>OX451215.1:75460785-75907958 GCA_949628195.1 Phasia obesa
AAAAATTTTATAGAAAATTTTTTGTAAAAATTTTATAGAAAATTTTTTGCAAAAATTTTATAGAAAATTTTTTGTAAAAATTTTATAGAAATTTTTTGTAAAAATTTTATAGAAAATTTTTTGTAAAAATTTTATAGAAAATTTTTTGTAAAAATTTTAAAAAGGTGGTGGTTGCTAACAACAGCAAAATGAATGTTGACTGCGCAGGCGACGTCGACTTGAATATTCTTCTTAATAAGAAAAAGAGCGTAACGGTTAAAGACGTTGAATATGTACCAAATTTATGCGCAAATCTTCTTTCTGTAAGACAAATGACTAGAAATGGAAAAAAAGTTATTTTTGAAGGGAAACATGCCGAATTCTTAATAAAGACAATACGGTAGTTATTTCTGCTACTGTGTGTAATGACTTATACCGTATAAATAGTGAAGCTGTATCAAGGCAAAGTAACGTTTTCGTAGCTAAGAAAGATGTTAGTTTATGGCATAGAAGAATGGGACACATTTGTGACAAAAATTTGGCCGAGGTTAAAAAATCTTCTTTTGGTATCGATTTTGACGGTGAATATAAAGATACATGTGTAGTGTGTGTAAAGGGCAAACAGACTAGACGACCAATAAGAGAAGAAGGTACAAGAGCAACAAAACTTTTGGAATTGGTGCACTCCGATGTCGTTGGACCGCTTAATGTGAACTCATTTTCTGGTTCTCGTTTCCTTGTAACTTTTGTGGACGATTTTTCGAGAAAATTGTTCGTGTACCCAATAAAAAGAAAATCTGACGTTTTCGAAAAATTTGTGGAGTTCAAGAATATGGCAGAAAACCAGTGTTCAACAAAAATTAAAATCCTAAGAACGGACAACGGGCGTGAGTATGTAAATAAGAATTTTGAAAACTTTTTACAAAACAGTGGAGTGATACATCAGAAGACATGTCCTTATTCTCCTGAACAAAATGGTACAGCAGAGAGAATAAATCGAACTCTAATAGAAAGAGTAAGATGTATGCTTATTGACAGCGGTTTAGACCATCGTTTTTGGGCTGAAGCTGCCAACACAGCCTGTTATTTAATCAACCGAGTTCCCTGCCGTGGTGAAGATAAATCCCCTGAAGAAATTTGGTCTGGTCGTAAGCCCAATTTGAAATTTTTGAAAGTTTTTGGGTGCCCTGCACTGGTACATATAGCCAAAGAAAAAAGAAGTAAGCTAGATTCCAAATCTGTAGAATGCATTATGGTGGGTTACAGCAGTGAGAGCAAAGCGTATAGACTATTCAACCCTGAAGATTATGGTATAATCATAAGCCGTGATGTGGTATTTCTAGAAGGTAGTAAAGTGAACATGAACGTAGGCGGTAATTTTTATAATCCGTATCTGCTACAAAATTATGAAAGTGTTGATTCAGGGGAGAGTAATGGTGAGATTGAATCAACATCAGAAGCTGGAACCCAAAATGAAAATGCCGAAGAGATTGGGGAAGATTTCGATGAAAGTGAGTACGATGACTCAGATGAGTGGTCATCTCCCTTGCCCTCACCCGTTGAAGTTGATGAGGAGGAATGGTCTCCGAATTCGTATGAGGCACGAAATATGCCCGAAGGGTCTACCGTCCGACGCTCTGATCGAATTGCGAATAGAAATCAACAGGCGCATAACTTTTGTGCTATGGAATATGTGTCAGATGATCCAATCAGTGTTGAAGATGCGATGTCATCGCGGTATTCCGATGAGTGGAAAGCCGCCATGAAAGAAGAAATTGAATCATTGATCAAAAACCAAACATGGGTGCTGACAGACTTACCGCTTGGTGCAAAAACAATAAAGTCAAAATGGGTCTTCAAAACTAAAAGGGAGGAAAATGGCAATGCCATACGTTTTAAGGCTAGACTGGTTTCCAAAGGCTTTTCCCAGCGTGAAGGAATCGACTATAACGAAACCTTCGCTCCAGTTGTCAGATACGATTCAATCCGGTACCTTCTAGCAATGGCAGTTAAATATGATATGCATATACACCAAATGGATGCAGTAAGTGCATATTTGAATGGTTCATTGAAGGAGACTATATATATGCAACAGCCTAAAATGTTTGAAGATGGTTCCAGAAAAGTATGTAAGCTGCAGAAATCAATTTATGGTCTAAAGCAGTCGGGGCGTGTCTGGAACGAAACTATCAACAATGAATTGCTGAAGTTGGGTCTAGTGAGAGGTGAAGTTGACCAATGTGTTTACCATAAAGTAGAAGGTGAACAAATGATATATGTCGCTATATACGTTGATGACGTTTTGATCTTTTCCAACAACCTTAAGGCCATCGAATCTTTGAAAAGCAAGCTCGCAAAGAAGTTCAAAATGAAAGATATGGGAGGGGTATCATCAGTACTTGGTACAAAAATCACCCGAGGTAAAGACTCCATCAAGATAGACCAATCGCGTTATATATCAGATGTCTTGGTGCGATTTGGTATGAGCGAGTGCAATCCTAGTTCAACACCAATGGACCATAATCAGAAATTGTCTGAAAGCATGTGCCCCAAAAATGATGAAGAAAAACAACACATGTCAAGAGTTCCCTATATGCAGGCAATTGGATGTTTGCTGTTTGCTGCGCACATTACTCGCCCAGATATTTGTTATGCAGTCAACTTATTGAGTCGATTTGGAACTAACCCTGGAAAGGCGCACTGGGAAGCGGTGAAACGCGTAATGAGGTACTTGAAGGGTTCAATCGACAGAGGTATAGTCTACAAAAAGCAGCAAGATAATGACATCAAAGGTTATTGTGATGCGGACTGGGCCGGCGATATTGATAACCGTCAATCTACAAGTGGGTATGTATTTATTTATCAATCCGGTGCCATTTCGTGGTCAACTAAGAAGCAAAAGACAGTGGCATTATCGTCGACGGAAGCCGAGTTTATGTCATTGACAGCTGCCATTCAAGAGTCAGTTTGGTTGAAACGTCTTGAAGCCGAACTGAATCCTGAAAGAAATCAAAGTATGTTAATATACTGTGACAACAAAGGCGCTCTGCAAGTAGCCCTTAACAACAATTACTCGCCAAGAACGAAACATGTGGATATTAAAGCCAAATTTATCCGCCAGAAACTCGATACGAAAGAAGTCGTTTTGGAATATCTATGCACAAATGAGATGATTGCTGACGTCTTCACCAAGGCAGTAACGCCACAAAAGCTAACGTATTTTAATAATAAATTTGGTCTTTACTAACACATGAAATTAGATTAACTAAAATTTATTTGAATTTAATTTTGTTTTGAAGTGCTTAACGTAAAAATTAATTTAAGTGAAATATTAATTTTTGTTTTAAAATTATCCTTTCTAATGTAAAAGGTGCATGAGAAATTTATAATTTTTCGAAATTTGTCATTCAGGGAGAGTGTTGAGAATGAACGAAAATTTATAGTAATCACTCTTTTCTCCTGCACTTTATTTCTTTTACTACTTATTGTATGCACTCCTAGTATACTATTTTTAGCAACTCTGCTTTATTTAATTTAACGATTTACTTTGTAAGAGACTGATGCAGTCTAATAAAACTATTTAAAACAACAAAAATTTGTACAAAAAATTTTCTATAAAATTTTTACAAAAAATTTTCTATAAAATTTTTACAAAAAATTTTCTATAAAATTTTTACAAAAAATTTTCTAAATTTTGTAAAAATTTTATAGAAAATTTTTTTGTAAAAATTTTATAGAAAATTTTTTTGTAAAAATTTTATAGAAAATTTTTTTGTAAAAATTTTATAGAAAATTTTTTTGTAAAAATTTTATAGAAAATTTTTTTGTAAAAATTTTATATACTTCCGACCTTAATATACAAACGTTGGAGTTGGCTTTCCCGTAAGATTTATGAAGACGGCAAAAATATAAACGATAATAAATTATTAGGAAACCTCTGAATGAGATTTCTTTGTGTTATGGTTCAATAAATCAATAAAAACCGTATATTTGAAGTATCACTCAACATTAAAATGACTAAAACATTCATATTAATAGTTGTTATTATATATATATTTATACATTTAATAAAATAGTAACTCATTTCATGTCCGTCTGTCAATCCTCGATTTCTTATTTACTGGTAATTTAAAGGTAATGTATACTTTAAGGCATCTTTTATTTTTTAAAGAGGTATATTTTGAACAATGTTGCGCAACAGATGGCGCTGTTTTAAAATAATGAGTAACTCATTTCCTGTCTGTCTTTTATAGAGCTTTACAATAATTTTTAGAATTTCATATAAATTTTAAAATTTTATCCCGGGATGGCTACCTTTATATAAATCAAATACGTAAGCCTTAAAATTTGTTATTGATTACTTTTATAGCAAAATCGTATTTTGGCACAGCTAGTTAAATTATAAAATAAATCAATTCAATGTAAAATTTGTTAAATAGTTCTAATCATATGAATGAAAAATATCGTACATTTTGTACATCTTTTGTCTTGGTACAGATAATACCAAAATTTTAGTTGTCGAAAAAAATTTAAAAAGATATAGCATACTAAAAGCTGAAGTTTAAGTGGTTCTAATCATCTGATCGAGAGTGTATACATATGTATATCGTGTAACCTCCTTCATTTTGGACATAACGATTTATGACGCGAATTCAAAAACGAAAATTAATTGTTTCCATAGACTGATTGTTAGTGCGCTAGTATATCAGTCTTGGGGTTGCAGGTTTGATTTCCGCCAAAGACTCCGCAGATAACCCAAAAGCTTCGCATATAGTTTTGTCTTTTGAAAAAAAGCCACTCTACAATTTTTATAAATGTGATTATAGACAACCGATTTGTAATTTACGGCAACCTTTCTTATATTGAGCTACGTGCTTCCTACCACCAGCCCAAGGCGAATTGAATACGAGGTAATCGGAATGTAGCAATTTTGTTTGTGTAAAAACACCCACAGTTGGCAAACCCCAAAGAAAAATTTAAAAGAAAATAAAAGAAAATTTGTTAGACATAATTCAAAAGTTTTGTTAGTTTTTGCAAAATATATTATAATATTTCAAGTAAAAAGCGAAAAACGTGAAAAATAAAATAACATAATCTTAGGGTGCAATAAATTTTTATTTTCAAATTTTATTTAAAAAAAAACACATATAGAAGAAGATGCTCACCTGGGCTATCAGTATTCAATTCGCCTTGCCCCAGCCTTACGTTTGACTTTAGTGATTTCACACTGACAACTGTCAGCATTCTTTCTTATCATCAAGTCTCTAGTATTTGCTAGCATTTGTTCAAGCCTCAGGTCCCTCACAACATATACATTTAACAAGCTTCTAACTAAGTCTTAAGCTAGCTACTACTGACAGCCTTATCCAGGCACAGACTGCAAGTATTAAATTCTTTACGGTTTTCATTTGGTTAGATGATACTTGCAGTTATCCAGTTAAAACTACTTCTATTTTATTTGAGCGTCAGGGTTAGGTTCCCTAACCTGCTTACTAACTAGATCCAGAATACTCTTACGCTCGATGTTCGTCCCAAAGCTATGTAAAATGGAAATAAAAAAATAAAATTTAATTAACTTTGGGATGTCATTTATCACTTTTGTTTAAAAACAAAAATAAGACGAAAAATAAGACGAAGTGACACATCTGCATTATCATCTAATAAACCAAATGAATCTAATTCAGGGCGCCTATAAGAGGTAGTTGCTTCGGTAATCATCTATAAATGCTTAATAATCTAACGACGCAATTGAGAATTATGTTAATTGACTTCCCGGAAAAGTAAAAAAACAAAAAAAAAATTGGGCCTATTAAGCAAAGAACCTATGAACAAAACCCCTTTCAGACAAACAAACGTGATCTGCCTAAAACTAATTGACATTCCCTCGTAACTTAAATCAAACAAATTTTTAATCGATTTTTTGAACCTTTTTACTTATTGACCAAAAACCGGAAACGCCATTTACCGAAGTTTAATTTTTTTTTATCACTTTCTACAGCTAATGTTCCCGAATATGTTGAACCTACTTTACTCAACTCATTGGCTGACTTGCAATTGGATTACGTTGACTTATATTTGATACATGTCCCGTTTGGAGTACTTTCGGAAAGTGGTGAATTTAAGCTTGATGCAAATGGTATGACAATGATAAATCCAATCACCGATCACGTAGCATTATGGAAGGTAATTTTTTAGCTATAATCACGGACAGAATAAATAATAATAAAAACGAAACATGTTTTTCTTAGAAAATGGAGCATATTTATGAGTTGGGTCTGGCCAAAGCTATTGGTTTATCTAATTTCAACATCAAACAAATTCAACGAGTCTTAGATAATTGCACAATTAAGCCAGCCAACTTGCAGGTAAAGTAGGGTTAATTTAATGTTATAAATGGAACTTTAATATGAGAATAGATAAATTAAATAATTTTTATTTTCAGATTGAACATCACATTTATTTGCAACAACCCGAACTGATTGATTTCTGCAAAAACAATGGCATCACTGTCACTGCCTATTCGCCATTGGGCTCTAAAGGTATTGCCAAATTAAATCAAATGGCTGGAGTTGAGCGCGAATTGCCTGATCTAATGGAGGTTCCAGCTGTTAAGGAAATAGCTGAAGCCCATAATAAGACACCAGCTCAAATTCTATTACGTTGGATTATCGACTCAGGTCTAGCTGTCATACCGAAAAGCACTAACCCCAAGAGATTGAAAGAAAACTTAGATATTTTTGATTTCAATTTAACCAATCAAGAACTTAAAAAAATGAAATCATTAGATGCAAATGTTCGCATTTGCGATTTTAAATTTTTTCCTGGGTCGGTTTATTATTTATGGTTATTCTTTTTCTTTTAATTTTATAAAATTATTTTAATTTCTTTTCCAGAGTTGATAAGCATCCCGAGTTTCCTTTCTAAATATATGATGCATATGTACGGTATTGAATTTAACTTTTAACAAAAATATTTATTTCAATTAAAGCACTCTTGTTTTAAAATATTATCGTTCAGTTAAACGCTTGCATTGTTAATTAAAAAGATCTCAATAAAAAATGTGTAAAAAATTCATTATAAATTTTAGCTGTATCTTTTTTTATTTAGCAGTTAGCATTATTTTTAGCATTTTTAAATCAAGTATTTTGCATTTTTTTGACATATTTAATTTTATAAAAATCAAACAATCACTTGGTCTTATTTAAAAATCTACCACAATTTTTTGTCGATTATATGTATGGAATTGCTACAAGTTATGACATGTATTTGTCTTTCCAATTATTCCAATACTGGTATACTGCATTTTTCTAAAATCGAAAGAGATTACACCTTTCAAGTTTATTAATAGTTAAATTTATACCACAGTAACTTTTTGGCCCAGTAATTGCAAAATAAATAAATTTTCAAAAAGGAATATAAAAAACCAATCGACTAATGGAATACATTTTTAAGATATATTCGATAAATCGGTAAAATATTATGATTAGTTACTAAAGCAATGCATGAGCACATAAAATGAAGTGCATGAGACGCTCAATATTTCAATGATTTCATGTCTGTTCAATGCATACATGTAACTCTGAGTGGATAATAATAAACAGCCAAGACCAGCGAACTAAATGCGATGAGCTCGGAGTTTCTATAAGCAAGTTGAAAAAGTTAATGTTGAACAAAATAACAATGAACTTGCGCGAGTTCAAGCTGTTTTATGCTTTGACTGAAACACGAACACAGTTGGAGTGTACAAATAAAAAACACAATATTTTTTAACCTTTATTTCTTAAGAAATACAAAAAACCACCACTAGTTCAAGCAAAAAGCACTAAGTCATATTTAAAAATTATACACAATAATTATTTAATATTATGCTAATTACCCATAACGTTTTTTAATAAAAATGCAATTTATTTGTTGGGGGAAAAGTGTTAGTTCCTATACGTATTTCACTGGTTGCTCAGGACAGATCATTAGGAAACCTTTTTCCTAATTTTAAAGAAGCCAAAAATACTCTATAAGTAATAAAATTCTACAAAACACAATGAGAAGTATGCATGTTAATAGAATAGTATTACAGAATATTAAAGCTTCAACAAAACACCAACAAACAAACCACGTTTTTATTTTTCCTTACTGTGCTTCTACAATTGGATAGTTTTTCGCCATCACTGAATGCAGACGTAAGGTGTGATGAAGAGCATACACAAGTTAATTTTGTTCTCGCAAGAGAATCGAAAAATAACAAGTGTTGCCAAAGGTTTGCACAAGCAGTTGTATATTTAGTTGTTAATAAAATTTTTGTTATACACAGTTACCAAACAAAACACACCGAGTGTTTTAAACATAAGACGAGTAAACACGGCGCTCGCCAGTATAGAAAATTCGTTTTACTCGGTCAGTTAATTTTTATTTTATAATACGAACAGAGGTTTGCTCATTAATAGTATGAGTAGGCATGTGTCAGTAAGATAGTTTGTTCGAATATGATCACTTGCTCATGAGCTCACCCATTAGATGAGCTTGCTCATGTAACTGTTTATTACTCACTATCGAACTGCTTCACTAACACTTACAAAACGCTAATAATCCAATTGGGTACATTCTAGAATTTAAGTATTAAATATATTTTATAAATTGTAAACCTGAGTCAGTTTTTGGCATTAAGCCACAAAAAGGAAGAAATAAAATTATTCACATCTATACATATAATAAAATCTATACATATTAAAAAAAGTAATTTATTTTCTGTCTGCATGTCTCTCTGTCTGTCTTAGTTCGCATCAAAACTACTAGTTGGATTTGAACAAGATTTTATGAGGAGCTACCTTAGTGTCCTGATACAAATATAGGATACTTTTCTCCGCATAAATATCTTATTTCCAAGGAAAAATGGAGAAAAAGCAGTAAAAATACCTAATTTTAACGATGTGCATATAAAATCGAACAATATATTGTAAGGACGCTGACGAAATGCTGGGCGCAGCTAGTATTAATGATGAGTATATGGAATTAAAGTCTTCAGAAATTAATAAGAGCCAATCAAAGTACAATTTTAGGTAAACTTTAAATTGAACCTTAAAAAAAAAACTACAAACGCTTTGTTGTGGGTTTTTATAACAAAAAAATAATTCATAAAAAATAATAATAATTGTTCAATTTCTTAGGGCCCTTTTTTAGCCCTTTCAATTTAATAAAAAATAAAACTTTTCAGTTTTTGCATTATTTTTTACCATTTTGTAAGCTTTTATTTTAGCATTTTTTAGCATTATGAATTTTAAACCAGATCTAGCTGGTTAGACCTGGTCACACTGTTTATGAATTATAATGGCTGGTCTTAGTATAGTCGATAAGCTTATTAGGTTATAATGATAGATTAGGTTATGAAGTGTTGTACACATGAAGTGGCAATTATACCTGGCTTCATTTTGATTGCCTTCATATAACTAAACAATGCTTTTTCTTCGTCCTTGCGCTTCATACAGAAATGGGATGTAGATTGGTTAGCGGCCATCTACTGCTTCTTGACCTAATAGCGAAATAACTTACAAAATTCTAAAATAGCACCGATTGTACCACACATTTGAAATTACATTTTCACAAATTAATTTAAACGTAAAGAATCGAAAATTTAACGAAATATGCCTACCATTTCTTCAAAAACTGATAATTCACAGAAAATAAAAAAATCCACATATCACAAAAACTCGAAAAACCTAACTTCATTATAGAACAAAATTTATTTCTCTTACAATCAAAGCATACATGTAATTTTTCATGGAATTTGCATCAGCAATGGAGCCATCACCCTCCTGCAATCTATTGACCGCCACTAGTTTCCATTGGCTACATCCGGAGTCCACTAGATCCGTTTTTTGATTCATTGCCCTCTGGAATGGCCTTTGATATGGATTTATCAATTTAACAACAAATTTAGATCAACACTTGGTAACAGGGAGAAACTTCCAGACCGCCATTGGAGGTCACTCCTTAAGTCGACAGTCAAGCGGTCGCGGCGTTTGAAAATTTCAAAGGACACAGCGTCACATCAAGGATGGTAAGCAAAAAAGGTGTCGATGTGCTGACGGGCAAATATAGAGTTGGTTTGTGTTGAGTTACGGGTCATTACAATGTTAAAGGCAACGAAATTTCCAACGAACTGGCAAGCACGGACTGGATTGGATTGCTTTACAACGAGTAGAATCGGAGAAGCCATCGATAAATAACTACTTCCATCTAACTAAGTAAAAGGATAAACTAATCATACCTAAGCTAGGGAAGGTTGCAGAGTATAACGGGCCATCTGGACACAGCAAAAACAACTAAAAACTAAATTGCTTCTGGGTGTGAAGAGAAAAGTTTTAAGATTCGTTGTAGGTGGATGTGATCACTGGCCATTGCACCATGAGAGCAACAACCAGTACCTCAAACTAATTATTATATGCGCAATGCTTCAACTTTAATTTGAATTTAAAGAGCCAATGGAAATTGGAAAAAGATATTTTTTTTAGAATTTATAGAAAGAATTTATAAAAGAAATGAAAATGAAATATCAAAATTACCCTGCAGGAAATGTCAATAGTGAATCTGTACTGACTTACTATTGACACAGTCACCAGTACTAGTGTCATAATACCCCAGACAATGCTATTTACTATAGACATTTAACATGTGCATGTCATTCAAAATCCACTACTGAGATTGGTACTATTGACTATGTAGTTCTTTTGGGACCATATGAAGACATGGAACTAGTGATTCACTAGTACATTTTACTAATTCTAGTCTACACTTTCCTGAAATAAATTGGACAATGAAAATGCATATTTTCTTTTGTGGTTTTATTAAGAAATAAATAAATGACTAAAAGGTACTAACTCATAACAGTTTTCTAACATAAAATTTAAAAATTTAAATTTTTCGTATGTTAATATGAGCAATTCAATAAAAGGTTGTTAAGACTATGATTATAAAAAATTTAAGTTAAAAAAGTTAAAATTAATTATTACGAACAATTCAATAAGATTGTTAAGAGTATAATTATAAATAATTTCAGTTAAAAAAATGTTAAAAATTAATCTTTGTTTGAAGTGTTTTCATCCATTTGTTTTCCGTTTGATTTTGCATTGTCTCGACCTATTTGTTTAAAAAGTTTCCTTTTTTGCCGCTGAAATGCTGCTCGAAGCGTTTTATCAAAAAATTCACTAAAACTTGAAATAACATCAAAATATTATGAAAAAAAATAATTGTCAAAATATTACAAAACTTAACACAAACAACAAACTGTTTGCTTATTAAAACTTTAAACACATTTGGATAATCACGCAATCTCTTTTTTTGGCTAAAATAGCGTCCAGTTCTTTTAATTTTTACTCACTCCTACTTGGGAAAAATAAGGTTTGTAGCAACCATATTTTACTTAACAATTCTGTCTTTATACTCCGCCAGAATGTCCAGTAAGGTGTTTTGCCGTTTTGATGATTTGAAACACAATATATCGGGTATGTTCTGTAATCCGAAACCGAGAGAAATTGAATCCGAATGAAATTTTAAATTGTCATAACTTTTAAATCTTACAACATTTTGATATTATTTTTATACATTTGAAAGACCATTCACATAACTTCCTTGATTGCTAATGTTTTAAAATAATACGCGCAACTAAGTTATATTTTTCTTTAAAAATTTATTCGATTTCAATTTCACTCGGTTTCGGATTACAGAACATACCCGATAATATTGATTTTTTGAATATTTAAAATAAACATATTTTTTTTTTTTTCAAATATAAAAATGTAGAGGATTTGTTGACAATGTCGCCAAAGAGTCGCCATAATTGTTGACAAAAGTGGTGACATTGTGGCAATTGCCCCCAGGGTATGTACATAGTATGTATGTATGTATATTAATCTATTTTTTTAACATTGAAAAAAATTAAAGCTTTAAATCTCCATAGAAAATATTTATAATTACATATGTGCAAAAATGTTATTTATATTATTTTAGTAACCAAATAAAAGTTTTATATACATATGTTAATAAAAGGTTGTGTTACTCTTATATATCCTGACCAATGCCCACCCGATTTTTCAGCAGATTCACATCAATATTGACCCATTCAACCAATATAGCTTTCTTTAGTTGTTTCAAGCTGTCATATAGTTTGAATATGCATATATTTTGGCAGAAGGTATTCACCATAGATCCTTGATGGGATTGAGGTCTGAGCTTAAAGCATAGCACTTGATCAAATCAATTGGTCGAAAATTAAAAATCGCCTTTATCTTCCTTACCACGTGGATCGGTGCATTATCCTGCTGGAAGGTCCATATTTAATGCCTTGTAAATCACCGGCAAAACCAGGTATTCGCTTTGTAACAAATCTATGTCGATTTTCGCATTCAATTTTCCTAGCAGAGTCTATTTTAGGCTTCCTTCTTGATAAAAAAAATTCGGCCCATACCAAGAATGATTCTGCACCATGCACTCGTTTGTGGCATGCTCCCCGTGGGGGTCTTACATCCATCCAATATTTGTGGAGACCATCTGATCCGCCTAAATTAAACTTTTTTGACACTGAATATAGAGATTTAAATTCATCTTCCAAAAATTTATACTTTTCATAAAATACCATACTTGTGCATTTTTTTGACGTTGTTTTAGACTGATTTGGGAACTCTGTACTCATATTTCGGTCTAGAAATTGTCTTGTTATTTGATGAACACGTTGTTTAGTCACATTTAGACTAAGTTCCACGTTTATTTGCTTACAACTTATGTCGATATTAGTTGCTAACTGCTGCATGTGCCGTTTTCTCCTGTCATCAATAGTGAACAATTATTAATAACGTAGTCATCTGAATTTTTCAAGCAATTTATTTTCGTGTTACGGTTTCTCTTTACAAAAACAGGAATTTGGCCAACTTTCATGTCGGATTGACTCATTCCTTTGATTAATCCACGTTCTTCGTCTGTTAATTCAGTTTCACGTGGTTTTTTCCTAAAAATTCAAAAAAATTTATTTGTTTTTCATCTTATACAATTGCTTATCCACTATTTTTGATTTTCGACACTTATTATATAAAATAACGGTATTACGAATGCGGTGCAAAGATAAAATTAAGAAACAACAACAAAAGATAAAGTAATAATAAAGGAATGTGTATGCCAAAAACAACAACTGTACCGTTAGTTTAACATACGGTCCATAGAAATGCAATTTTGCACATATAATTATTTGTCTGAGAGTAGATAAGCACCTCGGATTTCTGTAGAATGTGCGAGAACGAAGAGGAGTTTGAAATTGTAGAATACATGTACTTACATACATACATATGTATATGTCACTGTCCGGTATTGCAATGCGGCAGGCTTAAATGGGTAGGCGAAAGATTTCACAAGGGCTAGGTGACATCGCTCGGTGTAATCTAGAATAATTCATCGGCTTTATCAGGTAAATCAGTAGCACGACACAACTATTTCTTTAGTTTATCAGTCTGAATTACAGTTGAGGTACCATTTTATAGGCACAACCCATAAACCAAACATATTCTATTGCAGTTTAGAATATTTCTCTCTGTCGCGTGTTTATAATTAGAAAATCAATGATAAAACAATGAAATTTTTCTAATATTACAACTATTCATCATGCTACCAAGTTATATATAAAATACAATCTGCGACCCAATAAGCTTCGCTACCCCCACTGTAAGCAAATAAAAATATATATAAACATTGCTTTTTACTTACTAACTTATTGATTTATTTATGTATTTCCATACTAAAATATTTGTTATTAATTGCTCTAATAGCGAATAAAAAACTTATACTAAAGATGTGTTCAGACTGGTCAAATATTACACGAAAAAACGTAAAAAGTTTTTGGGCAAATGTTTATTCAATTTTAAGGGAAACGTATCAAAACAAATGACAATTGACTGTATAGTTAAGATATGTTGCTTTTTTTGTATCTTGTATCGCTTTAAGAGTTCTTCCAAATAACGGGTGACCCAAATACAAGTAACTTTTTAAATCATATATAAGCTAGTGTCGGATAGATATTTTCTGTTGGAAATATTCACTATCACTCAGTATCATAACTCAGCGGACTTGTGTTGACCAAACTATGCGTTTGATAAAAATAAGTTCTAATCGTAAGTTGAGCACCAGTTCCGAGTGCTGTACGCCATTCTGTGCAAAAAGTTCGTAAAACTGGCTTACAAGTGGACAACACTCACGGTTCCTGTTTTCGTACGTTGCTGAACGATGAAAATGTTGTCTAAACACGCCATCGACCCCAACTGCTCGGCATTCGCGCACAAGCATGAAGAGAGTTTTGACTCAGCAATTGAGCAAACGACCATCCACTTTTTTACGGCTTCTCAATAAGGCCCTTAAAGAAAGAAACTCCAATGGGAAATCTAATTTGGCCGAAAAATCATGCTTTATAACGGGTGCATTTTAATCGCGGCAGCGATGTCAGCAAACAAAATTGCTGCATCTGGGGTTGGAAAACCCGCACTTCATTGGCATTATAGAGGGTCCAATTTACGCAATAATGATAATGAAAGTTTGGTGGAAATTTTATCTAATTTTTGTTTCGAGCTCGCCGTATAATCTTTGGTTTCAGCAGGATGGCGCTTCATAACACAAAAGTGTTCCCCCGGGGAGGGGGGAGGATATCGGGCACCAGACGCCGGGATTCATGGAACCTTAATCTGGTAGGTCTGTCTATATCGATCTTCCGAAGCCCGATCAGTGTCCAAACGGCTGGTACCACGAGAGCCGGTAGCCTCACAAAGAGCCGCCCATCTTTTCGTAACCGGCTATTAGTGAGGTCCTTTCGGGGTACACGTGGTGGCTGTGATTTGGACCAAAGTTTAGAAGTTTGGTCAAGTGTATTGTTGCACTCTCAACAGAAGGCAACATTGAGTTTTAGGAGTGTGGTGGTCCAGGCTTTCCATGTTCTAGTGTAAAGTAAATATATATCATCGTGTATCTTGGTAACAGTAACAGGTAGCGGCTTGAAATTTTGTACCCGTAAATTATTAGCTTGCTCCTAGCAAATTACAATAGACAGAGCCTTAAAGCTTTGCACGAGTAACTCCTATGCTAAATCGCATAGTATACCTAAATACTGAATTAATTGGGACAGTGGGAGTGGTACCTTCCATACAAAGTGAAAAATTATTATTATTTACATAGAGTACTATAATAGGTATGGTCTTGAAAGTAGGTAAAAGTAACCCTCATAACCATGCGAATACTCTACAAAAACATAGGCACGATTGGGACAGTGATCGTGGTACCCCCCATATAAATTAAAAAATTATTATAGTGTATCTAGGTAACGGAACCATGGAATTTCGTACCAGTAATTCCCATATTAACGTACATAGTCAAGTTAAATACAAGTTGAATTGAAATATTGGGTGTGGTACCTCCCATACAAAGTGAAAAATTATTATCATGTACCTGGAGAACTTCAATAGGTAGAGTCTTGAAACTTTGCATAAGTAACCCTCAGAGTAATGTGCATAGTCTAGCAAAATTCAGACTAGATTAGGAAAGTGGGTGTGGTACCTCCCATATTAAGTGAGAAATTATTATCGTGTACCTGGAGAACTGCAGTAGGCAGAGTCTTGAAACTTTGTACAAGTTAACCTTTCTCTAGCAAAATACAGACTGGATTAGGATAGTGGGAGTGGTACCTCCCATAGAAAGTAAAAAATTATTATCGTGTTAATACGTATAGTCTAGCTAAAAACAAAATTGGATGAAAACAGTAGGCGTCGTACCTTGCATATAAAATAAAACATTTTCGATGTGAGAATAGTGTGCGTTTTCAAGTTAAAGGTTTGTCATACTTTTCTTCAAGTGTTTTTTATATTTTTTGTTAATAGCAAAGCGCACCGGGGTATAGCTAGTTTCTAATAAAGCTTATTACCAAAAGAAATTAAGTTCAGTTTATTTTATTTTAAACAAATAATTTGGATGAGAAGCAGCACGTGCACTTTTAAAATCTGGTATGTTGAAAAAACTATGCCAGGTGTGGTCACTGAAGAGCTGGTGTGAGCATTTCTGTTAGTGAAGGGCGTATTTAAACGAAAAATAGACAAAATCGGAAAGTAGAAATTTGTCATGGAGTATCATTAGAATTATAACTGCGAGAACCTTAAAATATTTGCGAGTAACTATGTAATCGGGCAAAAGATAGTAAAAATTGAAACAGGTGACCTAAATATTTATTAAGTATTATCTTAAGTACTGTGAAAACTTAAAAATGTTGTAAGAGTAAATATGTGAGTAATGGACCTCCCTAACTAAGTACATATTTATCGAGGTAAATCTAAAAAACTATAGAACCGATAATCCGATTAGCTTTCTGTTAGTAACTTTGGTATCGATGTGCGAGCTCAAACAATATATGGGAGCAAACGCCAAAGGCGTTATTTTATTTATCATTGTTGCATTTTCTTTTGCGTTCGCGTCACTTAAAAACTACTGGATGGATTTTAACAAATTTTTGTGAGGAGGTATCTTAGTATCCTGATTCCAATATAGGACACTTTTTCCGCAAAAATATCTCATATCCAAGAGAAAGTGAAGAAAAAACAGTGAAAGAACTTAATTTCCGGTTTAAAGTTACTGAAATTTTTGGTTTAAAACTGTGATTTTGCAACACGGTTGGCCACCTTCTATTTTTGAAAGTGGGATATTTTAAACAAAAGTGGGATATTTTAAACAAAATGGCACGAATCGAATAAAATTTGTTGTCGTATTTCATTTGTATTTTTACTTTATGGAATTACATTGTTATTAAAATATTTTAGCGCAACAGAAGGCGCTGTTTTAAAATAATGAGTAACGCATTTTTCCTGTCTGTTTTTTTACAGAGCTTTACAATAATTTTTAGAATTTTACAATTTTATCCAGGGATGGGTACCTTTATATAAAGTAAATACATAAACCATAACTGAATCACTATAAAAGTAACAGTCTTACAATTCGTGTGAAATACTTTTCGAAAAAAATATTGTCAGGACGCCCACGACGTGGCGGACACAGCTAATGTAAAATATAAATTAAATTGTTAGAGCCATTTATCGCTTTATTAGATCAAAAGTTTAAAGGTGAAAGTACAAAAGCGGCAACACGTAATAGACTTCTGTAGAAAAAATTACTGTTAAGGAGCTTTAAAACAGCCACGCTATTTTTCTTTTATTTTTTATCACAATTAAATATATTGTAATTTTCGTTAATACATGTAATACATGTAACTTACAACATTGTAAGTTGAGATTTTTTTTTTTTTTTTCAATTTTATTTTTAAAATGTTCCATTAAAAAATGGTCAACAAATGGTTTAATAGGGCGATTTAAAAAACTCCCTCTTTTTAATTTGTATGACATTCTTATCAGTGTTGCCATTTTAAAAATTGGTATCCTACCAACTTTTTTTAACAATAAATCTTTCTACTTTAAAGAAGAATCTACTATATATACCAAAATGTTAAAGCTATTTCAAAAATATACACATTGTATTTGGTATGAAGTGTGCTTTTGATTGCAGAAAAATCGAGACCATAATTACAAGATTGTAGGCTTTTAAGACTAGGGATATTGAAGGCAAATCTTCTATAAAAAATACTTTCGAAGGAGTATTATAAATAAGGGATAACTCCTGCCAATGGCAGGATGTTTTACATTAAAAACATTTTTTTAAAGAATACATTTCTTAAACCTATCAAAAATTACCATTTTACTACTAAACTAAAAAATTATTACCACATTTGGCAGCAAAAGCCCAACAATGGCAACGCTGATTCTTATCTAAATTTCAAAACATGTGTAAATAATTAACTAAATCAGGGATGGTAAAGTTTGAACCTAAAAAACACCAGGTACATCAATGATTCATTTGGTACATTATGCAAAAGAATTTAAACATTTGTTTTTACTGAATTTGGATATTTCTCATTATTTATTACATTATTTTACCAATTTCAAAACTAACCCTAACATAAGTTTCATAGTTTCACAGGTAGAAAGAAGTATTTAGACAGATCCAAACTTATGTCGCTTTGTAATAAATATAACCAAAAAGAAAAAAGAAATATCCAGCATATACATAGATATATGGATACCAACAAAGAGGGGGCTGTAAAGCAAGCCCGTATAAGCACACAAAAAAATGTATATTGTTAAGCCCAGTACGCAGCTCTACGGAATTTCAGGTTTGATTTTTTTACCTTTATTTCTACAAAACTAAAATTTATCATGTGGTCGTTTGTAGAAATAAAAATCATGTAGTCGTGTTTTTAAAATGTTATTATATGTTGTACACAATATTATTATATCAATACAGAAATGAAATAAGTAATATTTTGGAAGTGTAAAAAACATGAAATGTTAAAAATTCCGTTACCAAACAATTGCCTGAACATTAATTTTTGTTTCAGTTGAAGGAAAAAAGTCTACACTTTTTGTTATAACATCCCTGTAATAGTAAAAATTCCGTTTAGTTTTCTTTTTAGCTGCGTACTGCCAAACGGAAAGTTGCTTGAAAATTTTCAAACCTGAAATTCAGGCTGTTTTTTTACACATACTTCTTATGGGAAACTGAAATTCAGTAGAGCTGCGTACCGGCCTTTAATTGGGATACGAACCTATGGCCGTCAAATGAATTACATGTTTAGTAGCTAACTTGCTAAACAACTATGGGACACTTTATCATATATTTTTGTACGTTTGTACGCCACATATGATGACTAGGTGTCATCAATAAGAAGCCGAGGTGTTATATATATGTACATGTGTTTTGTATGTGCATGTATTCTTCTCTGCCTTTGTTATTACAAAACCGGAAAGAAGATAACTTTTGTCATTGATGACATTTGTCATAACATTGACGCCATAATTTCACTGATACAGCATCAACAATCCGACGATGATGACTAAGTATCATCAATAAGAAGACGCACTGTCGTCTATTTATGTGTTTTGTATGTGCTGCTACACTGCTCCGCCTTTGTTTTTAACAAAGCATGCAAATTTTATAAAATTTTACGATACCCTTAGTAATTGTATTGATGCCTATTTTCACCTTATTGATAATATTTGTCATAACATTGATGTCATAATAGCGATGAAACGGCATCATTAATACGACGATGAATTTTTTTTCAGCCTAGATATGTAAATGTATGAGGTAACGTCAAAGGTCTTGAGCAATATTTTTCCCAATATTCCTTCTACTTAGGTTACTTACTATAATTTGTAACAATTCCTGACGAATAGATTTAATATATCCAGTTCTACGGTCGCACATAGGAGTATTTTGCTAATCTAGCCGGACATTACTATTGTTTTGTTTGTGTGTCTGAAAATTTATTGAGTGCTTCTAGATTAATGAAGCTTGGCAGAGAAATCTCCTATGGTCATAGCCTGTTAAAGCTATAAAATAGGACAAATCTGAACAAGGAGAAAAAAGTTCTCCTTAGAAGAACTAATCCTATCTCTGAAAAATTCATTTTTTTAAGTTTTCCCATACTTTTGTTTAGCAACTGCAACTTTCGTATTCAGCAAAATACCTAAACTTGGACCCTGGTGATTCTAAATTCTAAAAAATAAAATTGCTGTCCAGTTTGCAGTACCATTGAAACGATCAAATTACGTACTTTCATTCCTTGTTCACTCTGTTTCTTGGTAATAAGACATCTTTACGGACATATTTATATTCTATATTTGAACCATGATACCAAAGTACCCCTCCATAAATTTTTATTATAATTCATCCAGGAGTTTTTTCGTGATGCGAACACAAACAGACAGACAGGCAGAAAATCACAGTTTTATTATATCTATAGATAATAAATAATTTACATTAGAAACAATAAATTTTATTTAAAATAATATCAATTAATTTATTTAAAACAACTAAGAAACCAAAAAGATTTTATGACAGACCAAAAGTTTTCTGACTCGTAAATACCTATGCACAAGATGAGCAAAAACAGAAAAAAGGTAAAATTTGGAAAAAATCGCAAAGCAAAGTAGATATCGCAAATTTTATAGTGATATACAAACATTTTTACATTTTTACAAACATTTTTACATTTCAACATCTCAAAAACATTTTTACTTTTTTTTAATAAAAAAGTGAACAAAAAAATCATTTTTTTAATTTCGAACAAAATTTTTATCATAAAAATATAAATAAAATTTTTCTAAAAATTGATATAAGAATATAATATAAGAAGAAAAGCAATACAAAATCTTTATTCGTTTAGCCACAAAAAGGATACTGCAAATCTTTCAAAATCGTAAAAAAGTAATAAGAACTGCATACGTTGTCCCAAACGACAAATCTCAAGCAAAAGCCTCGAAAATACACTATAAGATACAGAATTTTACATTTCTTAAAATTAATTTTTGTCCTAATGCCCGGCTAGATTGGCAAAATACCCCTCTGTGCGTCGACTTACTGCGTAACGACCAATATTCCAGTCAACATTGGTGCAGGCGATTCAAGGCAATACAAAGATATAGCAACTCCTTTCTAATCCTTATCATGACAACTTCTCCGATTGCTAAAAATACGGCTTCATATCCATGCAAATAGTAGAATGTGATTATAAAATGTCTAGACAACCGATTAAAGCAAGTCCTCAATTCATGCACTAGGCATGCCTGTTATAAAATCAACATTTTTACTGAGTTTTTTTATTTTTTCAAAACAAATTAGTTATAAAAAATTTATTTTAATGTTAGTTTTGATGTGCTTTTACACTATTTATGTATTATAAGTGAGTTTTATAATGATTTTCTTAAATTTCTATATAAAAATGTATATTCGAATAATTATTTTTTTAAGTTTTGGTAATAAAGTTTATAAACATTTTGTCCAAGGAAAATTAATCAGGTAGCCTCACTACGGAGGGGGTTATTAAGGGGAAAAATTTAAATTTTTTTATGTTAATTTTGACAGTTAAACTTACAATTTTTCGAAGTCGAAACTTAATATGAAAATAATTAAAAATTTTCGCCTTAATATTTCCCCTTCGTAGTGAGGTTAACTGAATGTGGGTTGATTTTATCCATTACTTTTGTTTCAATAAAAATTAAAAGTTTAATTTGAAAACAAAATGCCAAGACACATTAATTTGGTAGCCTCACTACGGAGGGGAAATGTTAAGGCAAACATTTTTTATTTTTTTATATGAAGTTTCACAGTTAAACTTACTATTTTTTCCCTTAAATGGAAGTTGAACTATCAAATTCCATTTAAAAAAAAAATTAAAATTTATCGCCTTAATATTTCCCCTTCCGTAGTAAGGCCACCTGTTTAATGTGCCTTGCAAAATGCTTTTAGATCAATTTCTGTTTACAAAATACATATGTGCATACATGCATATTGAAAAGCCGGTTGATAAAATTCAAAAACTTTGATTGCCATCCCTGAAGCTAAAAATAAACAAATTATACTCACACAAAAAGATTTTGGAAAGTGAGTGAGTGGAAAAAATAAAAGTGTTCTTACTGTTTGGTTACAATAAAACCATCGTATCTGATGAATACCAGTTCAGTTCAATTTATTCTGCTGTGTGAGAAACACGCTTCAATACAAAGTACGCGAATATATTATTGTTAGTTAAACATGGCTTGTAATAAATTTATAACATTCAACAATGGAGTAGAAATGCCGGCTTTAGGAATTGGTACATGGCAAGTAAGTTTACCGCAAGATAACGAGAATTAACATTTTAAAGTGGTTTATGATTAAGAACCTTCTAAAATTTCACATCTATAATCACGAGTATTTGTGTTATTTTTCTTTTGTTTGAATTTATTATCATTTTCTTCGTAAGAAAAAAAAAACTAAAAATCAGTTTTTAGAGTTTCGCACCTAGAGGGTCTCTGGAACCATAAAAAGTAGACTCTTGATATTTTCACAAAAGTCGTACTATTATGGCCACTATAACAATAAATACCTAAAATTATAACTACTGAAACGTAGTGACACTTAAAAAGAGGTACTAAAGGTGGTCCCGATAGTGACGTGATTTTTACGTATATGATATTATTTTTAAACCTCAATAGGCAGAAATTTCAATCTTAAATATTGTATATAAAATTATGTCCGCTACAACAAATAAATAAAAAAATAAAAATTAACGAGTGTTGTAAAAGTAAAAAAAATATATGTATATACAGTGAATACCAGTGAAAATCGTACAGGGAATATAAAGCAAATATAGCACGATTCAATTTTTAATTTTGACACTGAAAAACGTTTTTTCATTGTTTGACAATATTGTTACTTTAATAAGCAATTGCTATCATGCTACATACATATATTTCCCTTTTCTGAAAAAAGTTCAGCACTCGTCACTGAAAATCGTACAGCTACTAGTTTATATTTATTCGGATATTCGTTTTAAAATTCTATGAGTTAGAAATAAACCGTTACGCAAATTTTGAAAGAGAAGGTAATTTTGAAAGTTTATAGTTTAAAGTTGTTTTATAGCTGAATTTTCCCAAAGTTTTTTACAAATATCAAGCAAACAAAGCTTGAAATTCGTCAACTTGCAATTAACCACCAAAAAAAGAAAATGGAAAATCTCTTGGAGAAATCGCGATAATCATTATCCGAAGCAGAAGCACAGTTTAATACATTATTTCAAGATATAAAAAGAAGAATCGCTTTGGTAACTAAGTAAAAATGACAAAAAAAAAAAGAAAACCGGGAATTTCGGCTCAAAAAATAGCTTCAGAAGTTTAAATCTATTTAAATAAGGTTTTTGATTTAATCAACTATTACACTACCAAGGTAGAGGGACCACTTATTAATGAACGTAATCGATGGCATGAATCAGCCTGCAGAGTTCTAGAATGACGTGAATTTTACTGATGAGTCTAACTAAATTCAATATTTTTTTCATTCGGTAAGTGAAGAAAACCTAATAAGGAGATGGATCCTTTAAAACTTACGGCCTATTCTTAAACACGGCGCAGATTCACTCTTGGTATGTTAGAGAAAGGCATAGGAAATTTAGTATTTTTAGATGGCCGTATGGATCGATGGAAATATTTAGCTATACTTAAAGAAAATAAAAAGCTTAGCGCAGAAAAAATTAGAGTTTCTGCGACCATGAAGCTGCATGCTGACAATGATATGCTCGACCACTGCCTAAAGTCCTTAAAACGGCAGCTCTATTGCCGGATTTCAAAAAATTACAACACGTATGGAAATACTTAGGCTAACAAAATTCAAGAGCGAGCAATTTCCAACATTTTTGAATTAAAAAAAAAATCACTCCAAGAATAAGGGATGGGAATTACGCAATTATGCTATTGCAAAAATTGACGTATCGAAAGCTAAACGATTGCAGGCTGCAGAAAAACTAGGATTCCCTACAAAATATTAGTAATAAAAATGGAGGTCCAGACTATTTTATCATGAAAATAAGGTGAACGATTTTCACTGACTGATTATTTTTCTTAATTAAATTTTAAATCTTTACTTGAAATATTTTGTGTTTTCTTAATAAATGAATAAATGAGCTTTTTTCCAATAAAATATTCTGCTCTTTTACCAAAAGTGTGCTTTATATAATTCACTGTGTAATTTTTAAGTCATGGCAAAATAACCATATACGGACACCACTACGTCATAAAAGACCAAAAAAAAAAAGACCCCTGTCTCCCAGTTTTGCCCAAAGTCCTCCAGGTTTTTTTTTATGGGCCCTCAAAGATGTGGGGCCTCGATGTCATTTTTGCAAAAAAATGATCATTTCCTCAAGCTCATATTTTGCAAACCGTTTGAAATTTTGATATACTCTCTGAGGCAAAGTTGTAGCTCTTGTCATATAAATATAACATATAACATATAAAATCAAAAAAACTTCATCTTCAAGGTCAAAATCGCAAAAAACTTTAAAAAATTCAATTTTTTTTTTACCTTTTTTCCCCTGTTCAGGTCCATAGGTAACAAACCGTTCAAAATTCAAGGAAACAATCAACTACAAAAATGAACCTAAGATCTCAATAAACAACTTTCTAGAACATATGAACTTCCTAGGAATGATTCTTAACACCGTTTAGGTAGCGCTTAGGTAATGTTGATGGCCCTGGACTTTTGCGGCTACCTAAACGGTGTTAAGAATCATATGTTCTAGAAAGTTGTTTACACGTGTTGCACTGTGTAATTAACTGTTTGTACAGTACATATTTATAAAGAATATGTTCCTGTACGATTTCCACTGTATATATGTATGTATGTATGTGTGTGACGCAAACTGACGAAAGGAACCTTATCTTGCCAGGGATCGAAATTGAGTTTTCGATGTTTTTTTGATGCAGTACAAAATTTTGGACAGAACGCAAAAAAACGAAGTAATGGCGTTTTGATATTGTTAGTTCAAAGGTATAGTTTTGAGATAATCGAGGTTAAAGTTGGACAACTAATTTATACAAGGTTTTAGTTGTTACGATTATTAATTTTAATTAATTTTATTTAAAATGAAATAAAATATATTCTGTAGTTGATCTCCAGATATCGTTTGCAACAACAAAAAACATGAAATTTTCGTCCCGTACTGAAAATTTTAGTCTGGCAAGATAAGGTCCCTATCGTCATATATATAAAAACTAGCTATGCCCACCACTTCGTGAGCGTCCTTGCAATATTTTGTTCGATTTTGAAAGCAATCCACATCAAAAACCTTTACTTTTTTAGTGCCGCCCTAAACTATGGTTTAGTTAATGCTTCAGTTATGGGTTATGTATTTACTTTACTACTAAAATAACTGCGTACTTTTACTGGTTTTTCTCCACTTTCTTTTGGAAATAAAATATTTTTGCGGAAAAAAAAAGGATGCTAAGTTATCTCCTCACAAAATTTTGTCCATCCATAGTTTTGACGTGATGCGAACGCAATCGAAAAGCAGATAGACAGAAAGGAGTTACTATTTTATTATATGTATAGATTAAACTAAAAATTAAAGAGAGAATTAATATTTTTTTAGGCTTAAGTTCTTAATTATAAAGATAATAACACGATTTTACATATATGTATGACTTTACATATAAATTTTAGTCAGAGTATGTTTTACAATGTCAATTGTAATAACAAATAACTAAAATTAATTTAAACAAAATGAAAGGGTGTTTCCTAGAAGTGGCGATTTTGAGATATTTTACGTTAGCTTGTAAACGTTATAGTTAGACACTTGAACTTTACGCAGCGTATGTAATGTTATGTTGGCTATAATAACAGGAATAAAAAATAATTTTTAATTAATGGCGTGCTATTAAAAAAAAATTATAAATTCACTGAAATTGATTACTACGGGGTAAGCTAGTTTCTATGGGTATTTCGCTAAGTGCTTAATTTAGCTAAAAAGAAAACCTTTACCCACATTTTGGATAAGTTAAAGATACCTTTAAGTTGAAAAATTTTTTGACTAAATAAGAATTAAGTCAAAACAATTTAACACAAAGTATCAAAGCTTAAACAAGGTAACAATAGCAAAAGAGTGAATTTATATTTCCTTGCTTTATTTCTACACTGATAAGTTTATACCAACACCAGCTGTAGTTGTAAAGCAAGCCGTAGACGATGCGGTGAGTTGCACCACCAATTCTAGTAATCAGTTGTATGCTGTTCCACAAACGATACAATTTAGCGTGCGATTTTATGTATAACTTCATTTAACAACCCTGCTCTCTCAAAGTAAGAAGGCGTTCAATATTCTCACATATGCTATAATTGACAACGTCTGCAAATAATACTTAACATTCAACGTTAACTGCAAGGTGGTCAAAACAATACTAAATACAAATACTACGTAAAATCGCCTCGCAAGAGGCACACAAACGTTGCGACGTGTTGGTACAACTTGATAAAAAAAAAAAATCAAAACTTTTTGATCTATCGTACAGCCGACACACAACTTTAATACAATCAACTTACGATTCCTATAATTGGTTGTACAACTCGTCGCATCGTCTATGACTTGCTTAGGAATTAAACAGCAACAACAACATACAATTTTTTGTGTCTTGAATATTATTATAAATTTTCAAACTGGTTGTTGTGGGACTAGCTAGTCTCTATGGCCATTTCGCTGAGTACTTAACTTATCTCATCAGGAAACTATAACCCGATTTTTAGATAAACCAAAGATACCTTTAAGTTAAAAAATTATTTTCACTTAATAAGAATTAAATCAACGCAATTTAATTTATTTTTAAAATCATATTTGTATTTGGACCACCCTTTAGATTAGCTGACAATTGTTTTCAAGAACTTTAGACTCTGCGATTTATTTAAACATAATTTTTCGTAGACAGCACATTGTTGTTTTCTTGTAATATTTAAAGAAAAGAAACCTTTAGACACAGAATTTGGGTCATAAAGTGCACAAAAGAATCTTCTTCAACTGATTAAGTGAAAAGAAGATTAAAATAAAAAAATTAATTATATTTTTTATATAATAATCGTACATTGACGATTGCATTTATTAAGCCATTAAATGCAATGACCATAACATAAGGCCGGATTAAGTGGCAAGTTTAATTTTTAAAAATTTATTATTTAACTAAAAATTGTATTGTTTAAATCTGTGTTAAGACTTTGTTAATGTGTAATTTAAATCTAAATGAAGCATATTAATTTCCCTTCATAAGAATTAATTTTATATAAAGAAAAAAATTAATTGAATCTACCTTGTAGATAGATAAGATCTAATTTTGTTAAATTGTGTCTAATTTTTCTTTATGTCTTTATAGTAAATAATTAATTAATTCATTGGTACTTATCATTAAGAAAAAAAAATATATATATATTTTTAATTATTGAAGAAACCCTCTTCTATTTGATTTTTTTTATATCCCAAGCATACATGGGAATAATTAATTAGAATCACTGCTTAACTGCCCCTTTCATTGGCATTGAGTTGACGTTGAAAAATATAGGAATTACCATTATGTGAACGGTTTAATTTAAACCGGTTTCAGTAGTAATCTATACATATATCTCAGTATATCTTCTATAGATACATGTAATAAATCTGTAGAAATACGGTGGCTGTAGAAATATGTTTTGAAAATTTTTTTGCTAGTGCAATTTGGAAAACAATAAAATCCCATTTTATGGCATTTTTGTCTGTCTGTCTGTATTTCTATCTGTGTCCGCATCACTTCGCAAAAACTACTCCATGAATTTTAATAAAATGTTGTGGGAAATAACCTTAGTACCCCAATAGAGGGAAAATAGAGGTTAAAAAAGTAAAATTACGAAACTTTACCAATTTAAATAATATTGGAAACTTGGCAGAACCTTATATTTTTTAACGGAAAACTTCATACCATATGTGCATAATTTCACTACAATACAATTTTATATGATACCAGTGTTGCAATATCCAGAATAATTACCCAGAGACTAGTACACCCTGTACAAAGTTATTGTAACACTACAGCAGTAAAGAGTCTTAAAATTTTGTGTAGATCACATTCGAAGCGAAAGGCAACTTAAAACGAAGTACTGCCGAGATAGGAAAATCGTATAACTAGAGATTACTTTCGAAGTTCTCAATTCGAAAGCGCTCGCAAACCATACCAAACAGCCAGTGACGACGGTCTTCACCGAAAACAACAGTAGTGTGGCGAAAGAAATCCAATTAACTTAATACCAGCGTACTCTACCAATAACCCGATGGATATTTATCTAGAGGGTTACGTCGGTTATTTTTTTAAACTCGAACTCAAACTCAACTCATTAAAAGAAAACAGGATTTTAAGCCCGAATCGATCTTGGAAATATAACATATTTTCTATACATTGTAAGATCTTTGTCTAAAAGGTGCAATTAGCTATGTTTTCTTAACTATTACCCCGAGTAAAGAAAAGGGTATGTAAAGGGCAATTTATAATTTCAAATTATGTGTTATACCGTTCTTACATGTTAGTATCCGAAACTGCCGAATGATTTTTTTTATTTTTTTGTAACCTTTCAACGAAACTATTAATGCAAATTTTTTAATGTATACCCTTGGTCACAGACTTGATAGCATACTTGGGAATTTTTCATTGGCATTGAATTTTCATTGGCATTATTTGAAATAGTTACAATGAAAAAAAGTTTAACTACCATTAAATGCTACTGATTCATTTTTAATTACAATTGTTTTGGTAATGGAAATGTAATGAAATCGTATAATTACTAATTATAATTTATGATCGCAGTAGGTTTTAATAACTACGAATAAAGTAAACAAATATTAACCCATTTCTAGTTGGATGAATTTACAAAACTCGTAAAAATTCTTTAAAATGGTGCAGATAATGCAATAATCAACTAATATTTTTATAGAAAAATCCAGAAAGTTAAATAAATTAACAATTTGCAATGAAATAAACTAAATACAAGTGGCAGTTAGTCCACCAGAAAACATTGGGCCTCATGCATAAAAACGAGTAAAAGCGCTGAGTTGTGGCAGGTGAGCAATTGCTCATAAGTCGAGTTCAATCAAACAGCAACAGCTTTTGCTCAATTTCGTATGCATAAAAATGAGTTCAAACCAATTGCAATTACTTGAGCAAAGGGAGATCAAACGTCTAATTATTATTGAAGTGCAAACATTCCGTCAAGTGAAAGTGAAGTAGAATCAGAATTTCTTGCTGGTTGTTGGTCGATATCGTTTCCTAATTGCCATATATCAGTATTGTTGTAATCGTCATTGATAAGGATATAATCGTCTTTTAAAAATTTAGCTATGTTATGCAAAATGAAACAACTGGCTATTACGTGGGGCGATAACTCTGTCGATACCCGAATTTTGTATTGAAGTATCGAAAATCTTTGTTTCAATTGCCCAAAACACCGTTCTATAATGACACGTTCTCTTGTAAATGCATCGTTCGTTGCATTTTGCATTATTCTACAGACCTCGCTTGTAAAAAGTACTTTTCCATCACAAGTTGCCTGCACATTTATAGAGTGGAAGGAAGCCTTTTCTACAAATATACTCATCGCTTTAATTGGTTGGTTTTTTAAATTTTTATATGAGTACAATCAATCATTCCACTCGCACTCGCTTGCTTTGGCAGATATAAGATTCACAACTTCCGCAATAGCTCGCGACACAGTTGATTGATGGACTCCAATATCTGTGGCTATACCATTTTGGAATCCAGGATCTGCACAAAATCTTAAAAACAGTCGAATTTTTTTAATCTTGCTTCTTCTTAACCCTCAAAAAAATAATTAGCCAACCAGCAGATGCTACTATCATCAAACCTATGTATTTATCATTTTATTATTTTAATAACTAATAATTAAGAATACAAACCTGTATAATTTTTTATCCTCACTTGCTAAATTTGTTTTACGCTGTTGATAACATTTTGTATTTCTTTGTGGCACAAAATATTCAGCCATGATTCCTTTTTAGTGTACGCGAGTCAATTATAAGGCAGTCTCAACAAAATTTAAGCAAGAGCTCACAAAAGAAAGCAAAAGCTTGTTTTTATGCATATGAAAATGAGCTCAAGCTCATCTCACTTAGTTCAAACTGAGCACGACGAGATCAAACGTGAGCTGTGAGTAAAAGCAAATACTTCAAATTTTATTATGCATACGACAAGCACCTTTTACTCAAAAAATCGAGTCCGAGCTCAAGCTCACGTTTTATGCATGAGACCCAATATGTTTTATCTGCTGCGAAAATTTGCTGATACACTGACAAAACACATATTTAATGCAACACTGCTTATTAATACATTTTTCACTATGATTATATTTGCATATAGTGGAATTCATAGTGGAATACACTTTGTAGCTTTGGTAAAGTTAAAATATCCTATGTATTTTGTTGTTGTTTAAGGACATTTCACACTATAATACAAGTATTAATACTTTTGAGGAAAATGCAACCCTGACATGATGAGTTGTTATTGCTTTTTGAAAAAGTTCGAACAGCGATAACATTTGGTTTGCATTATATTCAAAAGTATTAATACTTGTATTACAGTGTGAAACACCCTTTATCAATATTTACCAAACCTACAAGGTGTAAAAGGTCTACAAAGAAAATCGTGAATTCCGCTTATGTTAGCTAATCTAGTACTTATTTGAAGAATAAGCTAAACATATGGAATATTTTAAATTGTCAGTCAAAACACATCTTTGTATAACTGTTGGAACTCCTAACAACTAATTTTAAAGTTTTATGTCTACACCAGTATGGTCAACTATCATATAATTGTGTTTTATTTATTACTTGACCAAATATCATCTATAGAAATTGAGGTAAAACGGCATGCATGAACAACAGAATACAATAGCATTGTAAATTTAGTCGATATTTTACCATTTATTTATGAACGAGTAAGACGAAAAACTCTAGGATGCCAATAAGTTATCAAGGATTTCGTTGTTCTCCGCAGATAGTGACTTTACTACTTTTATATGAATTTTTTATTAAATACACAACTAAGTCCATGTAGGCCTTTACTACTATTGCATTTCTTCACTGCAAAAAGTTGATTAAAAATGTGGCCAATAATGATAATGATTTTTTATAATTAAATCATTGGTTAATGGTAATGATTTTGCGTTTTAAATAATTACTAATGAAACCTTGACATTAATAGCATTACCATTAATGAAAACAATGGTAATGGAAACAAATTTATTAGCATTACTTACAATTCAATGGTAATGAAATTGCCAATTAATTACTCAATATAATTAATTGGTCCCATGTATGCTTTATAGAATGGTCCCTATGGTAGCGCTTAATCTCCGATTTGATTTTGAAAGACCTAAAAGTGAACCCAGTCCACGACGGGTAAAATAAGGTAGTCATCATTTATATCAATAAAATCATTATCATTAACCCATGAACACAGTATCGATAAACACATAATGTAGTTGCATTATTTGTTTGCTTTGTTTATTTCTTTAAAAAAATGTAATCATTATAAAAACAAGTAAGAATGCTATATTCGGCCATGCCGAATCTTCTATATCCTTCACAACGGTGATTTTATTTACACAGAATTATGTACACAATTGGTTTAATTTTGCAAAAATTTTTTGTAAAAATTATTTGTATAATTTTTTGGAAACTTTTTTTTAAAAAAAAAATTTTATATTTCTTTAAAAAAATTTTTTTAACATTTTTCGTAAAAATAGTTGAAATTACTTGTCAATTTTTTTTTATTTTTTGTAAATTTCTTTTGAAAATGTTTTGGAAATATTTTTTTAAAATTTTAGATTTTTTTTAAAATTTTGTTTAAAATTTTCTTTTAAAAATTAGGATCTTAATGCAGTCAATAGCCTCCAACGGGCTATTGACTGCTCCCTGGGTACCCTATGGGTCTATTGGCTACCTCTATATGTATTGCTTACCAACCTCAAAATAATCAAAAAAATCCGCCCTCGCAGGGAGTTATTGATCTGTATGCACTCCTTGTGATCTAACTGTCGCGATCTAATATTTATTTAACAAAAAAAGGCTAAATAGAATCATTAAACCAAAAGAAAATGAAAACAACGTAAAAAATATAGGTGGGCTTGGTTTTTTGCCCACAGCTTCCAATTGGAAGATTAGATGTTGCTGAATTGCAATCCCAATATTTTCGAAACTATGCCTGGCAGATTGGTGTACTTAAAATTTTTTGTACCTCGTCACCGCTTAATCAACTTCTCGATGTATAAGGATCTGAATATATATATATATATATATATACTTTATTGGATCGGAAATAAATATTGTAGAAATTACACACGGAATGATAAACCTATAAATACCCTTTCCACCTGTGGTATAATAAATATAAAACACAAAACAAATTAGGATGAGGCGAATATAATTTTGACACTCGAGAAAAACCATGTGATGTCGAATTGGTATGAATTTGTATTGTTACATTGCATTGACACCACTACGTGATAAAAGACCAAAAAAAAAAGACCGCTGTCTCCCAGTTTTGCCCAAAGTCCTCCAGGTTTTTTTTATGGGCCCTCAAAGATGTGGGGCCTCGATGTCATTTTTGCAAAAAAAATGATCATTTACTCAAGCTCATATTTTGCAAACCGTTTGAAATTTTGATATACTCTCTAAGGCAAAGTTGTAGCTCTTGTCATATACATATAACATATAACATATAAAATCAAAAAAACTTCATCTTCAAGGTCAAAATCGCAAAAAACTTTAAAAAATTCAATTTTTTTATCTTTTTTCCCCTGTTCAGGTCCATAGGTAGCAAAATTCAAGGAAACAATCAACTACAAAAATGAACTTAAGATCTCAATAAACAACTTTCTAGAACATATGAACTTCCTAGGAATGATTCTTAACACCGTTTAAATATATATAAATATAAATATTATAAACAACTTTCTAGAACATATGAACTTCCTAGGAATGATTCTTAACACCGTTTAGGTAGCGCCGCAAAAGTGCGATTTGCAAGTCCATGGCCATCAACATTATAAACGGTGTTAAGAATCATTCCTAGGAAGTTCATATGTTCTAGAAAGTTGTTTATTGAGATCTTAGGTTCAGAGAGAGAGAGAGAGAGATAGAGAGAGAGAGAGAGAACTTTGGGCAAAACTGGGAGACAGGGGTCTTTTTTTTGGTCTTTTATCATGTAGTGGTGTCCGTATATGGTTATTTTTTTCCGTGTTGCACTGTGTTATCAATCAATTTTTTATGGGTGTCTTTTCTCATTGGATACAAACTTTTTAAATATACTCGATTAATTCGAGTCATTTGAGTAATTTAAAAACCTTAATCGATTAATCGGCAAAAATTTAAATTGCAAAATCGATTAAACATACATATGTATGTATATATGTATGTACATACGATGTTTACAAAAGATGGGTTAGAATATTCGAAAGATTAAAACATAATTTTGACCTTCAAAATACACCCTGAAAAGAACGGATATATAAAATTATAATTTTTATCTTTTCATTTTGAAGTTCTTAGACGAAACTTGCCCAGTTTTATGTATACGAGTATGTGGCAAAAAAGAATGACTGCTCATTTATTTGAATGTTTTTGAATTATTTTTGGGAACATAGAAAGACATATTTCTTAATTTATAAAGTCCCGACAGCAAGAAATATCCTTAACTGCAATAAATAAATAATAAATTAATAAGAAACTGCTGTAAAGTCTTTAAATGGCCTACTTAAATAAAAAATAAAACATAACCAGATTTTCCTTGTAGCCACAGATGTACAGAAAATAGCTAGTCATGAATTAATAAAGAATAATTAAGGAAAGGTATTTCATTTAAAAATTTGCTAAATAATTAATTTGTCTAACAACAGTTCAAAGGACGATTTCACATGTGTATATTCAAAACGGCTTGTGATTTGATATTTAAATTGCTTAATTTTCTCATTTAGTTATTAATTAATTGAACATTTTTCTTTTTAACAATATAAATTGGCAGATGTTAATATTCACAAAATAAAGAGACAACGAAACTGCCTTCTATTTTTCTATCATGAGTAAACCTACGTTCATGGGCGTAGGAGGTAATATTTAATCTTATTAAAAAGTAATATTCTGAAAACAAATATGTATGTATAACAATTTTTAAAACTTCTTGTGGGGGAAACAGCTGCCTCCCCAAGAAAGGCCTTAAGTTAGTTTTTAGTTAGTTAGTTTAGTCAAACATTAAAGAGGGCATTATTTATTTATTAAAAAGCTGTTTGGGTCTTTTGGCATTTGCTTCGACAGAAAAAAGTGGAGGAAATTAAATTATTTCGGTATGTCATATTGGAAGGTGGCCCAATTTAATTTTTATTGCACAGCGAATAAAACAAGTTAAATATAAGTACATATAGGAAAAAATTAAGATAATATGACTAAATCAGTTAAGTCCGTACCACGTTCAATATAACATTAAAAGTATAATATTTATATGTTTTATCCCTTTCATGGGACACTCTATAATTTTTAATTTTATTTTTTTACTACTTGCTTTCAAAAATGTTAAGTGGCTGCTTAAAAAGGTTCGAAAGATAGCACATATACAATCACGCCTACTATGGGGACACCCTTTAACTTTTAATTGCTATAATTATAAAATAATTGGAATAATTGGCAATATTAATTTGAAGCAAAAACGTCCCCGAAGGAAAAAGTGCTGTTCTATAAAACGAATGCACGTTTGCGTGCAAAAAAAACCTTGAATTGGTCTACGAACTGATTCCACACCAAATCGTTAAGTATTCCAAGTTTGGCACAATTACTTGCATATTTATTTATAAAAAATTGCCTAAAAATGTTGTTAATAAAATTGTTCTCATTACTCAAATTCATGGGTTGTCAGATTGGCCTTTACCTACTTATTTGTGAAAATCGCCAAAATCGCCAAAATAGTTTTGTGTTAAAATTTGTCTATAGTATACATATACTCGTATATAATATTTTTTAGTTTTGAAAAAATTTTTAATAAAAAATTTAATTAAGATTCGCCAAAATATATAAATACGTATTTTGTTTGTTGTTTAAAATGATTAGTGAAGACGAGAAAGGTACAATTTTTACTTATAACAATCAAAGATAGTGAATATCAACTGGAAACAGATATTTTTATGTATATATTACATAAAGAATAAAAATTCAAAGTATATTCGAATGGAAAAAAAAATTATTTTCGATTTGGTGTGTTAGATAAACTACCCCTTGCCCCTCCCGATTATGGCCGAAATTTATATAGCTCTTCATCTCCATAAACCAAAGCTACATACTAAATTTCGTTTTAATATGTCATACGGTATGATCTGTAGAGCGTTTACAAAATTTGGGTGTAAGGAAACTACCCCTTGTCCCCTCCCGATTATGCCCAAAAACTATACAGCTCTTCATCTCCACATACCAAAGGCACATACTAAATTTCATTTTAATATCTCAAACGGTATGACCTGTACAAACTCCACAAAAATAGTGGCATACACACCCAACACAGACATCATCGCGAAAATAGTCAAAATGGATTCAGGATACCTCTAAACGTATAAATCCGTCAAAATCTCGACCTCGATTTTTTTCATGATTACTATACTTTACCTTATACTACGAATAGTAAAGTAAAAAGAGATCTGAACATACCCATCCTCAAGGTATTTCTCACCGTGTTCTTAATTAGAATATATTTTTTGGGAATCAAATTTATTCAGCATTACTAAAGATCAACAGATTTGTGCAACATGCCCTATTTCAATTCAAAAAACCTATAGCATCAAGAAATACTAGTTTCTGTTTCGCAGGCGAGTTTTGCTTTCTGTCCAGTAATTATCCGCATATAAATGAATCACCTAATTTGTAAAAAATATTCTTTCAGCTTAAAGTGATTTTACACGGCGTGTATTTGTCATATGACTTGTCACTTGTCCATGTGTAAATTCTAAACACGTCGTGTGAACCCTTTGTGTACAATACATATGACATTTTTCATTTAGAACGTGTTCTATTTTGATGTGACAAAGCATCTGACATCCTGTAATGTCAACTTGCTATTTTGTTATTTTATGCTTTTTGTGGTACCAAAAGCTCTTGCATCTTTACATCAGCTGTGGTTGGAAATAAAGAACTGTGTGGCGGCAAAAGTATATATTGTAGGTTATGTCACATGTAATTACACATGTACGTTTGAAAGCAAAACTTGAAACCGTATGTAAAATGTCTTTTTTGACAAACACATGAAATTACATATGGATTATCAAACTGACAAGTCATATGACAAATACACGCCGTGTAAAACCATTTTTAGAGAGTATAAAACTAACTTAAGTCTTAAAGTATAAAAAATTTATTGAAATTACCAGAACATCAAGTACGAAGTATAATCTTTCTAAAAGTTAATATTTTCTATTGTGGTTGCTAAGCATCCAAAGGTATGTATGTATGTTAGGATTTATAAAAATCTTCAGAACAAAGAAATTCGTTTGTGAATTTTAACATTTTAAAATGGAAAGATATTCGTAAACTTTAAATAAAGTTTCCAGTTTCCAGAAGTAAAATCATCTTTACATATGACAGTGGAAAGATCTTCGTGAAGTTCAAATATATGTATATGTTCCGAAAGTTTCCAGGTTCCATAAGAAAAATTATCCTTAAATATGGAAAACGAACTTAAACATTCTTCATTATCCATTTTGATACTCCTTGATTGAGTTTCTAATGTTGACTAAAAGTCAATGAAAAATTGCCAACTATTTTAAAAATCACCAAAAAGTCGCCATGTCACCAAATCTAAAATTTGAACGCCTAATATGATTGAAAATTGACACATTGACAAAGGGCTACCGAAAGTACCGATATTTCGGCATATTGACGATTTTTACACTAACAATTGCCGATTTGTAGTAAAAAAAATGCAGATTTGATCAAACCAATTGATTTGGGAATTTATGCTAAAGATTTAATTAATATTAAAATCGGAAATTCACAATATTATTAATAACCGCAAATTTTTATATGAAACTTTAAATAAAGTTTCCAGTTTCCAGAAGTAAAATCATCTTTACATATGAAAATGGAAAGATCTTCGTGAAGTTCAAATATATGTAAATGTTCCGAAAGTTTCCAGTTTCCATAAGAAAAATTATCCTTAAATATGGTAAACGAACTTAAACATTCTTCATTATCCATTTTGATACTCCTTGACTGCGTTTGATGAAAAATTCCCAACTATTTTAAAAATCAGCAAAAAGTCGCCATGTCACCAAATCTAAAATTTGATCCCCTAAGATGATTGAAAATTGCCACATTTGGCGAGAAATCGCCATATCTGACAACCCTGCGACTCATCAGGGCTACCAAAAGTACCGATCTTTCGGCATTTTGACGATTTTTACACTAACAATTGCCGATTTGTAGTAAAAAAAAATGCAGATTTTATCAAACCAGTTGATTTGGGAATTTATGCTAAAGATTTAATTAATATTAAAATCGGAAATTCACAATCACGGTTACTATTAATAACCGCAAATTTTTATATGAAATGCTCAGGGAAACGATTTGATTTTGAAATGTTTATTAAATCCATATGTCATATGAATAAAAAAATTAAAATCCTAAAGGATTTTTCGAATTTTATAGATGAAAATGAAAAACAAGCGCTATTGAAAATGAACAAATATTTACTAATTTATGTCATTTTTGGCAATTGCTGAAATAAAACCAGGAGATTCCACAAAAGATTTTCCAATTTTAAAAGAATTTGTGATACAATTTATAATTCTAGCACATTCGTCCGGAAATTTCGAACGTATATTTTTTGCCGTCTATTTAAATAAAACCAAATTTTGATGTTCCTTAGAAAATGAATGAATGAAGCTAATTAAAAACTCATATTAAATTCGATTTAGCAAAAATGTGAAATTCTGCAATGTATCCCTAAATGTATACGAAACATATGCATATGTAACGTAAGCTGACGAAAAGGGCCTTAACTTGCCAGGGTAAAAGTTTCAGTACGGGACAAAACAAAATTTAATGTTTTCTGTTGCACCATACGATATCTTGAGATCAACTAGAAAATAGTTTTTATTTCATTTTTAACATATTTAAGTAGGCAGTCTGAACAACCGAAAACTTCCACAAATTAGTTGCCCAATTTTAATCTCGATTATATCAAAACTATACTTTTGAACTAAAAACTACAAAATGACCTACATAACTTCATAAACTTCTTTGATTTTTTACAGATTTTTTTTTTTTGCATTCTGTTTCGAATTTTGAACTTTGTCGAAAAACATCGAAAACTCAATTTTTAATCATGGCAGGATAAGGTCCCTTTTGTCAGCTTGCTTCACATATTTAAGCTTGTAAATTTAACTTAAATTATTTTATTATCTAAAAACTAGGAATTTATTTTTATATTAATGCTTATAAAATCCATAAAATTATTAGGTTTTGTCATTTCTTTTGTATTTTATTAATAAAAATTAAGTAAAACCTCAACGAATGCTTAGTTTTATTTATGCCGACTATCTTGCCGGTTTTTAAAATTAAGTGCAGATTTGTTTTCTTCTGGCAGCCCCTGGGGCTCATTAGAAATTATTTGCTCAGAGAACAAATCAATACTCAGCAATAATCAAAAAGCTAACAAAACTGGTTTTTATAAATAACAAAAGAGATTACAAATTTGTTTTTTTTTTATTTATATTTTATTTTAATTTTATTTATATTTTATTTATGACTCAAAACTATATGTGTGTATGTTTGTACATTGAAGGGTTATTCCGTGTCAAATAAAATTTGGGAGTTTTTTTTTCATGGGAATAATTATTCGTAATTGGGGTGTATAGCTTGCCTATAAACTGTTTGATAGTTAAAGGTAATAATTTATCTTATTTCTAATTACTAAAACCTACTTATTACTCCGATAAAATTCTAACTTTAGCTATTGGCAAGTTATAATAATGCGCCTTAGTTTGATAACTAATAATTTGATAATAATCTATACATATAATAAAATAGTAACTTATTTCTGTCTGTCTGTCTGTCTGTCTGCTTTTGGATGGATTTTAACAAAATTTTGTGAGGATACTTTTTTCTGAAAAAAATATCTCATTTCTACAATAAAGTGAAGAAATAGCAGTTAAAAACGCAATTTCCGGTTCTTGGAATTTTCGGTTTAAAACTGGGATATTTTCAACACTGTTTTATTTTACTCACCTTTATATACTGTTAAATTTCAACACATCTCTTTACTTTTGAAGGTGGTATATTTTAAAAACTATTGCGCAACATTAGGCGCCAATTGAATAAAATTTGTATTTGAATTGTATTTTTACTTTGTGAAATTACATTGGTATTCAAATATTTTAAACACCTTTTACACAACTTAACAATAATTTTTAGAATTGTCTATAAATCTTTGAATTTAATCTAGGGATGGATACCTTTATATAAAGTAAATACACAAACCATAACTGAAGCACTATAAAAGTAAGAGTCTTACAATTGGTGTGGAATACTTTGAAAGCAAAATCGAGCAAAATATTATCAGGACGCCCACGACGTGGCAGCAGAAGCAGAAGATTGAAATGTGGTTTTTCTGAAAGCTAAGAACATTAGCTATAATACGTTATTACAAGTTTTTGCAAATATTTTGTTAAAGTGACTCATTCATAAAAAAGTCATATTGTTCAATTTAAAATTGAAATAACGTTTAAGTTCGATGGAGTTTTAAACAAATAATTCTTTAAAAAAAAAAAACCGACTTCAGAACATACAAACTTAAAATCACGTTTCTTTAAGACATTAATTATACAATGATTATATTATATTCGAGGAAGATTGTAGCGGGATTTTTTAAATGTCGTAGAACAAACTGTCAATTCAGATAAAAAAAACTAATTTTTGAATTCAATAATCTAAAGCAAATATCAGTCGATTTTCTACCGGGGGAGCAGAGCTTCCGGAGTATATAGGGGCACAAGACCCCAGGATTCAGGTATTTTTCAGGTCAAACCAATGCCAAACAACTGTCTGTGTACGGCGGATCAAAAGTTTGGCTATATTCATAAAATTACACTAACTATTGGACACCCTGTAATTTCCGAATTCAAATTTTATATTTGTTATAGCGGTCGTTGCAATATAGGTTCATTGTAAATTTCAACCGTCTGTCTGTAACGGTTTAAAAGTTTGGTCATATACATCAAATTTCATAAACTATTGCGACACCCTGTAATTTATAATTTTAAATATTTATACATATTATAACAGACATAGTAATGGACATTCTGTCTAATTGTTAAGTGTTTGTCAATAACTGTTTAAAAGATAGGGTCATATATATCAAATGACGTCACCTATTGGGACACCCTTTAAATTCAAATTTTAATATAAATACTTGTTAAAGAGGACTTTTTCATACAGATTCTTTGTAAATTTTAACTTTGTGTCCATATACATCAAATTACATCAACTATTGGGACACCCTTTAATTTCCAATTTTAAATATTTATACTTGTTGTTATACAAAAAATAGTAGTGAACATTCTGTCTATTTTTCAAGTGTTTGTCTATAACGGTTCCAAAGATGAGGACATAATGGTCAAATTACATCAATAATGGGGACACTCTTTAATTTATAGATCCAAATTTTATACTTGTTGTAATAGCGGACTAAGCAATATAAGTTCTTTGTAAATTTCAACTGTCTATCTATAACAGTTGAAAAGTTTGGCCATATATATTACTTTTACATTAACTATTGGGACACCCTTTAATTTCCAAATTCATATTTTACACTTGTTATTTTAGCGGACTTAGCAATACAAGTTCTTTGTAAATTTTACTGTCTGTCTATAGCGGTTCAAAAGTTTGGCCATATATATATCAAAATAAACCAACTAATGGGACACCCTTTAATTTGTATTTTTAAATATTTATACTTATTATAACAGACATAGTAACAAACATTCCGTGCAACTTTCAAGTGTTTGTCTTTAACGGTTCAAAAGATAGGACCATAAAGGTGAAATTACGTCACCTATGGGGAAACACATTAATTTTTAATTTTTTAATTACTTTTTGTTATTGGTAGCTATAGTGATACGCACTTTTTTTAATTTTAAATTGGTGACCTATAACCTACTTCTTTTTTTGAAGTCGGTTAATAGTCTGTTGGTTGTCTCCTGTTTTTGTTATGTTTTCTAAAAGCTTGTTACAAAAAAGTTTTGGAGATATTTATGGGTTTGGGTTTGGGTTTGAATCAATTTAAAAATATTGGCCAACTTTAATCCATTCGAGTGATGTTTTCACCTTTTAAATTTTATTATGAAATAATAGTTACTAAAATTATTTGGAAAAATATACATACATACGATTTTTTTAGCTCCACATGGACTTATACCACTTTCAAAAATAACATGTTACAAGAAAAAAAAACAGGAGCAAACTTAAGTCCATATTTTTATAGCTTTACTAAAATGGATTTTTATGTAAAAAGTATGGGTTAAAATAAAGACATTTAAAAAAACGAAAGCCCAATTTTATTAAGAGTTTATTTCAGTTATATTAAAAATGCAAATATGAAAATTACTTCGTTAAGATCTTTAAATAAAACAAAGATATTTTAAACTTAGTTTTATTTCACAGTTATTATTTTGAAGTATTTATGGTGAATATCATGGCACAATAAACAAGGTAGACTCGCGGCGAAAAAAGAGTACAACTCTGTAAAAAAAATACGTACATTTTGTTTTTGTATAAATCACTTTTGGATGTCAAAATAATAGCCCGTTTAGGCTGCCACGAAATTAAGTCATAGACAACGCTGGTTTTGTTGAAAAACCTACTTTTTTTGCAACCATATCCAGATTTACAACCTTGAAAGTCCGTTTTGTTTGAAAAAAATTTAAAAGCCAAATGAAATAATGGAAATATATACATAATTGTACATTAATTTTATTGTAGTGTTGTTTTTAATATTCGTGTATATTTTAAATCAATGCGAAAGTGTTGTGCGATAGCTTTTTGCAAAATAGTTAAATTATATAAATGTAACTAAACGTAATCAGCTGTTTGCGAAATTAACTCAAATGTCAAAAAGCCCAGTATGAACACCTTAGATTTCGTTCTTAATTTCAGCTCGAAATTACTTAATTTCGTGGCAGCCTGAATGGGCTATAAAAAATGTTAGTACATTTTGACACTGGAAGATGGAGACAACAAATAGTCAGCTGAGCTCTCGAGTTTACCTGTTATGAATTCGCCTTGGGTGAATATGTGGTGTATAAGGTAATAAACTTGCCAGCAAAAAAATGGGTTTTTGGAAGCAATCAAATCTTTTCCTGCCATACAAAATCTCTTAATAGTAAGCACATATATTTTGCCTAAATAAATGCAATTTTGTATTACAAAAAATGTTAAGTTTTCAAAAAAACAACGAATTTTTTACATTTCCCTTACAGTGTGCATACTAAAAAGGCAGAGATAAACAAATTTCGAATTTACGAGGAGTTACGAACTTAATACCGTATGATTTTAGAACATCTATACTGCGCTGCATTGAGCGCTTAAAAGGAAATGCTACTAAGTGAGACATCGCGAACAAATATCATGTGATACGTAAGCGATAACAACTCGTCTTTCCTTTAAAAACCTGCATATGACGAAGCAGTATTTTTTGCTGGGTTATCATATTATATTTCTCTCTTACTTTGCTCCTTGAAGTTTTATAAAGCGATAACATATTAATTTTGCTGAGGTTTTTTTTTCAAAATAAATAAAAAAATTTCTTTACTGCCGCTGTTCAATGTTTCGTCTCGAAGTGTTCCTTTGCTTGATTTTTCAATATTTATTTGATTTCTTTCTCACAAAATCAAATCTTAATTTTCAATATTATTACAGCGTGCTCTGAAGTAGCAAATAATCAATAATAATTCCAATAAGAAAGTTGTTTTAATTATAATTATAAGGAATAGACTTATTCCCCTTTCAAAAGAAATATTTATGCGATAGCATTGAATTTATTTTTTTGTAACAATGGGGAGAAGGTGTCTATAGATCATTAAAATTACCGCTTTCACAAAAACCAGCTCATATATGTATAAGTATGTACATATATATTGTAACCAAATATAACGACTTGAAACTTTAATTATAATTAACTGATACTAGCTACATATGTATGTAACTATATATTTACATATAAAGGGTATTTTTTTATACAGGTATAGATTATTCGATTGACATGAATTTTATTTATCCGAAAGATAATCTTGTGGCATTACATTTTAAATATGATTTCTGGCACCGCACGGCTGGCGCGGATATAGTCCAATCTGAATGTCTAATTTTCGATGACTTTTTCCAACACTTGTGGCCGTATATCGACAATAACACGGCGAATGTTGTCTTCCAAATGGTCAAGCGTTTGTGGCTTATCCGCATAGACCAATGACTTTACATAGCCCCACAGAAAGTAGTCTAGCGGTGTTAAATCACAAGATCTTGGAGGCCAATTCACAGGTCCAAAACGTGAAATTAGGCGGTCACCAAAAGTGTCTTTCAATAAATCTATTGCGACACGAGCTGTGTGACATGTTGCGCCGTCTTGTTGAAACCACATCTCCTGGACATCATGGTTATTCAATTCAGGAATGAAAAAGTTAGTAATCATGGCTCTATACCGATCACCATTGACTAACATTCTGGCCACCATCGTTTTTAAAAAAGTACGGACCAATGATTCCACCAGCCCATAAAGAGCACCAAACATTCAGTTTTTCTGGATGTAACTATGTTTCGACATACACTTGAGGATTACCTTCACTCCAAATGCGGCAGTGTTGTTTGTTTACGTAGCCATTCAACCAGAAGTGCGCTTCATCGCTAAACAAAATTCGCTTATGAAAATCGGGAACAACGGTAATCTCGTTTTGGGCCAACTTGCCAACTTAAAGTTCTATACCTCTATAAAAAACACCCTTTATGTACGAGTACAATGTGGTATGAAAAAACGTATGTTCAAAACTTGACCTAAAAAATTAACCAAGATCTTAAAAACCTGTGTTTATTTATAAATGTTGTGTAGCAGCAGTTAAGAAAATCTGATATTTTTATTATCAGGTTATTTTCTTTCACACAAACATATGTAAACACACATACATACTTTTGTTTATAAATGAGTAATAAATGACTTTCTCCAAGAACAAACATAATATGGGCTAAAATCAAAAAAAAGTATTTCTGATTAATAAAAGGTTTATAAAACAAATTTTCATAGAACAAAATATGTTTAATAAACATTTTATAAACAAAAAATACATATATGTATATATTTTATGAATATGGCCTACAAATATTTGTTTATAGTTTTTCAAACCAAGTTTACAATAAAATAAAAAAAGTATATTATGCATCTTGTAGATATTAATTTCAAAACCGGTTTAAAAGAAAAATTAATGAAATACATGCATTGATTTCGAATTGGTAAATTAATATGGGAAAAAATAACTGTTAGAATACACAAAAATGCATATTAAATTACGTTTTTTTTTTCAATAGAAATAAAATAAAAAGAAAATAAAATCAAGTTTGATTAAATTACACTGGACGACAAAAAAATTTTTTTTTTTTAATACTTTATTTATTGCATCTTCATTTATTTGAACTAACAATAATTACACATATTTTAAGTCTAAAATAAAAATAAATAAATATAATAAGTCCAGCCAGTGCTAGACAAAAATAATGTACATATGTTTGACGGTTGTTGAAATCATATACGAGTCATTTCTTGATGTGCGGCCAAATTGAGTAAGTGGTCTTGTAAATGTTGTGCGCTGTCATGAATACTTTAAATAAATCAGTCAAGTGCGAGTTAGACTCACACATGTAGGGTTCCGTACTATGTTTAGTACAACTTTAAAAATTCAAGTTGTTAATTTTTTCATGTTTTATGAGCAAAGGCCCCCAACCAAAAAAGTTGTTAAAATGAAAATGCATTGGTTTGCTAAATATTTAGCAAAGTGACACAAACTTACCTTGTTGAAAGCTGGTATGCTACTGATTTAACATTTTTACATGGTTTGTTCTCTGCGAGATTCTCGTTGAGATTATGTATGTGCTTACAGACCCTTAGAGGTTTGCGTAGGGGCTCTTGCTTAATTTTAAAATTAAAGTCATATTCACGAAAATTGCATCACTATTGGAACACCCTTTTAAGTAATTGTTGTCATAGTAATTGTTGACATAGCGGCCATCGTAATACACTTTCTATAAAAATATCAGGCACTGATGGACCACCCTTTATTCATCAGTAAATGTTGTAGCGGCCTAAGAACAACATCTACTGTAAACATTTCAAGTCATCTCTCTGTTGGAAGACCCTTTAATTTTGTTATTTTAAAAAAGCGGCCATGGCATTTCTCTTTCTATAAATATATCAACAGTCCATCTTTTACGATTAAAAAAATAAGACACTATACGTAAATAACATGTCACTGTCGGAACACCTTTTAGTTTTTACTAATCGTCATAGGGGCCGTGGCAACACATCGAGCCTTCTGTGCAAATTATAAGAGTCTACCTATTACGGTTCAAAAAAATAAGACGTTATAAATGCAAATCACGTCACTGTCGTAAAACCCTTTTTTATTTTTAACTGTTTTTATAGGGGCCATAGTAATTCACAATTTGTGAAAATTTCAAGAGTCTACCTATTATGGTTAAAAAATTAGGCCTTATACATGCAAATCACACCACTATCGGAACACCCTTTAATTTTTAGGTTTATTTTTTTAGACTTGTTTATAAAGCGAACTAAGTTTTAATTACTGTTTGTAAATTTTTAGTGTATGCCTCCTACAGATCAAGAAATAAACACATATTCGTGAATAACACCTCTCTATCGGAACACCCTTTAAGTTTTAGTATTTGTTGCTATAGCGGCAACAGCTATACTCGTACATCATCTGTGAAAATTTCACGAGTCTACCTATTACGGTTCCAGAGATAAAAGTCGCTGACAGACGGACAGACGGATAGAAATTGTAGCGAAAACAATAGGGTTTCGTTTTTACCCTTTGGGTACGGAACCCTAAAAAGCTGGGTCATCATCAAATGTTGATGTGTGCACTCGATTGTTAGTTGGCATATCAGATGTATACAGCATAATATTACCTTGGGAAACTCCGGCTTCAATCAGCTGAAGTGAGCTTAAGAAATCTCCTTCTTACAGTATGAGCTTTCGATCAGTTAAATCATTTTTTAAGAACTGTATTTTATGTGAGTACTGTACTTGAGAGCACTGCTACCAGTGTTGGAATTTGTGGTACAATTGTATTAAATTTGGTACAATCGGCACATGAGTGGCACACTTCATGATTTTTTGGTACAATTTCGTATATAATTTATTAAAAACCATTTTTTATTTAATCAATCATTTTTGTACTTTTTCTTACAAAAACAAACATTTCTAATTTCATAGTTCTCCAACCCTGTCTAGAACTAAATTGCAACATTCTTGATTTATGTTCAGAATTTTTATTATTTACTTTGATAGCCTTTTTATGTATAAGTAATAGGTAATTTGCAAGGCCTTTTTGCTGAACTATAGCATTTGAACGTTTTTGCATCGCCTCAATTAGTTTCTGGCAGTATTCGCCTGATATATTTTTCTATTTTTTTTTTAGTGACAAACCGTAGTCTTTTTAACCGACTTCAAAAAAGGAGGAGTTTATCAATTCGTCTGAATGTTGCTTTTTTTATATATGCAACCGCAGAACTCAGCTATTTCTGAACCGATTTTAAAATTTTTTTCTTTATTTGAAAGGTTATGCTTTCAGTTTGGTCCCGTTTTAACAAACGTTCATTGGAGGGTGTCCCCATACAACATACATGTTTTCACGTGTATTAAGAACCGTAAAGGGCACCAAATTAAACTTTTAAAAAATTGTATGGCGCTATAGCTCTCAACAGCAGAAATTAATAAAAAAAAAATAAATTTAAAGGGTGTCCCCCTAGGTGACTTATTTTTACCTATATGGGCCTATCTTTTGAACCGTTATAGACAAAACCTTGAAAATTTGACAGAATGTCGATTACTATGACCGTTATAATAAAATGTATAAATATTCAAAATTTTAAATTAAAGGGTGCTCCAATTGTTCATTAATTTGATGTATACGGCCATACTTTTGAACAGTTGTACACAGACCGCTGAAATTTACAAAGAACCTCTATTGCTAAGTCCGCTATAACAAAAAGTATAAAATTGAAAATAAAAGGTGTCCCAATAGTTCACGTAATTTGATATATATGGACAAACTTTTGAACCGTTATAGACAGATAGTTGAAATTTACAAAGAATCTTTGTGGCCAAGTCCTCTATAACAACAGGTCTTTAATTTAAAAAATAGCTTAACTTTTGAACAGTAATAGGGAGAGGCTTGACATTCACATAGTCTTAACTTTTTTCCCTCTAATTTTGGCGCATCTTTTATTTGGTTTAAATCTAATTCTTACAGATTACTTCTTACATTTTTAGTTTAGAATTGGTGCCCTTCTATATGTTTTCAAGTTGGCTTTTTTCAGGAAATATTTGGTAATTAGACGACTCTTCATTTATTTTTAAATAATAAATCTCGAATTACTCTACAGCTGGATTAAGATGCCGTTTCAAGTACTTGCTGGAAGCAAGTTCATAAACAGCTTTTTGCTTATAAAATAGTATGTATGTATGTATGTATGTATGTATGTATGTATGTATGTATGTATGTATGTATGTATGTATGTATGTATGTATGTATGTATGTATGTATGTATGTATGTATGTATGTATGTATGTATGTATGTATGTATGTATGTATGTGTATGTATGTATGTATGTATGTATGTATGTATGTATGTATGTATGTATGTATGTATGTATGTATGTATGTATGTATGTATGTATGTATGTATGTATGTATGTATGTATGTAGGTATGTATGTATGTATGTATGTATGTATGTATGTATGTATGTATGTATGTATGTATGTATGTATGTATGTATGTATGTATGTATGTATGTATGTATGTATGTATGTATTTATGTATGCATGTATGTATGTATGTATGTATGTATGTATGTATGTATGTATGTATGTATGTATGTATGTATGTATGTATGTGTATGTATGTATGTATGTATGTATGTATGTATGTATGTATGTATGTATGTATGTATGTATGTATGTATGTATGTATGTATGTATGTATGTATGTATGTATGTATGTATGTATTCATGTATGTATGTATGTAGGTATGTATGTATGTATGTATGTATGTATGTATGTATTTATGTATGCATGTATGTATGTATGTATGTATGTATGTATGTATGTATTTATGTATGTATTTATGTATGCATGTATGTATGTATGTATGTATGTATGTATGTATGTATGTATTTATGTATGTATGTATGTATGTATGTATGTATGTATGTATGTATGTATGTATGTATGTATGTATGTATGTATGTATGTATGTATGTATGTATGTATTTATGTTTAATTACAAATTTTGGTACAATTAATGCTGATTTGGTACAATGTTATCACCGGAGCGGTACAATTTCGACATTGTCAGTTCCCAACACTGACTGCTACTGCTACAAATGAAAATAAAGAAGTTGCAATACATAACGAGCAAACATCAAATACTGCTAATATCTCCTTGCTATCTCAATTTTCTTTATTATGGGTTTTTAACTTCAAATTCAATTTTATAAACATTAAATTCAATTTTTTAAACTTTAAATTGAATTTTATAAACATCAAATACAATTTTGAAAATATCAAAAAATGTTTACAAAAAAAATTGCAATAATATTTTAACAAAAATTTTAAAAAAATTCAATAAAATTTTACAAAAAAATTTTCAATAAATTAATAAAAAAACGTTGAATAAATTTAAAAAAAAATTTCAATAAAATTTAAAAAAATTAATAAAGTTTCAATAACATTTAAGAAACAAATCTTCTATAAAATTTTTAAAAATTTGCTATAAAATTTTACAAAAAAAAATCTATAAAATTTTTACAAAAAAAAATATTTGCAATAATATTTGTACAAAAAATTTTCAATAAAATTTGTCGGTAAAATGTAAAAATAGTATTTTTTTTTGGTAAAATTTTTTTTTAAAAAATATTCTAAAAATTGAATTTTCTTTAAATATTAATTGAATTTGATGTTTACAAAATTTAATTTGATGTTTATAAAATTGAATTTAAAGTTTACAAAATTCAATTTAAAGTTTATAAAATAACTATTACATTTCAGTCGGAATTAACTTTGTTTCTAATTGATTCTAACTTTACTTTTCATTCCAGGCGCCAGATGACGAAGTTGAAGTAGCCCTTAATTTAGCATTGGAAGCTGGTTATCGTCATATTGATACCGCCCCGGTTTATATGAATGAGAAAACCATAGGAAAAGTATTAAAGGAATGGTTAGATTCCGGACGCATTAAGCGAGAAGAACTCTTTATAACTACAAAAGTGCCACCGCCAGGTAAAAATAAATTCATCCAATTAAATTCTTTAATTTAAGAAAATTATATCATTAAAAACCGAACTTTTACGCACCCCCAATAGCGGAACTTAAAAAGCAAAAATTTTTTGCGAGTGTATATGGTATATGTTTTTCTCAGTCATATAAGGAGCTGTATGAGTTTAAAACAAAATAGGTTTCTGAAAAATGTCAATTTTTAAAAGAGGACTGACAAATCTATCTATCTATCTATTTATCTATATATCTATCTATCTATCTATCTATCTATCTATCTATCTATCTATCTATCTATCTATCTATCTATCTATCACAAATTCGATGAATAATGCAAACCCAAACAGCGCGCCGTCATTGCTTTGCAATTGGAAAGTCCGCTTTTGACAGCGCAATAGGTAGTGAAATTGTCTGTAAAAAACTTTCATTGGTAATCAGTAATTACATTTTAGTTATTTTCAGCTATATCTACCGATTTTATCTCACTTTTGTATTTCCATTTTTAACAAGTTATCGTCAATGGCAAAACGTAGACTCGCTCTAAACAACGCACAGTGGTTTGAAAACGATTTATTTTGGACATAATTCGGTATCTCATAAACCACTGAAGATCTTAATGAAATTTCACAAAAGCAAAGCAGATGTGTTTCTGAGTGGATCTGCAAACGGTTGACCCCCTAGGGAAAAGGAGGGCTTTTGGGTAAGGCCCCAAAATAGGCTATCTCGGGTATTAAGTTTTTTGGAAATGTCATAAAAAATTTAGTTTTAACTCAAATGTTAAGATTTTTTAAATTTAAGTAGACCTTGAAAATATCTATAAAAAGTGTGCTTACATGTGTAGGTTATGTCATTTAGTTTGGGAGAAAATTGGCTTATAATTTTTTGTTTAATTTTGGCTGACCCTAAGTTAGTATTTTTGGCGCGGTGTACTTATTAATGATCGGATTATTATTCTAAGACATTGGCTATGTTCTTGAAAAAAATTTAGTATAAATTAGTTTCAAGTTTTATTCTGATAGAGCTTTCTGTTAAAAAGTTACAAGCTTCTGAATTCGGAAAATGTAAAAATACCGTTTTTTCATGATTTTCCCTAATAAGGTGGTTTTTTCTTTTTTTTTTTGCTTATATTTTAAACTTACTTCGGTACTAGTAAATATTTTTAAACCATTTTAAAGACAAAATATAGCAAATGTGAATAAAAGAAAAATTAGGTCAAAAATTATAACAATTCTCCTTCCAGCCCTATCCAAACATAGCCAATTTTGAAACAAAATTTTTAAATTATCGTTAAATTTCTCGGAGTGCAAAGCACCGATTAAAAAAACCTAAAAGGATTTTTAAAGCCTCAATTGTTGGCTAATACATGGAGACGGCAAGTTCAAGCCGAATTACAAACTGCTGGACTAACCTGGACTGAAGCCAAAAGAGCAGCATCAGACAGAACTCGATGGAGATCATTTATTGAGGCCCTATGTTCCTTATGTGAATTTTAAGGATTACATATAATTGTTGGCAACTTACTTGCAAAAGGATTTGACAGCTTCGTAATTAATAATGGCAGGGTAACCAAATATGTGCAACGCTCAGCTTGACGCGCTGATTTAAGTTTGGCTATTAAAGACAAGTTACCTTAAAAAATCCGAGACCTGCACCAGTATGTAGGACTGTCTACATGCTGGTGCATAACTTAAGAAAACGCGGAGCATTAATAGTGTATTTAGTTCTTTTTAACTTTGGACTTTCAAATGATCCAGTCGGTTGCCCGAAATCAAAGGTCAAGATCTTAGTTGAGTTTTACATATCTCAAATTGCTTACAATTGACAGATATCATTCAAGTTTGGTGGTAGAAATAAAAAATTTTAACTAATTTGGCTCAAATCGGGAAATTCAATAAGTTAGATAAGTGGGGTTGCCGTTTTATTCCCCAAATTTTATCCTTGAAAGACGAATAAAATTGGGTAAACGTTACCGTACAGTTAAGGCGTGGAAACATTAGTGAAATCTCCGAATAGTTTTGAGTTACAGGCGACACGGGTATGTCACATAGTTCAGTGTTAAAAATTCGATATAAAATAAGTACCGCACCGCGTTTGCTCACTATTAAAAATATGACTTTTTTGTGACTTTTCGCCAGTAGCTTCTTTAGAGTTGCACCAGAAATGAAACAAAAACAGCTGAGTCCGTCTTCCTTCCAACTACCATCAAAATAATGCTCTGGTGTGCACTTGTAGAGTTTTGATGACAAAAAAAAAAACGATTCGAGTTTGGAACTTTTTCCAAATTTAAGGAAATTAAAAAAATTATCTTTCAAATTCTTTACATTCGCTAAAAAATGCGTCGAACTAAAAGTAGACTATTTTGAAAAATAAAAGTAACCAGCTTAAAAAGTGTTTTACTATGTTTTTTAGAGTGCCCTAGCCTATAAATTCGGGTTTGTAGGTTCATTTCCCACCAATAACTCTGTTCTTTTCCACTTTAACGTCAACAGGAAAGCCAGAAAGGTGTTTGGTTGTAATGGGTTAATTTCGTAAGTGTCAGACAGGTGATGGAAATTTTAAGTATTATTTGACCAAGTTAAAAATCGGAGAACCACACTGCAGTTGGAAGAGGCTGAGGAGGTAACGCACATTGTTTGTGAATGTCCAGCACTCAGGCTAACATCAGGCTTAGACCACTGGCATTTACATATTCAAAAATGTAGATGACATTATCCCTAAACAAATGTTAGCAATTATTACAGACTCTTTAGTGAGGAAGAAGTTCAAGGACAGTTGTCAGTCGCCAGCCTGAAATCACTAAAGTCAAGATTAAAGGATAATGACAGCATGAGCCTTAATGAAATTAAGGTAGTTGAGTAACAAAAGGGCTCGAAAAGGGACACATAAATTTAGTGGTCTGCTTCGGTATCCCCCTACAAAATAAATATGAAATGTTTTTATAAAGACTTTTTAACTTCCTCTCGTACTCGTATCTTATATTAAAAAATTTATCTGACTAAGGCCCATTATTGTAACTTGTCAATATCTAATGTTAGGATTTAATCGGAGAGATAAGTAGATTTTCGTTATTATAAGTCAGCTAAAAATAACCTTTAACTGTCACGTCCTTTAAAGGCAAGTTATAGTAACGAACCTTACCCTCACTATTATAACGTAAAACTATTGGCAATTATAATAACGGGCCTTAATTTTCAATCACATTTTTATATTTATGTATATTTTTATAATTTTTTACAGCAAACATTCCCGAATATGTTGAACCTTCTTTACGCAGTTCATTGGCTGACTTGCAATTGGATTATGTTGATTTATATTTGATACATGTTCCCTTTGGAGTACTTTTGGAAAAAGGTGAATTTAAGCGTGATGAAAGTGGCATGATAATGACAAATCCTAACACCGATCATGTGGCATTATGGAAGGTATCACTTTCAACTATGAGTTCGAACAAACAAAATATTAAAAGTAATTTTGCAAAATAATCTTTTTCTTAGAAAATGGAGCATATTTATGAGTTGGGTCTGGCCAAAGCTATTGGTTTATCTAATTTCAACATCAAACAAATTCAACGAGTCTTAGATAATTGCACAATTAAGCCAGCCAACTTGCAGGTAAATTAGGGTTAATTAATGTTATAAATGGAACTTTAATATGAGAATAGATAAATTAAATAATTTTTATTTTCAGATTGAACATCACATTTATTTGCAACAACCCGAACTGATTGATTTCTGCAAACACAATGGCATCACTGTCACTGCCTATTCGCCATTGGGCTCTAGAGGTATTGCCAAATTAAATCAAATGGCGGGAGTTGAGCGGGAATTGCCCGATCTAATGGAGGTTCCAGCTGTTAAGGAAATAGCAGAAGCCCATAATAAGACACCAGCTCAAATTCTATTACGTTGGATTATCGACTCAGGAATAGCTGCTATACCTAAAAGCACTAACGCCAAAAGATTAAAAGAAAATTTAGATATTTTCGATTTCAAATTAACCGATGAAGAAGTTGAAAAAATAAAATCATTGGATGCAAATTTGCGCATCTGCGATTTTAAATTTTTACCTGGGTTAGTTAATTACTTAGTCTAATTTTGTTGTTGTTTTGTTTAATTATTTAATTTTTTTCCAGAGTTGAAAAGCATCCCGAATTTCCTTTCTAAACATTTAATCCATATGAATGATGTTGAATTCAACTTTGATAAAATAATTGTTTAAATAAAGGCACGCTTGTTAAAAGTTATTATTGTTTAGTGACACTGTCGTATTAAATATTAAATAAATATAAATTAAAAAAAAAAAATTATGGAAATGTTGTATTTTCAAGTGCTTGCGTATTAATGATATAAAGAGATGGCCTATGAATTTGGCTTGTCCCTGCTTAATGCTAGAATTTCCTATAAAGAGTAAATGCTTAAATTGACATATAATATAGATGTCCATCCTCTTGGAGAAACAGTGTAAAAAATTGCGAAAATTTAAGCTAAAAGAAACGAAAAAGAAAAACAAATACAAATATAAATATAAATGAAAAGAACTTGGTCAAGTGATTAATAAGCCAAAGTAATAAAAAAAGATACAAAAATACAAGAAACACAGCAAGACTGTTTGAATACAGAAAATACTGCATCTATTACGGGAGTGGGTTATAAGTTTGTAAAATGACTAGCTGTGCCCGCCACGTCGTAGCCGTCCTGGCGATATTTTATTATATTTTAATTTGATATTTTAAGACTTACTTTTATACTGCTTCAATGGTTAAGTATTTACATTTTATATAGGTGCCCATCTCTGGGTAGTTTCTCAGCAGAGCTGTAAATGAATCATTAATTTTTGAATTAATTCGCGAATCATTCATGCACTGAATTAGCAAATTTTCAATTATTCTCTTCAAACAAAATAATGAACTTAATGAAATTTGACTCAATTAAAATGAATTTGGCAAAAATGAATTCATTTCGAATTTAAATTAATTTGTCAAAGTGAATTGCCATTCATTTCCAATTCATTTGAACTAAATTCATTTTGTATTAATTCATATGAATTAGAAAAAATAATTAGCAATTCATTAACAACTCATTTGAATTGAATTGATTGAAATATTAATTGATTTTAAAAGTAAATCTGCAGTAAGCTTCACTGTCGTTTTGCTTTTCAGTTAATTTTTTATGTAAAAGACAGCAAGAGTTACTCTCGTCTATATATCACCTAGTATAGTCCAAAAACAAAAACTTCAGGAATTGTCAGGTAGCGGAAGAATTTGAATTCAATTATTAGGTATCTGCGCGGATCCAGGTCAAGACTTTTCAATTTTAATACTGAATATTTTTATTTTGATAGCAGAAATTTCCATTTTTCATTCCCCTTCAAATCATTTTTGATTTCATTCATTTGAATTGCAATGCATTGTTCTAATTCATTTGAATGGGAACGAATTGAAATTCGTTTCTGCCTAATTCGTTTGAATTGATTCAAATTTCATTCAATTCACTTTTGTTGTGAAAGAATTAATTTGAAATTTAGCTAATTCGTGACGAATTGAAATCCAAAAAATATCCTGCATTCAAAAATAAAAGGTGCTGCCAAGTTTGCAGTACCCATAAATCGTTAAAATTACGTATTTTCACTACTTTTTTTTACTATTTTCCCTTCAAAATGATATATTTTTGCGAAAATAAAAACGAAAATTTAAGCACATCAATTTTCCAGGCATAGTTTCGAAAATTTGCGGATTGCAATTCAGCAATATCAGACCTTCCCATTGAAGGCTGCTGGCAAAAAACCACGTTCGATTTTAATGATTCTATGTTGCCTTTTATTGTTAAATAAATATTAGACCGCGACAGCTAGATCACAAGGAGTGCATATTGATTTAAGGGGTCAATAACCCTTTGAGAGGGCCCATTTTTTGTTTATTTTTAGGTTTGTAAGAGTTTTCTGCTTTAATTTGTACTAAAGGCCTTTAAGAAAAGCAATACATATGTATGTATGTATAGAAATAGGCAGTAGACCCACAGGGGCCCAGGGAATTGTCAACAAAATGTACCATACAATTTTCCAAAAAAAATTTACAACAAATTTCAAAGAAATTTTTAAAACAAAAAAATTAAAAAAAAAATTTTTAAATTATAAAAAAAAAAATTACAAAAATTAAAAAAAATACAAAAAAAACATTCAAAAACAATTTAAAAAAATTACAAAAATTTTTAACACAAATTTCGCAAACATTTAAAAAAGTAAATTTACAAAAACTTTTAACTTTAAAAATGTCAACTATTTTAACAAAATATTTTCAACTATTTTTACAAAAAAATTTAAATAAAATTTCAAAAATGTTTCCAAAAAATGTTCATAAAAGATTTTCAAAAACACTTTTACCAAAAATTTTCAAAAAGAATTTTACAATAAATTTTTAGAAAAAAATTTACAAAATATTTTCACAAAAAAAAAATACACAAAATTTTCGAAAAAAAATTACAAAAATTTTTCAATAAAATACTTACAAAAATTTTTCTATTAAATTTAAAAAAAATGTTCTATAAAATTTTTACAGAAAAATTTTCTATTATATTTAAAAAATCCACAAAATTTTTACAAAAACTATTTTCTGTAAAATTTTTACAAAAACAATTTGCTGCAAAATTATTTTGTACAAAAAATTTTACAAAAAAAAATTCTATAAAATTTTTACAAGAAAATTTTCTATACATTTTTTACATGGTTAGGAATTTCAGGAGACGATATATGTTTGTATGTATGTACATATACCGTATACGAGATTTTGCTGATTGGTGGAACAAAAAAGCACAGTTCTTTTTTTTAGTGACATTGTCTCTTAAATTAAACCAATTTTGTACCTAGTCCTGTATAAATAAAATCACTGCGGTGAAGGGTGTAGAAGATTCGGCACGGCCGAATATAGCGCTATTACTTATTTTTTTGTTGTATGATAATATTCTACACCGTTTTTTTTTAATGTGTACACACATCGCTTGATACATTTTAGGCAACCAACATGTTTTGCATTAATAACTTGAAACGAGCTAAGACCGTATACTAACGACGGCTAGTGTACATTGAGTGCCTCAATAGGCTAATTGGTAGAGCACTAGTCTATCACTCTGGGAGTTGCGGGTTCGATTTCCAGCAAAGACTCAGGGAGTTTTCTGCAGACAAAGGAAAAGATTCGCAGGTAGTGTCTTAAAAAAATAGATAAAAAAATAATAATCTCAACAATAAAAAACTATGTTTTCTGTTTATATAAATTTATACATAAATTTGGGACACCCTTTTGAAATATAGATTTCTGCTAAAAAAATTAATTAAAACAAAAAACAAACAATTTTCATGTAATTAGTTTATTTAAACAAAAAAATTGTTACATTAAATAAAAAAACAGTTAGTTATGTTTAAGTCAAACTCTCATCAGAAAAAAAATAATCAAACGTCACGCCTTCATTCAACATATTTCTAGATTTAAATATTTAATTTAATAATTTTCCAAAAATGGTAAAGTTAATAATAAATGCACATCAACAAGTAAGTGTATTGCAAAATATAAAAAATTAACATAATTCCCCGTCATAAGTTGTGGGAAGAAATGTAGTAGTAACAATTTTCAGCTCCACTGATTTCGGTAAAGTGTTATCCACAGCAGGTCCAAACGATTGCAAACTATCAGTGACATTATTGTTAGTTGACTCACCAGGTTTCGCATTTTCCATTGTTTTCATTTGATCATCATTATGTTCCTTAATATTTACATTCATCTTAGCCTTTGGTTGTTCATTCTTAAAATTTCCTTTCTCAGCTTTATTCGATTCATTGGATTTGGCCGTTAGTGGCGTTTGTTGAATCTCTTCCAATTTAGTTAGTTTTTGGTTTTGGTTTAGTTTTATGATTTTCTTATTATTTTCATTATTAACACATTTTATTCGTGTAATGGCATCAACCACGGCTAGATTACTGATTAATTTAAAAAGAAAAAAATATTAAGTAACAATAAATGCTGAAAATTGTGAACTTTTAAAAATAACACACTAGAAATTAATATACATACATTTTAGGGAAAGAGTTTTTGAAATAAGAACAAAAATATGAAAAAACATTAACATACATACATTTGAGTTGTTAATTCCGCAGTGCAACAAACAAAAACTTTTCGAAAAATTCACGGACTTGACAGTATAGGTTCGATTTTATTTCCAAAGGATAGTAAAACCCTACACTCGGTTTGACGAATTTGGAGACCAATTTATAATTAAGGGCGCAAAAGATTGTTAAAATCAAAAAAAAGTGTCATCAGTTTTGGTCTAATATCTCTTTCGTACCAGGCAGACATGGAGGGATTCAATTACATTTCAATTACAATTACAGGTAATTTGTAATTGAAAATTTCCAATTACTAATTACAAGTAATTGTAATTGAAATCAGGGACAAAATCAATTACAATTACTTGTAATTTGTAATTTATAATTAAAAAATTTCAATTACAATTACTTGTAATTAGTAATTGGGAATTTTCAATTACTAATTACATGTAATTGTAATTGAAAAAGTTCAATTACAAATTACAAGTAATTGTAATTGTAATTAGGCAGTAATCATTATTTCCAATTGAACGAAATTCATTTATATTCCTAAAAATTTCAAGCTTATCTTGCGTTGCATGATCAACAGTATTATTCAAACGAGCAATACGAAAACTGCAGCCATGTTCAATTACGGTGAACACATTCATGAAGGTAATTAAAAAGTAAGTAAGTAAAATTTTGAAAACTTTGCGGTCAAATATACATTTTTTCATTTAATATTCCGTAGACATTGACATTGTGAAAAAGAAAATAGTTTGAAATTTGCACTTCGGATTTACTTGCGTGGTCTAAATTCGTTTCCAAATTACCTCAAAAACTATCCTACAATACTAAAGGCTTTTTTACGGTCTAATACTCCCCTAACATTTTCAGCACCAGTTGAAAGGTTATATTTGTTCGCTAGGATTATTTTAACACTAAGGTGCCAAATTTATTTAATTTATTTATTCAAATAGGATTGCTATTATTTTTTATAATTTATATGTAATTGAACATTTTTGTAATTAAATATTTTTTGACAATAATTACAAAAAAAGTATTCATTACTTAAAAGTTTCAATTACATGTAATTTGTAATTGAAAAATTTCAATTACAATTACATGTAATTAGTAATTTAATTTTCCAATTACTAATTACATGTAATTGTAATTGAAATTTTTCAATTACAAATTACAAGTAATTTTAATTGATTTTAGTCCCTATTTCAATTACAATTACATGTAATTAGTAATTGCATGTGAAATTAATTACAAAATGTAATTGATATCCCCCAAGTCTGGTACCAGGTGATAGCGCTTAACTTTGTTGGGCAAAAATGTAGCCGAGGATTCGTTGAATAAATTCTATTTAAGTTTTATGCCATAATAAATATTTCCACACTTTTATTTGCAAAAAAAAAAATTACTTACAGCATAACTTACAGGGACTTTTTAATTTTCACTTACACTGTAAAACCAGAGTAGGTATTTCTCTCTTCTTTCATTTTCCATATTCATGATGTTGATTTCCTTTTTGTTTTCTTCACTGTTCACGAAAGAAATTTTGTATTGCGTTTGTTTATTCACTGCACACAATTAAGTTTCACACACACATTTTTCATATTCATTGATGTTTGCTTTTCAAACTGTTCACATATCTTTGTCCATGAAGTAATTTTTGTTTAGCTTCTTTCTTTTTCATCGTCCATGAAAGAATCAAAAATTTGTTTCAAAAATTGTTCACCACCATTCTTCTTCTTTCCCCATACATTAAATATTGAGTATGATTTCTTTCCTTTGTACGAAGTGTGAAACGAACATGAAAGAAAATAAAAAAATGCGTCGTTTATTGCTTTAAAATATATTCTTTGAAATGAACGACGCACTTATTTATTTTCTTTCATGTTCGTTTCACACTTCGTACAAACGAAAGAAATATGCGTCATGAATATTTCATTACGAATGGTGGTGTTCAATTTTTGAAACAAGTTTTTGCTTCTTTCATTGACGATGAAAAAGAAAGAAGCTGGACAAAAATTACTTCATAGACAAAGAGATGTGAACAGTTTGAAAACCAAACACCTATGAAGATGAAAAATGTGGGTGTGAAACTTATTTGTGTGCAGTGAATAAACAAACGCAATACAAAATTTCATTCATTGAAAATGATAAGAGAATGAACAAAAATGTACTATTCATGGTGAAAAATATGTACCCTGTGTAAAACAGAACAACTTTTGTGAACATACCAATACAATCTAAGCGTGTCTATGCACCCTAAACAGCTCATTAAGACCACTTTATACAAAAACTGATGACACCGCAGCTATTTAAGAGCCATTTATGGTGCCAAGGACTCGTTCAGAAGGTATTTGTATGTCCACAGAAGTTATTTAGTTTTACAATGGCAACAATTTTCTTATTAGTGAAAATTTAGAGGCCTTGTAAATTATGCTGAAAAATAAAAAAAAATTTTTTTTTCAAAAAGGTGTAGGCAACATTATTGCTGAAGAAGGTTAAGCGCTATCACCTCTTATAAGAATGAGATATTAGACAAAAACTGAAGATACCTTTTTTAAAGGGCCCTTTGATTTTCACAGGCTCATAATTAAAAATAGGTCACCAATTTCGCCAAACCGAGTATAGAGTTTTACTACACTTTGGTAGCAGAATCGAACCTATTCACAGACTGTGAATTTTTTTTACTGTTGCACTGTGTTATTCGAGTTTAAATTTGTTTTATTAAAAATTTATAGATCGTTAAAAAATGAACATTTCTGCTATTTTTCTAACGAATAAAAGTTCGAATAATTAAAAGCCATATTATTATACTCATATGGCACACTTGTTTGTGGTTAAGGGTATAGGCAATTTGTTTTACATTAAGTTTGCCACCCCGTTTATAATTTCTACCATATACATTTCCGATCACATAAAGTATATATGTATGTATATTCTGGATGCTTATATATAGGGAAGTCGATATAGCGATGTCCGTTTGTCTGTAAACGTATTCTTGGTAAAATCACTTTTGCCGGGGCAACAAAAAATTAAGCCCACCAATCGGACTCGCCGACGATCTGGCACTTATGGTTGGTGAAAAATACATCGATACCATGAGACAGGCTCTCATAACAACTCAGGCATGGTGCGATGGACAGGGGCTAATCAAAACAGACGCTACGCTCTTCACCCGAAGAAGGAAGGGTATAAATGTTGGATCCAAAATGCTTTTCGAAGTAAGATGAATTACCTAGGCGTTACTGTGGATAAGAAACTTACCTGGAATGAACATATTGAAATGAAGATACGGAAAGCAAAAAGGATCTTGCATCAGTGTAAACGAGTTTCTGGCCGTAAGAGGGGAATCTCGCCAAAGGCTGCATACTACATTTACACAACAATGGTGCGACCCATAATAACTTATTCATCTGTGGTTTGGTGGCCTCTCAGATTACAGTTAAGCGTAAGTTAGATGTGGTTCAAAGAATTGCTTGTAAGACTTAAAGTAACGCAATGCGTACTGCTCCAACACAGGCAATTGAGGCAATGTTAGGGTTGCTGCCGTTGGACTTATTTATCAGGTCAATGGCTGCAATATCAATCAGCTTTGAGTATGAAGAGCCATGCCATTTGGCATAGCTGTGGGCCTAACATCGGGCATAAGAGCATCCTGGTCCTAGTTAGTAAGGAGGTTAGAAAAGCTCAAACGCCGATGGAACTCATGAGTAGAAGAAAGATAGTCGAAGGACTGCATTGAACACTCATTGCGGAAGGCGTTATACACAATGAGTGTATGGAGAGCGACATCTTATGGACGGTAGAGCAGGAGCAGGCGTATAATCAGCTGAGCTGAACTTGTTCTGTAGTCTGCGTTTGGGGGAGACTTCTCCGTTTACCAAGCAGAACTAACTTGCAAAAGGGGGATCTTATATTTTGAACCAATACATATAGATACATGTATCTAGTATTAAAAATACTGTTAAATAATTTTTTTTTGTTGCTGTGGAAAAGAGCATGCTCTACTAAAATTAAAAACACCTCAAGAAGATTGAAGAAAACAACCATAACTTTTTATTTCATGTTTTTAGAAATAAATAAACTAAACTTCTTTTTTAGGGTTCCGTACCCAAAGGGTAAAAACGAAAACCGAGGCATACACTAAAAATTACACAAACAGTAATTAAAACTTAGTTCGCTTTATAAACAAGTCTAAATAAATAAACCTAAAAATTAAAGGGTGTTCCGATAGTGCTGTGATTTGCATGTATAAGGCCTAAGTTTTGAACCATAATAGGTAGACTCTTGAAATTTTCACAGAAGGCGTATAACTGTAGCCACTATAGCAACAAATACCAAAACTTATAGGGTGTTCCGAAAGTGACGTGTTATGTGCCTTTATGTATTTATTTCTTGAGCTATAGGAAGCAACCACTTAAAATTTGCAGTGATTTAAACTATGTTCGCGTGACGTGATTTGTATGTATATGGCATAGGTTTTGAACGATAATAGGTAGACTCTTGAAGTTTTTACAGGATGAGTATTACTATGGCCACTATAACAAATAGTAAAAATTAAAAGGTGTGCCGATAGTGACGGGATTTGCATGAATATTGACCAATTATTTAACCAAAATAGACTCTTAAAATTTTCACAAATGGTGTATTTCTATGACCCCTATAAAAACAGTAAAAATTAAAGGCTTTTCCGACAGTGACATGTTTTGCATATATAACGACATATTTTTTGAACCGTAATAGGTAGACTCTTACAATTTGTATATAAGATGGGTTGCCATGGCCGTTATGAAAATTACTACAAATTAAAGGGTGTTCTGACAGTGACATGTGCTTCACGTATAGCAACTTATTTTTTTAATAGTTATAGGTAGACTCTTTATATAGACTCTTGATATATTCATAGAAAGAGAATTACCATGGCCGCTATAACAAATAACAAAATTAAAGGGTGTTCAGACAGAGACATAATTTGTACGTTAATAGCCTTCTTTTTTGAACCGTAATAGGTAGACTCTTGAAATGTTTACAACAGATGTTGTACTTCGACCGCTGTAACAATTACTAATATCTAAAGGGTGATCCATCAGTGACATGTTGTTCACGTATATTACCTTATTTTTTGAACCGCAATAGGTAGGCGCATGTATATTTTTATAGAAAGTGAATTACTATGGTCGCTATAACAACAATTACTAAAATTTAAAGGGTGTTCCAACAGTGATGCAATTTTCGCGATTACGACTATAATTCTAAAATTAAAGGGTGACTCATAAGACATGAAAAAATTAACAACTTGAATTTTTAAAGTTGTACTAAACATAGTTCGGAACCCTACGTGTGTGAGTCTAACTTGCACTTGACTGATTTATTTATTTCATTAGAATAAAGACACATGGGTAAATTACGGAAATTCAAATTCAACATTTTTTACATCAATATAGTATGAAAAGGTGTACTCTCTAATACTTTGTTTATCCTCCCTTATTGGAAATTAATTCAAATATTCTATTTGGAAGGGAATCATATAGCGACTTAAGATAGTCCAACGAAATTTCGCTACAGGCTTGCTTGATAGATTCCTTTAATGAATTTTTATTTTCAAATTGCCTCCCATTTTCATATACTTTTCTAGTCATCCAGCCACAGACGTTTTCGACAATATTAAGGTCTCGTGAGTATGAGCCACTGCATGACGTTGACATTTTGTGCCTAAATCCATGATTTTACTACTCTGGCGGTGTGTATATTGATCAGTTCAAGGTATCGCTCCAAACAGATTGTTGAAATGTAGAAATAATGATCTCAAAATACATTTGTACGATTCCGCTATAATGTATCGCTCTCAAAAACGAATTCGGGAGTCCCGTAGTAGGAAAGAGCACACTCCACATTCGCGGAAATGATGTTTTGCGAGAAATCGTGGTTTTTGCCTTAAATCATGGAAGTAGTAATAACCGTCGAATCCATCTAAATATAGCTTTCTTTTTATCAGAAAATACTACGGTTCTCCACTCGGTACTCCGTGTCATTTTGGCACGTCTAAACTCGAACCTCTTTTCTTTGCGTTGATTGTTTAATGTTTAATTTGAGAGCGATCTTGCTCACAGAAGTAGCTGAATTATAGGCTTTTCTTAATGTTACAGGAGTGCCAGGACACGTTAAGTGCGACCTTTCATAATTTCTCCATAGCTACCCTTATTTTTGAGAAAATTATTAAAGATTGTTTTTCTCTTAACAATTCTTGCAGCTATAGCGTGACTGGAATATCCTTCTTCTTTATAAGCTTCTGTTTTTACCTTTTTATTTGTTATTGACCCATTTTTTCTTAAAACAACTTCTCTCACATAAAAGTATAGGGTCCGCCATCTAACGTTTTTTTTTTTTAAACTAGTGCTTATTTCGTGAATGGTAACACTTAGCTCATGTCTGATTTGACAGATTTTGGAAGAAGAGAAGCACCGTCAGCTCCGTATGTTCGTTATCTTGTGAAAAAAGTGAAATAAACTGGCATCCTCATCGATAAACCAAAGCGTGAAAAACCAAAAACAGTCCGTACACCCGAGAATATTGCTGCTGTGGCAGAAAGTGTGCGCAATTCACCGTCGTTCTCAACAATTAAACATTCCGGAGAGATCATTGAGATGAATTTTGCATAAAGACCTTGGTATAACGCCATACAAAGTCCAATTGGTTCAGAAGTTGAAGCCAACTGACCATCCAATGCGTTTTCACTCCGCTAAGTGGGTCTGCGATCGACTTACAGAAGATGCCGATTTTGCAAAAAAAATATCGTCTTTTTAACCGGAAGGATTGTACTTTCAAATAAAAAAAAAGAAATTTGAGAAAATATTCAGTAGTTTTTTTTATAGCATTTTCAAAAAAAAAGTTATTTGGCGGACCCGTTAGAACTTGCCTTATTCGAATGAAACATTTTCTTAAAAATGTTTTATTCTCTTTTTATTGTATTGTTAAGGCATTCCTTCCTTCCTCAAAAGAAGCAATCACCCCTATCATGAATATTTATTCCCATGAAAAAACTCCCAAAATTGTTATAGTGAATTATATCTACCGTAAAATACAAGTAAATTGTTATTTGAATCATTCACGATAGAAAAATTTGGGAGTTTTTTTCATGGGAATAATTATTTGTGAATATGTTTAAAAATGTGTGAAACAATATTGACCTTCACCCCAATCACGAATAATTATTCCCATGAAAAAACTGTATGGAATTTCACTAGATATAAAGAAATGAAAATACACTAGCATTGAAACGAAAAAGCTGTATTTTTTAAATGAATTCATAATAGAGGTTTCATTTTATAGAAGTTCACTAAAGAGAAGTTTCACTGTATTAACGATTTTTGACATTCTCTGGCGCAAATATAATTCGAGCAGAAACTAGTCAGCTGCAGTAGTGATGCCACCTGGTTAAATGCGCCTTGCTTTGTATTTAAATACAGTTAAAAAAAAGGCCATATCTGAAAATCACGTCACTTTCGGAACACTCTCTAATTTTTACAACTTTTTGTTATAACAGCCAGATTAATATATTCTCTTTTAAAACTTCAAGTCAACCTATTATGGTTACAAAATAAGGCGATATACGTGAAAATCATATCGTACCCTTTAATTAATTATAGCATTTATTGTTATAATTTATTTATTGGTCATAGTAATACAACTTCTGTAAAAATTTCTTAAAATAGAAGGCTCTGGAAGACGGACGAACATTGTAGCGAAAACAATAGGATATGGAAACTTAAAACCGAAAGGGTGATGTATGTAACAGAAGGCACATTCTTAAAATTTACAGATTGTTTATTACTTTGTCCACTATGACCAGTATAAAAAATAAAATTGAAAATTATAGGGTGTTCGGATACAAAGACATGACTTTGACATTTATTGTTTATCATTTACTTTTTTAAATGAACGTTTCCACCCTTTTTTTTAAAGAGAAGTAACACTCAGGCAATTAATGCCTATATTAACTGTGTTACTTCCTTTAGAAAGGGATAGTAGTAGATAAGACAGATGGTTAGTTGATAGTAAGGCTTCGCTTCTGGCAACACTGCAATTGCACGTTATGATAATTTTTAGAACAGCATTGCAGAGCCTCTGGTGTTATTTAGGCGAATTAGTTCACCAGCGATTTAGTGCTATGTGGTAATACCGGCGAAGGAGGGCGCTGTGATATGCATTACACAGTGCAACACGGAAAAAAATAACCATATACGGACACCACTACGTGATAAAAGACCAAAAAAAAGACCCCTGTCTCCCAGTTTTGCCCAAAGTCCTCTAGGTTTTTTTTTTATGGGCCCTCAAAGATGTGGGGCCTCGATGTCATTTTTGCATAAAAATTATCATTTACTCAAGCTCATATTTTGCAAACCGTTTGGAATTTTGATATACTCTCTGAGGCAAAGTTGTAGCTCTTGTCATAAAGAACAAAAATTGTTGACATATAAAATCTAAAAAAAACTTCATCTTCAAGGTCAAAATCGCAAAAAACTTTAAAAAATTAAATTTTGTTTACCTTTTTTCCCCTGTTCAGGTCCATAGGTAACAAACCGTTCAAAATTCAAGGAAACAATCAACTACAAAAATGAACCTAACCTCAATAACCAACTTTCTAGAACATATGAACTTCCTAGGAATGATTCTTAACACCGTGTAGGTAGCGCTTAGGTAGCCGCAAAAGTGAAAAATTTCCCGAAAATTTTTAAGCGCTATCCAAACGGTGTTAAGAATCATTCCTAGGAAGTTCATATATTCTAGAAAGTTGTTTATTGAGATCTTAGGTTCATTTTTGTAGTTGATTGTTTCCTTGAATTTTGAACGGTTTGTTACCTATGGACCTGAACAGGGGAAAAAAGGTAAACAAAATTTAATTTTTTAAAGTTTTTTGCGATTTTGACCTTGAAGATGAAGTTTTTTTAGATTTTATATGTCAACAATTTTTGTTCTTTATGACAAGAGCTACAACTTTGCCTCAGAGAGTATATCAAAATTCCAAACGGTTTGCAAAATATGAGCTTGAGTAAATGATAATTTTTATGCAAAAATGACATCGAGGCCCCACATCTTTGAGGGCCCATAAAAAAAACCTGGAGGACTTTGGGCAAAACTGGGAAACAGGGGTCTTTTTTTTGGTCTTTCATGACGTAGTGTTGTCCGTATATGGTTATTTTGCCATAACTTAAAATATTACACAGTGTGTTATTATAAAGAGAAATTAATACATATCAGACAAATTGATGTTGCCACGACTGAGTATTGAACTCGTGACCATTGCTTAATAGTCAACGTGCTAACCCCCAAAGTTTAATTTGGATTTCAAGTCCGTTGGTCTGTTCTGAAGTCTGTTCTATTTCTCGCAAGAATTATTTTACTGCTGTTAGTCAAAAAAGCCTTTAAGTAAAAAGTATGCAGCGGATTAAAATCTGTTATTTAAAATTATTAAAAAAAAAACTCCTTCCCTTTTTAGCATTTTTAAATTTAAAATATCAGATTTATCTTTTTTATTAATTTTTTACTTAAAATCAAGTATAAAATAAATAATTAATTAATTGAATGTTTAGTTTTTTTATAAGCTTTGTTAACATAAATTTAACAAAAAATATTTAGATTTTATAAAGGCGACCTCGAAAAATAACAATATTCGAGGAAGTGTTAACAAAGTAACAAACACATAATGGACAACCGTTTAATAATTTTACATCAATATAAAACACTTACATATTAAATTATTTTGGAATAAATGATCGTTACGTTTAAAATTATTAAAAACTAGTTAAATTGGTTTTTTTTTCTAATTTATTAATATTTGTTTGTTTTAGTGGAATAAAAAAGTAGAAGAACGTTGTTAAGGAGTGTTAGATTAAAAGGTAAAAGGAAATAATATTAATAATTATAATTATCTATCATAAAAATCAAAAGAAGAATGTCGACGTGCACTGAAAAAGAAAATATAAAAAGAATAGGACATTTCAGAGACAACATTAAAGGAAAACAAAATCAAAAACTGAAAAATGGGATTTAAAAAAAAAGAATTTTAAAAAATTTAGTGGAAGTGGAAAAGAAATGAATGGTAAGAGCAATAGGTAGTATGTATGTTAGAAAGATTTTGCCAATTGTATCACTTATCTTATTTACTTAAATGTTAATTGCAATTCAAGTTGATCAAAATGATTGAATTATTGTTTATTAAGATGCCAACATCTTGAATGAAAGCAAACTCACGTTGTACGAGTGTCTTCATCAGAGCTTCGTCTGTAAAATTTTAATAATAGATAATTATTATTGTATTTTAAATAAACAACAGCTTTACTAGATTTAAGCTTTATTGAGTTCTATTTAAATATATATACATACGAGGTCTGTTCAAAAGAGAAGGACGAATTTTGAATTTTTGCGACCTTTGTAGATTCGATTATCGAAATTTTTTATGTTGTGTTGGCACACATGTGTTAGTCATATGTTGGCATTATCAGCCAATTTGGATTAGTAGTTTGTTGTTCACAACTGAAAAGGTTAGTCACCTTTGTGTCTGTTCTCCGATTTATTACTTTTGACTTCTGGCCGCTTCCACTGGGATGATTGAGCCTTGGTTTCGGTGTCATAATCGTATACCAACGTTTCGTCATCAGTTATAACCCTTTTGAGCAAACATGGATTGTCGTTGACGTCATTCCACAACTCCTGAGCGATACTAATGTCGTTACTTTTGCTAAAAATTTAGCAATTTTGGAACAAACTTCGCTGCCACACGTTTCATGCCCAAATTGGTTGACAATGCCAACTAACACGTGTGTACCAACATAACAAAAGAAAATTTCGATAATCGAATGTACACAGCCCGCGAAAATTCAAAAATTGTCGTTTTCTCTTGAATAGACCCCGTATGTAAAAAAAAATAATAAATATTTCGATATATTAAAGAATTTCGTTTTGATTACTTTTATCCTGTCCGATTTTTCAATAGGAATGATTACTGTACGAGTATGTCAAACTCTAAACTGTATAGGTATAATCTTTAAATTTTTCCAGTATATTAGGTTAGGTTAAGAAGAGTTTTGCTCATGAAAACACCTCCCCTTAAAGCGATGCAGTAAGTTTTGACAAACCACCATGAACAATATTACGATCGAGCAAAGCTTCGTGGATCAATCAGCAAAGCAAGAAAATGTTCGTAGCAAGCAAACTATCGCTTATGTTAGTCAGTAAGCTGAAAATGATCCGGATTTGTTACTACGCCGCCGTTTGCAGCAACTTGGACATTTTTCTTCCACCACAGGGACCATTTTTCATAGATATAATGGCTGACATCCATATAAGATTCAGCTTTTTAAAGAATTAAAGCCTAATGCAAATCATCATCTTTGCGTCGTACGTTTACTGATTTGACTCTCATGAACAATTGCAAAATCTTGTTTAGTAATGAGGCTTATTTTGGTTAAATGGCCCTAAGTACCGCATCCCAATGGATCTTTTGTATAGCCTTTATGTTCAGCGAACAAGTGCTAGGCTTAGGCGATAAAAGATCATTTGCATCCCCTGCAGACTATAGACAGCCAACTAGGATTATTTTGTACGAGAGGTAGGTGATCCGACGTCTAATCGTGCAGCTCACATACCTGCAAATTTTTATCTCGGTGTTTTGTAATGTAAAATGTTGGTAATGCAGACCACAATGTTCGGTAAGCCATTTCGTAAGTAGCTTTAAGCCACACTTATTGAGTGATAGTAGTCTTTAAGATGAACACCGAGATAGCTTGATACAACGTATTGCTTGTCTGAGCCCTATCCGAGCTTTCCAATTACAATTAAGCAGGAATTAGTTTTTTCCTAGCATATTTAGAGGATATGCGAAAAAAGGGTTAAGGTCCTAAAATTCAACGTGGCTGGGAACCCAACAAAGTGTTAAACTGTTGTAGAAACTTAATTCATTTAGAGATATCGCACAATCCCTGCCTACCCCAGACTGCAGCTTTTCTATCCGAATTCAGATATATTGTTATACCGTTTGTCTTTCTTCTTCAACTTTCCCTGGCATAGATCAGGATGGCATATACGCCTGAAAAATCGTTGGGTATTTGCCAATGAGAATGGCACGCTGAAAGTTTGTGCTAAAAATACCGGCTCAAGTGTCACCATTTTGCTGTACGGAGCTGTTTGTAAACCAAACCTGGTCTGCTACATTATACCCACCAAGTCTGGTTGTTCCAACATAGACTATAAGGAATAAGAACAGCAAAATTTCATGCCTAAGGAAAGGCTCGTTCATGAACAGCCAAACTATGCACAGATATCCCACTAGGTTTCTGGATTTTGCAGACGAAATATCCGTTACCCGAAAGCGCTTCAGCACGCTTCCATTTGTACTGTTATGTGCTGTGGCACATAATGGACCTGGGAACGAAACACCTGACACAACTGCAACATTTCAAATACCTGTGGGTCATAATAAGCGAAGACGGAAAACTAGATAAGGATCTAGAATACCCACAACAAGTAAACTCTACCGTGCTCTAAACGGGCATGATATACAACCTTCATAAAATCCAAAATGTTAAAAAGTCTGTAAAAATGACAACTAAAGTCAAATACTTATGGACGAAAATGATGATTTGTAAACGATCATTTTGAAATGGTGTGATGAATTTCTGTCGATTTTAAGAATCATTTTTGAACCGATCTCAAATTGTTGTGAACAAAAACTTAATACTAGAAGATAATATTCAAACAGAAATAAATAATTTTGAAAAAATGTATCAAAAATTAATAAAAAATAATACAAAACAGAAATAAAAAGTACAGGGTGTCCGACGGGAAGACATACTACTCGCAGTAATTCCATTGTAATCCTGGCTGTATGCGATGTGGCACCGTCTTGTTGATACCACATGTTAATCGAGCCCAAAGCATGGAGTTGTGGCGTTACAAAGTTTTCAGTCATATCACGATAATTCTCCCCATTCACAGTTACCGTTACGTCATTTTTATTTTCAAAGAAGTAAGGTCCAATGATTCCTCCTGACCAAATTGCACACCAGACCGTCACTTTTAGTGAATGCAAAGGTGACTGATGAATAATTTGAGGGGTTTCCATTGCCCAGAACCGTCTATTCTGTTTATTCACATATCCATTCAAATGAAAATGTGCCTCGTCACTCATTATGACTTTTTCATGAAAATCGGGGTTGTCATGGGCGAGCTGTAACATTCTATTGGCATATGTAAGGCGGCATAAAAGGTCTTGTGGAAAGCTCTTGTTTCAACTGAATCTTAAATGGAAATAAATGCAAATCCTTGTGCAAAATTGTGGCCAAAGTTGTTCTTTGAAGACCGAGCTCCTGAGCACGGCATCGAATTGAGGTTGATGGATTGTTTTGAACACTTTCTTGAGCAGCAGTAATGTTTTCTGCCGATCTTGCAGTACGTTGTGGTCCATGCTTGGGCCTATCATTCACTATACGATAAATAGTGCGTTTTGTTGGCACGTTGTTTCTCCCAAAAATTTCACGTAACTTTCTCATCGTCAAAGTAAGCGATGATTGACTTTAACGAAATATTTTAACGCTTAATACACGTTCATTTATCGAATATTTTTCCATAATAAATTTGCCGACTAATGTTTACCAAAATAGCGGAAATACCTATACTATACCTACCCGGCAGACTCCCTGTATATCACAAACTTTTTCGGTTTAAAATCGTTTCGTTTTCGAAATTGGATTCCATCACAAGCCTGTATAAGTGTATAAGACATACGAAGGACTGTAATAATCTTACGTTTTGAAATTGTAAAACTTGATAACAACGGCTTATCGAATTCAGCAAAAATGATTGGTTTTTTTAAAAGCAAAACAACCATTCATTCCGTTTTTGATTTCGGGTGGGAATACTCGAATGCTTACAATTATTAAACAACTTTATTATTCTATTTATTTGGAAAAGAAACAGCGAAAACAAAGCTGTATACCCTAAACAAAGGCACATTTATTTATCGTTAGATAAGGGGCTTACAACTTTTTGAATCTATATAATTTAAAATTTAATATTTTCAAACAGGGACCCTAATAATTATTCCTTTTTTCATAAAAGTCAGATGATAACAGTTATTTTTTAATTTTTTTTTTTTTTTTTGAGCCAAAATAAGTTTTTTTTTTTATTTTTTTTTCAAGCAAACAATAATTTTTTGCTTTTTATTTTTTTCGAACAAAAATAACAGTTATATTTTGATTTTTATATTTCGAGCAAACATAACAATTATTTTTTACTTTTTATTTTTTCGAGCAACAATTAAAAGTATTTATGATTTTTATCTTTTTGAGCAAAAATAAAATTTAGTTTCTAACGAAATGTTCGTGTTACAATAATTTTGTTAATATTAAACATTTATTTTAATGTGCATAAAAATCCCCATGATACTCATCGTTTTCACTTTAACCAGAGTTACAGAGCCAAAAATTTGTCGACCAAGATGTTACATAAAATACCCCAAAACACGCCACGCACTTTCTTTACTTGCCATTTTAAACTGTTCCTCTGATGATGGCTTAATAATTAAAGACAATGTTCGCAGAGCTTTTTATGGAATTGATACCTTTACAGAAAAACGATTGGATCGACATCCATTCGAATTCAAATCCTCATCGACATGAGTATTTGATGGAATACTGGAACAGTAAGAAATATATACTTCCCTGGCTACTTCGACTGGCTTTTGTTGTGCAATCTGTACCTGCGACACAAGTTAGTGTAGAGAGATCCTTTTCAGCCCTCAAACTGATTCTAGGAGAGTTGCGATACAATTTGTCAGTGGACAATTTGGAAGCTCTAATGATAGTAAAACTAAATTCTGATGTTTAAAATATACTTGATATTGGCTCGAAAAAATAAAAATTAAAAAATAACTTTTATTTTTGATCGAAAAAATAAAAAGAAAAATATAACTTTTATTTTTGCTAGAAAAAAATGAAAATCATAAAATAACTTTTATTTTTGCTCGAAAAATACAATTCAAAAAATAATTTTTATTTTTGCTAAAAAAATAAAAATCAAAAAATTACTTTTATTTTTGCTCGAAAAAATAAAAAGAAAAAAATTACTGATAGTTTCGCTCGAAAAAAAATCAAAAAATTACTTTTATTTTTGTTCCAAAAATAAATAACAAAAAATAACCTTTATTCTTGCTCGAAAAATTAAAAATCAAAATTTTAAAAAGCAACATATTTTATTATAGACTAAATGCAAAAGGATCAATATGGTATACTTGAATCCGTTTTCCGACATTTACTTCTATATGATTTTTTTGTATTGAAATTTTCAAAATAACTATTATTTTCGTTCCCTGTTTTAAAAGACAAGCGTGGTTGTTTAAATTAAACTGATACAATTTTGTTTTAAGATTTATCACAGATACAGTTCGTATTATGTTTTTATTAGTTTATACTCATATTCAGAAAAAATTCTAAAAGACTGAATTATCATTAGAATATAGTATACAGAACATCAGAAAGTTAAAACTGTTTTTGTTTTGCAGTCGAGTAACTCGTCTAGAAAATTTGTATGAAAATCAGTTTTTTGAGTTGTTTCTACACAAATTTTCTAAACGAATTCAATACAGTACCTTGATCTAAAAATTTATTTCCAATACAAAACCAATTGTAAATAAATATATCGAAAGAAAACAAAAAATATGAAAGACAATAAAAAATGCTCATACCTTGCATCTTCATTAGCACGCATTGCTACAGCAGCTACCTCGAAAATACCAATAAAGAAACACAACATTAATGGACCAAATATGGCACCCTGCCAACCAATCCAATACATGCCACCAGCAATTGCCAAGCCAGTCAAATAAGGATGACCGCCACTGTTAAAGACATGAAATGCATGTAAAATATTACATTTAAATATTTTTTTATTATTCGTACCCCTTCATTTCAGCATATATAGCTGCTTCAAAGTAGGGTGGCACAAAGAATTGCAATAAAAATAGCACAATACCGGCATATAAACGATCTTGAGCCAACCATATTTCCAATAAGGCTGGTAAAGCACACCAGTAACTACCCAAAAAAGGGGCAGCTGACAAAATAGCTGCCAAGGCAGAGGGTAGAAAGACAATACGTGCCCCAAAAATAGTATGAACCAACCAAGTAAATAGGCCGGTAAATAAAGAACTTTTAAACATGGAAATTAAAACGCCCGATATAGAATTTTCCAAGGCCTCAGCTATTTTGGAACCCGAAGAAGAAACACCCAAATATTTAGTAACTTGTAATGGAGCATATTTAGTCTGGCTATTCGAAAGTAAATAAAAAAGCGCCGTAAAGAAAACAATCTAAAGATAAAAAATATTACCAAAAGAGCATAGAATCCATATATGTATATTTTTTCTTTAAACAACTTACCATATCCAATATGAATTCCACACAAGCTTGTCCTCCAGATAACACCAACGATAGAATACCTCCGGTAAATGTCATTATCATCGAGAGATTCGTACGTATTATATGCCACAGAGATTCGGCCACTTCCATTATAGTTTGTGTGTTGCTTTTAGCCCAGCCAATGATGCCCTGTTTTGCCACTAAAACTAGCTCTTTAAAATGTCCTTTATTAAAAACACATTGCTTTTTGTTAGCCATGAAAACATGCATGTTAAGCAGACACTTCAATTTATATTTTCTTTTTTAAACACGGGACTTGGTTTTAATAAATAATGCTGTGGTTTTTATTTAGAAATTTACCAAACCCAAAAACAATAAGTATAACACAATATACATACACTTTTTAACCAACTCCTGCATAAAAACTGTCACAGGTTCGAAACACCAAACAAACAGACATAGTTTTCAAAAGACATTTAAAAAAAGTCCTGAATTATTATTTTTGTTTTTTTTTTAATTTATTAATCTTGAGACAACTATATAAGAATGTTTTTACTTGGGATATTTTGACGGGAAAAGGGTATCCCATATTTCAACCGAGGTAATAATTTACCTCTATACAAAATTTTATTAAAATTCATCCAGTAGTGTTTGCGTGATGCGGACACAGACAGACGAAAATTCCCATAACCAGAGCTGCAAATGAATCATTCTTTTTTGATGTTAATTCGTTACGAATTAACAAATTTTGAATTAATTCTTTTTACACAAAAAATGTATTGAATGAAATTTGAATCAATTCAAACGATTTAGGCAGAAATAAATTTCAATTCGATTTATGCTTTACCATACGTAGTATAAGGTAAAGTATAGTAATCATGAAAAAAATCGAGGTCGAGATTTTGACGGATTTATACGTTTAGAGGTCTCCTGAATCCATTTTGACTTTTTTCGCGATGATGTCTGTGGGTGGGTGTGTATGCCACTATTTTTGTGGAGTTTGTACAAGTCATACCGTTTGACATATCAAAATGAAATTTAGTATGTGCGTTGGGTATGTGGAGATATAGAGCTGTATAGTTTTTGGGCATAATCGGGAAGGAGCAAGGGGTAGTTTACTTACTCCCAAATGTTGTAAACGCTCTTCAGGTCATACCGTATAACATATCAAAATGAAATTCAGTATGTGCCTTTGGTTTGTGAAGATGAAAAGCTGTATTAATTTTGGCCATAATCGGGAAGGGGTAAGGGGTAGTTTACCTAACACCCCAAATCGAAATAATTTTTTTCGATTCGAATATACTTTGAACTTTTATTCTTTATGTAATATGTCTAAAAAAATATCTGTTTCCATTTGGTATGGTAAAGTTGAGTGTAGACCAATCCAGATTTTTTTAATTGTAAAAGATATTTTTTTTTTTAATAAATATAGCATAAATATTACCAAAAAGTTTTTCGATGTGTGGTCGTGGGTCAAAAAATTTCAAAAGTTATTAATTACTTCTTGAATATTAAATGTGTCTTGTTATTCAGAAACAAATTCCAAACACCATGTTTTCTCTGATCAGGCGCGGATGCAGGACGACGCTTTTCAAATTTTGTACTGAATATTTTCATTTTGGTATGAGAAATTTCCATTTTCATTCCTTCTAGATATGCTCTTGAATTTGACTGATTGAAACTAATTTTTTATTTTAATCATTGAATTGCAATTCATTGTTCTAATTCATTTGAATGAATTCAAAATCAATTCAGTTTAAACGAATTGTAAAAAGAATTGCAATTCACTTTAACAAATTCATTTGAATTGGAAAGTGACAGAATAATTTTCGATTCTACTATCAAAGTGTAGTAAAGATTATATTCAGTTAGGCGAAATTGGTGACCAATTTTTATTTATAGGCCTCGAAATATTCGAAAAGTCAGTAGGCCCTTCAAAAAAGGTGTCATCAGTTTTTGTCTAATAACTAGGTGATAGTGCCTAATTTTGTTCGGCATTAAAGTAGCTGAGGATTCGTTGGAAGAAATTAAAAAAATCTATATCAAGTTCGTGTATTTTTCAAAAAGTTGTTATTTGTTGCACTGTGTAATTGGTCTGTTATATTCCATATCGATTATTATCTGCTCCAGCAACAAAATTTTAAAATAATATTTTATGTATAGACACGGTCCTGTTCCGGTCAATTTAGCAAAAAAAATATACAAAAGTACAGTGCGAACTCGATTTTCGCAACCACCGATTACTACAACACCCCGAGTCTCCCCGTCACCTCCGGCAGGACTTTCGTCTCTATCACAATGACATACGAGATATTATTCCATCTCTTATAGACCGAGTGGCCATTGCAGACGCCCAAAAACTATTACATCAACAGCGATTGCAGACACCCAAGCGATTACAGACAATGAGAAGCTTCTTCCCAGGCAAACAAGAACTACCTTAGCACAATTAAGGACCGAATGGTGAAGTATTCTTAACTACTACCGCGAACGTATAGTTCCCGGCACTTTAAATCGTTACCCAGCCTGTCTTCAAAGCCCCCATGCCACGGTGCATTTATTTCAATGTCCTAACAGGCCTACGACGATCTGACCTATGCTTCAGGCCGATTGAAGTTGCGCAATTTCTCCAGCTCCAAGTTCCACCCATGTGACACTTTTTACAATAATTAATATTTGCTCCTTAAATCTTTTCAGGAAAGAACTTCCGACAAGAGCAGTGCTTTACAACAACAACAGAAGCAATACCCCGATTGGCGCAACAGGTAAATTTTTTACATTACAGTCTTTATAAGTGCAACTTTTTTCAAAAAACAGGACCGATAAGTGCAAATTTTGCTTTTGTCTCGAAATTTTGTCGTTCAGAAACGTAGTTTTAACAAGTATCTAAATTTTGTTTAAAGTACCAGTGATATTAACTGTAATTTTTAAATTACCGTACGTCCCTTAAAAGATAAACGTATTTGGGATGCTGCACAATTGCAGTTCCTTTCAAAGTACAAGGAAAGATTAAAGTTACATTTACCTATCAGTGTAATTACCAACTTGTCAGTATATTTTTACAGAGTTGTACCTAAATTAGAATTATTTTAGCCATCTTTAATAAACGATTTTTTTATGTTATTTTGGTAATAAAAAAATGATTTCATGTTAAAAAAGTGTTGTTGTTTATATTAAGTGTTTAATTGTCGGTTATTGCAACTTTTCGGTAAAAGCAACAACTCCAATTTTCTTGCTGTTGCACAAATCGAGGTCGTACTGTAATTAAATCAAAACACAAATCTTCCAAGTCTTGAAAGTTAACATTAAAGAAAAAATTAAGAAAGTTTTGCTAGCACGAATGTGCACAACTCGGGAGGTGGTCGGTTATTTGACCGATTATATATCTGCGAATTAACTTTTCCTGAAAACAGTTCATTCCTAACAAAATGGCAACCAATTCATATTATGACGTGACTTTGATTTTGCGTCAACCGTTGGTTTTGATTTAGATTTTAGTATATGTGTGAGTATGTGTTAGTTAAATGTACTGCAATGTGTAGCATTTTTTAAACATTTAAATAAGTGTTAAAACAAATTCCAAGACCCACAAAATTAAACTAAAATAAAATTTTAAAAATTACCAGGATTATCGACAATTTCGCCAAATGTAGTCTTCAGGGCGTCTGTTGGCACTCGAGGACCATACGAGTCCGATTTATTGAAATCTATCCAATATTGTATTAAACGATCCCAGACATCCAATATTTGTTCCTTAAGTTTGGTTGCATGTACAGGATCAGCATCGGCAAGCCAATCATCAATATAAGTTTCAATTTTTCGACGTCCATAATGGTGGGCATTGTCAAGAGCATCATCAATAGATGATTGAATATTGGCGGGTAAAATATCAATTAATTCTGGACGATCTGTTATTGTTTTGTTAATGAGATCCTTGCCTAGGTAGGCAACTTCGATCGTTTCTGAATATATATTGACACAAAAGAAAACGCTCAAAAAAACAATAAAAAGTATCATTAGAATAATCATTAAAATCGAGGTAACCAAATCAACTGAAGATTTAAGTGCATCGCGCACAATAGTATTGATTTTGTAATTCAATTCCAAAATGCCAGGAAGGCAAAGGGGCAAAACAGCTGAATGATGTTCTATAGCCCATAGCTATTAAAATGAAATGCACACGTATGCATTAATAAAGAATTAATAATTTTTCGTTAAATTTCATTCATTACCTTCAACGTTTGATAAATATCATTTATTTTTGCATTTATGAAATCAGTAAAACCCGTATATTTACTCAATATAATGAGTAAATGCATGGATATTGGTATTGCGGCTAATATAAACATCCAAACGTTACGATAGAAAAATGTTATTACACAAGCGTAAAACAGAAACTTAAAATACGAATCACTTAAGTTCGGATGATCCCCGCCAGCATCGTCTTTGACCTCATAGGCTTCAAGCGTTTCAACCGAATCCATAGTTTCACTAAATGAAACATCTTCAACGTCAGAAGGTTGGTTCATTTGCTTAAAGCTCAAAGAAGTTATAGATTTTTCGAAATCAGTTTTGTTCAATAGTTTTTTTAACTTTTCGACAAAAGAGCTAGATTCTTCGGTAGTGCGTAGATGATAAATAATTGATGTTCCCACATATAGCATTGTCGTTATAAATGCAGGCACTTGTAGAGCTCCGAAAAAACTACAAACATAACTTATATTAGCAATCCATAATGACTGGCCAGCAATAACAAAACGATTACGATTGGAGGGCTTCCAAAAGAAATGGACGGATGTTAAGTAGACAGCAAGAATAGCTGCTAACTGAAATGAAAGCGTTATAAGATTAATAAAAGATCATTCAATGGATCATTACAATGCAACTTACACAATATATGTTCAAAAACCCGATCATTTTTACAAACAATGAATGAGAAAGCAATATCAAACGCCATACAGCACATAAGAAGCCTTTAGGAGCATACAAAACCAATAACTTCATACACGTAGCAATACCTACTCCAGTTGAAATAACTTGCCAATGTTCCTTTAGCCAATCCACCACAAATCTACCACAGTTTTCAGTCGTTTCCAATGGTGCTAAGCTTAAGGCAACAAGAACATTTGAATCCCGTTCTTCAAGTCTCTCAAACCAACCATTTAATAACTGCGCCAGCTTTCTTTTAAATGGAAACAGTACTGCACCCATTAAAAAAGCCCATAACAATGGACGTACGAATGGACCGAGAATAAAGCATACTGCTACAAAAGCTGCTATACCAGCTGCTATTAGGAAATTATACATGGCCGCCTTAAAGCTTTCATGGTTCTGTGAACGCATACGCATTAACTTATTGAGAACACTATCGAATGAACGATCGCGTCGTATAGAATCAGACCGATTCATCTTAAATCAATTTTAGGAAAATCCAGTTCGAGTTTATTATGAGATTAATGTTGAGTATTTTATGTTAAGTATTTCCGCTAAGCAGGGTAGGAGGGAAGTTTTAAAACTGAAAAATAAAACATATTTGAAATATTTTTCTGAAAAAAAAAAATAAATAAAATATTTTTCTTAGGAGAAATCATTTTGTTAGGAGAAACTTTTCTTCTTTAGTTAATTATCAATAATCTTAAAATTCCAAAATAAATATTTCGTAAAGTCGCACAGTAAGACAGCCCTATAGTAACCGCGGCAAAAATGGTTTTTGGCGTGTCATCCAATTTGGATGAAATTTTCATAGTATATTAACAGATATATGAGTAACAATTCCCTGAAATTTCAGCCTCATAAATTTATTACTTTTTGGTCTAGAACAAGTCAAAGTTAAGGTATGCCAACGCGCTTGAAGTATGTTAGTTCGATATGTAATATTCAAAATCTTATTAATAAAAAAATACATAATAAATATAACTTTAAAGTATTTTTTAAATTAATTTAGTTGTTGTAGAATGAGTAGATGAAAATATAAAAATACAAGTTTTTACTTTTATTTGTATTTGCAAAATTGTATGTAGAGCTTTATGGCTGGTATTACATGCCTATCACTGTACATAAAGTTCTCATTCACGGCAGCAAAATGGTATCTGAGGCTATATTGCCAATAGGTTTGTTTCAAATTTTTATTTTTGAAAGTATTTATTTAAATTGTATTTAATATTAACTTTTTTTTGCTACAGGAATGTTATCCGAGCAAGCAATGAGTAAGGAGTATAGAAACTGTAGGCTATTCCATTCTCGTAAAAATTCACGTATTTCTACGATTAAAGATGTAATGCACTATTTGCAAATATCATCAGATCCTTATATTAATTCATTTAGATAGATGATGATAAAAATTATTGATAGAGAGAAAAAAAATTGTTCGTTTTTATTGCATTTCAATGGGAGGTGGGCGTAATAGTGGGCGTGTTATTGTAATTTTTGCATGAAACATTTTAAATGATATAAATTACAGTAATATCAAATTTGAAGGTTATACCTAAAATATTTTAGAAAATATGGCACTTTTTATGTTGAGGTTGTGTGGGTGGTGGGGGTAAAAGTGGGCCAAAGTTCAAATTTTTTTTCCGATAATGTTTGTAACAATATAACATTCAAATATACCAAAATTGAAAGTTATACCTAAAGTATGACGGACAATACGGCAAAATACGGCAATACAAAAATTTTACAAATTTCGATTGTATGGGAGGTGGGCGTAAAAGTGGGCGAATTTTCTTAATTTTTTGTTTTAAAAACTGGAATTGTCTCAAAAATAACCAAAAATAAATTTTGGAGCTCTACAATGACTCCTTATATTTAATGCCGGCATTGTCTCACTGTGAGTCGTTGGCTGTTTTGGGACTTAACTCGTTTGATTTTATATATATATATATATATATATATATATATATATAATATATATATATATATATATATATATATATATATATATATATATATATATATATATATATATATATATATATATATATATATATTTTATACATTATTATAAATATTTATATTTCCTGTTTCCTGATGATGCTACCTACCATTTGTTCAAAAATGTAGTCTAGAATTACAGTTTTATATGAAAAGTTCAGAGGGACATAATTTGGAAAAATAAGGGCGACCGGCTACCTATATAAATTTTTTTTATTGGTCAAGTTTCACTAAACTAGATTTTTTCAAAAATGTTTCCCTTGAAGAAAATTTAATGTAATTTAATTTTTTAACATAGTATATTTAACATTATATATGTAGGTATTACTCACATTAGGGAGTTTACTGTCTTCATATACTTATACATTGGATTTCATAGAAGACATTTTAAGATTCCTTATCAGGTTTCCTATTTTAATCCATTATAATATAGCTCACTGCCATATATGAACATACGTATCTAAGTACATACAACATTTAAAGCTATAAATACTTGTTTTTTTTTATTTAAAACAAATTCATTTATTAGGATCTCCAGCGCAAAAATTATATTTTATTTGTTTGATTTGCTGTTTCTTATTCGGGATGCCTATAATTAACTATGACGTCACTTGTTCACTGATATGGAATTTTGATACAAAATTGTTTATTAAACCTTTCATAAACCAACAATATTTTTTATGAATATGGCCCCAATAATTTAGTATTTTTCTTGTATATGTTTTCGTTATTTATTTAACATTTTCCATTTGTTTAATATTTCTATTCAAAAACAAAAAAAAACTAGACTTGGCTCTTGTTTAGAAAGGAATATAAAGATAAATGAAAGGAAAAGTAGCAAAAGAAAACCAGAAATATAAACAGTGTGGTACAATTATTACAATTGATACAATGTTTTTTATTTGAGATTTTGAAAATTATTTAAATGTATCAGTGTTGGTATTAATCGATTAATTTTTAAATAGATTATCTAAGTTGATAAAGTTAAAACAGATTAGACTTAATTAAAATGAGATCAATGAAATCCGGACAAAGAAATTTAGAAATAAATCTAAAACGGTGGAAACCCATTGTTTCGTCGCAAAGGGACGACATAAATATAGCTCATTGTTTCAGAGATATGAACCTCTGACTTTTAATTTGTATTTCAATCAGATTAGACTTAATGTGTAAATTAATCTTAAATAATATAAAAATCTTAATTTTATAAACAAATTTAATAAACGGAGATCAAATACATATGTGTGTAAAGAAATCTTGGAACAAATCTAGTTTACCATAGTAATATTTTCTTACTTATTCAGTCAATCTAAATAAATAAATTTAGAAATTATTTTTCCGTTTTTGTTTTTCAGCTAAAAACATTTAGTTGAATTTTGACATTTGTATATAGAGGCAAATGATATCAGACAGAACGTTTTATAGCTCCTCTGAACCAATTCTTCTTTTAATTGGTATTACTTTTTTGATTATTCATAAAAATCAGTTAAATTCTCTTTTGAACGTTCTTGTTTTTCCTTGTCTCTCTACACCTCTTGCCGGCAAAAACTCGGTTTCATGCAAGTGATTTCATGAGGTGAGAGAAACAGAATCAGACCTGATCGACTTTAAGCAATAATGACGACGACGCACGAATTGTTTAACGAACTGGAGATGCTTTACGTCTAATTTTTTAATTGAGATAAAAAATTAAAAATCTATCACGGTCTACCCTGTATTCGTTTTACATATACTCTTAAATCCTAATTGAATATTTGTGATTATTCATATGCCTATTTTTTAACGTTCAAACGTTAGTATACAAATACCAAAATCTTGTTTGCTGTTATAAACAGCTGTTTTTTTTTTTTTGTTATTTAGTTTTAAGTACTTTGTTTTATTGAGCAGACCTCGCGCTGCTAGCAATAGCAAAAGACATTGAGCAAGTCTTTGTCTCCCTCTTTCATAACAATACTAAGTTATTTATGCAAACTTGTCACTTTAAACATGTAGTGTGTTCCCAAATTCACTAAAACTAGAATAAGACAATTATAATTCTAATATGAACAATTCGTTATAGTAAGATTGTACAATCAATTTGTAATCGGAAAAAAAGTCTCAATAAAAAAATTAATCTAATCTAATTAACGAAAAAATTAAAAAAGGTGACCCATATGGGGTGATCTTCGCTTATATCTCCATACACACATACATACATATATTACTAATACGCTTTAGCGACAATTATAAAAAAATATATATGTAAATAATAAATAAAATATGTCCCAATACAATATGTGATTTTGAGGTATAAATAATGTTTATTTTATTTCTTTGAAAATTAATGCTTTTTTAGTTTACACGTCCTCTGTCTGTTTTGAAATCGGCTTTTTTGCTTTTGCAAGGATTGTTCAGGTATTTAGTTTAATTTGTTTTTAAATAAATAATCTTTGTCACCAAATTATTAATCATTTCATTTATTTATAGTATTTTAAATTCATATCTAAATTTAAATTGTGTTCAAACCGAATATTGCACGAGCCGGCATGGAGCGGCCGCCGACCATTTTCGGTTAGCCGCCGCCACCGATGACAACCCTTCGGCGCAGGTCTCTGTTTTGGCGTATATTTGGATTTTTTAAACTAAAAAATGGGTAAATTTATATAGAAATTACTAATTCTAACAAATTTCTTATTTTATTTAACCATTTCCAGATGAAAAACTAAAGCAGATTTTAAAAATACGTTCTTTACAAGCTAATTGCATGGCATATCGTAACTCAATAATTGATTATCGAAAAATAGTTAAGCAAGCTTGTATATCTGAATTAAAAAACTTGGTAGAAGTTGAAGTGAGAATCGAGAAAGTCAATTTAAAAAAGCCTGACGAGCATAAAATCCCAAATGTTATAGAGGAAGTAAAGACATCTAAAGTAAGTAACAATCTTACTTTTTTCAAATAAAGCAACTAATTTTATAACTTTTCAGGCAGATGTTTTATTAAAAGAAATAAGCGTCGTAGAAGAGGGCTTACAATTATTATAAGCTAATTGATATACATTATTCCTGTACATTTTTCATTTTTATTATTACTCTATTGAAATGTTTAAATACTAAACTTAAACATTCATAAGATGGTTTAAATATCTGTAAAAAATATTGATTTAATTGCATATAGATAATATAATTGAATAGGTTCAATCTTACTTTAAATATACAAATGATTGGTTTTTTATGAAACAGCAGTCCTTTTGTTCTCAAAATAAGTAAATAACGGAATTCCAACTGTAAGGATAAACAAATTATTAATTGTACTATATTCATGCAGATACCTATTCCGAGTTTTGTTAATCTTACATCTTCCAAAACTTCGTTAATGACTATGTCATGTATGTTGGACGCAGCTACAAATCTGTTATATTTTCCCCATGGTTTTTGTATTTGTAAATGTATACCAAAGTCATTGCAAAAAATTAAATTTTCTAGAAAGGCATTAAAATAGATCTTGTTAACATTATGCTAAAAAATATTACAATGAATGTGAAAGCTTACCCGACTCAACCAAGTGACTTAGACGCCATAAAAGCAAAACAAACCATAACATTAAAATAGTTATTGTAGAATTTCTTAAATAAAATGTTTCAAATAAAAACAACAAGGCGCAAGCAATAATACATAAATAAAAATATATAAATTGCACTTTTAATGCACCGTGTTGCTTTTTGTAGTTTGTATTTATCAGCTTTACTTCTACTGCATCAGTTCCATACTCGTAAATTTCTAAACTTAAGTCCTCCTCTGACAGACCTTTATACAAATTTGTAATGCTATGAAATTTATAATTTAAAGGTAAAACTTTGTTTTTATTCATTTTGTGTTTAATTCCATTTCTTCCAAATGTTTTCAATAAAAACTGTCATTGCGATATTTATTTTGTTTTTCATTCCTTCTTGCTATTTTCCTTTTCTTTAAATTCATCTGTTTTTATTTTGTCTTTTAGTCGTGTGCGCGCTATTGTTGGTATAACGCGTCGTTTTTGTATTTTCCTATGTTTTGATTATTAAATCTAATTGCATAATCACATAATATAAACAAATTCATCTGTAATATATAAATTAATAAACATACATAATTTATTTGTAAATTGGTGTGAACTTTGTGTGTAGTTAATAAAAGAGTGAGTAATTGTTTTTAAATTTTTCAGTCTTTTTTTACCAAGTACTATTTGGTGAGGCTTTTCTTTGTATGTATATCTTTGTTTTTGTTGGCTCTTTTTCTTTGCGAATTTGTTTTCTTATTTTGTTTTCCGATAAATTGTAGTAGATTATAAAGTGGTGTTTATTTCTTATTGTGGCCAGATTGTTTAATTTTAATTAAGTATACAGGCATGTTGTTACACTCGCATGATTTTGAAAACGCATGTGTTTTGAAATTATCTAATTTTTTTCTGAATGTTCTGGAACTCACGCCTTTTATTATTTTTCAAACTTATGTTCAAAAATAAAAACATGTTTTGCGGTACAAAACATAAACAAAAGAAAATAAAAACAAAATACCTGCAGAATTCTTGCTGTGTAATTGATTTAGAAAATATGCAATCTAAAAATTATCGTATTAAAACGGACATAAAATAATATGTTTACTCACAAAACAATTTAAACAAATTATATTATTAAACACAAAGTAATAAAAAATATTTCCCAACAAATGAAGTTTTTTGTTACTGATATTGTATTTAGTAACGTTGAAGTAAAAGATTATTTACGTCGTAAGTGATCAGTGCTAAAATATATGTATTTTAATTTACTTTATTAATAATAGCATACATGACTCCACACAAAGATCATCTTAAAAGTATTTTTAATAAATCCGTTGAGTTACCCCAACGAGCTTTAACATATAAACTCCGCATTTAATAAGCTCCCATATTTTTTTAAGAATTAAAATTAAAAATAAACGCATACGTGTTCTACAGTTTTAGCAGTAAATATTTTCGAAGATCAAATGAATCAGCTGTTTGTCAAATCTCAGTACTCAAAAAAAAAAAAAAAAAAAACAAACAACACATAAAATTGGTAAAAAAAAATACATATATTAAAATTTGTTATTTATAAGTGAAATTGTGTTAAAATGTTGAAATTTTTTCTTAAAAATATAAGAAAACATGTTTAATTTGATTTGTGTTTAATTTTATTGTGATTTTAAAGTTTATTTTCGGGTATGTTCTGTAATCCGAAACCGAGTAAAATTAAAAACGAATAAATTTTTAAAGAAATATATAACTTAGTTGCGCCTATTATTTTAGAACATTAGCAATCAAGGAAGTTATGTGAATGGTCTTTAATCAAATGTATAAAAAATAATATCAAAATGTTGTAAGTTTTAAAAGTTATAGCAATTTAAAATTTCATTCGGATTCAATTTCACTCGGTTTCGGATTACAGAACAAACCCGTTTAAGAGAAATACTTTAGTTCACTTCAGTTTGTGCTTGCGATTTTGAGACACAAAATTTCTTGCTATTGTGAACTATAGAACACCTACCTTGCGATTACAACTCACATCGGGCGATTTGCGATTGTCAGAACATGCCTGATAAATTATTTAATTTTTATTTAGTTAAAACTTCCAGGAAAACAATTTCCTAACTTTTTAAATAAGAATAAAGCTTTAAAAAGATGTACCTCTAACACGTATAATATATAAGAAATAGTTATTAAAGAGCAGCATACTGTACGTCTTACCGAGCCATTGACGTGTTCAGTGAACAAATTCATAAGGGCATATGAAAGTGTCTCGTGAAGTCTAGCGTTACATTTAAAAACAATTTTTCGTACAACAATGACTGTTATCAAATGTTATTTTTTGTTGATAGTCTTATTTCAAAAAAAAAAAAATATATATATAATATATATATATATATATATATATATATATATATATATATATATATATATATATATATATATATATATATATATATATAGTCTTTGGTATACCTGAAAATTATGTTCAAACAGAATATGAACATCGAAACGTATTCTCCTCGCAGAAAAACATTATCAAATTTATGTTCCGTATTCTTCATCATATGTAAACAAATGGCTCGTCAGTACTCTGTTAAGGTAAAGTACTTTCATTGAGGAATTTATAAAAGAATATAGAAAATCAAGTAAGAGTGCTATATTCGGCCATGCGAAATCTTATATACAGTTCACCATACATAATAATGTTAAATATTCCCTTAGTCTGTTATGTTTCTCAATTTCACAATAATATACATTCGGTTTTTACTTTTATGATCAAGTTCATTATTACAAATCTAATATAAAGAGATATAGATAATTTTATTTTGTAAAAATTTTATGGAAAATTTTTCGTAAAAATAACATATCAAAATTTTTTTGCTAAAATTTTATCGCACTTTTTTTTGCTAAAATGTTATCGAATATTTCTTTTTAATAATTTTATAGAAGATTTTTAGTAAAAATTTTATAGAAATATTTTTATAAAATTTGTAGAACATTTATTGTAAAAATTTTATCGAATTTTATCGATAATTATTTTTAAATTTTATTGAACATTTTATCGAAAATTTTATAGTATTTTTTTTTTTAATTTTATCGAAAATATTTTCCAAAAATTATATAGAATTTTGTTTTTAATTTTTCGTTAAAATTATATCATATTTTTTTTGAAAATTCTGTCGGAAATTTGGTTGAAAATTTTTTCTAAAAATTGAATTGAAATTTTTATGTTAAAATTTTATCAAAATTTTTTTGTAAAAATTTTATTGAAATTTTCCCGAACATTTTTTTTTAATTAAATAGAAAATTGCTTGTAAAAATTTTATCAAAAATTTTTTGTGGAAATTTTATCGATAATTTTTTATAAAAATTTTACCGAAAATATTTTTTTAACTTTTTGCAAAATTTTATTGAAATTTCTTTGTATAAATTTATAGCAAATTTTTTGTAAAAAATTTATCAAAAATTGTTTGTAGAGATTTTATCAACAATTTTTTGTAAAAATTTTATTGTAATTTAACCGAACATTTTTTGTACAAAAAGGCAACCGTAAAAAAGAAAAGCAACATTAAAATTATAGGTGGGTGTGGCTTTTTGCCCACAGCCTCGAATAGAATGGTCTGATGTTGCTAAATTCCATTAGCGAAATTGTCGATTGATTGGTTGGCTTAATCTCTTCTGGTGTCTAGGCAAAGTTGATTTCAACCCGGACGCCACGAAGCCGGTGTATAACAAACACCACGGCACATTCGAGAAAATTCTTGCGGAAAATCTTTCGCAAGCAAAGCCATAGAGGATAAAATCCAAATGCCATACTATACAAAGTAACTTTATAAGTCCGTAACTCCTAAACTAAGGGTCGCCCCGAGTTTTTCTCTTTACTTTTTTGGCTTAAACTTGCCGTGAACTAGATTTAAAAAAAACATGTATAATTGAATAAAAAATGATTGTTAACAGGTTTCACTAACGCAATATAAATTCCGTGTATGTAAATCATGATCTATTTTTGTTTGAAAATCGCAGACAACTTGATTTAACTTTTTCAAAATTGCGTGTAAAAACGATCGATTTTAAAAATCAAAATATTTACAAACCTTAAAACAATTAAAAATAAAAACAATCTGGTATTTAAAAATTTAATTTGGTGGCAACTTTATTATTCCCTGCAAAATTGTAATAATTTTTGCTTTACCATTTTATTAAAAACAATTGTTACAAGATCTGTTAAAAAACGTTGTAGTAAAAAATATGTGAAAATTTGGTAAATGTTTATTTTTTTTGTTAATTCACATTCTTCTATTTACGTTGTGTTATTTATATTGTCCATTGTTTATTAATTATTTTTGTAACATCTCTGTTTTTCTTCTATATATTTTCCAATATGGCGGCATCGTAGAATGACGAATGTTTTGTAGCCATTCGTCGCAAAGGGCTGTCGGAATCGGTGTGTTTTAACTTACGAGAAATTACATTTGTGAAATATTCAATATAAAAAGTAATTAAAAATTATGATTAGTATAAATTATTAAACCTTAAAATATGCGTAAACGGAAATCGAAAAAATATTTGGTAAAATTTCTTAGAAAAATGGATTAATTTGCCGTACAAATTAAGGTGCAGACTTTGAAGAAAAAAACTTGGAAAAGAACAGCACAAAGAGTAATTGACAAAAATACGGATTGTAGTGAGTGAAAAATTTAGTGACTGAGCGAGTGAGTGAGTGTTAAAAAGTGTGTAGAGTATAACATAAAAAAGTGGTACGACTATACATGCCCATTATACTACGTGAATAATTTAATAATCTTACTTAACCTGGAGATTAAAACATGTAAATATTTTCTTTAGTAAATAATAAATTGTATTAATATTGTAATAGTAAGTCCTAGTATTGTGATAAAAGTCAATTGGATATTTGAAAAAAAAAAACTTGTGGCCTTCGCATTACGTTCCTTTTCGGCATTTTTCTTTATGTTATTCGAAAAATGATGAAGAGTGTTGGTGTTGTTCTTTCTTGGAATGACTGTCCACATTATTGTGTGTATCAGACGGAATGTTTGAATGTGTGTAAGTGGTGTTTACAGAAAACGACGTCAACGTACGTGTGTCAAGAATCAACTCTGTTTTATTACTGACGTCAACGTCATTAGTTAATTTTATAAAATCACAAAAAAACTTAATATATCTTTAATGTATATGTATGCAGATGGTGGCTTTTTAAATTCTTAATTCATAATGTGTTTTGTCTGTATCTTATCATTATGAGTATTATATCGTTATAAATAATATATAACGTGAGTACACAGACTACAATGTTGCCAAAATAGATACATATATTCAAATGGAGATAAAATATATTTGAACAATTTTATTGGCAGTTGAAAGTTTATATTTGCTTACTTTGTTAATAATTAACATCGTAGTATTTGCAATATTTTAATATCGTAAATGGAAAAAAAGATTATTTTTTCTCCACATTCATCTTTAGCCCACCGCTAGAGTGGTGAATTATCATCTTTTGTTTTTCTCTTTGAATTTGTTTTATTTACCAATTTTTGCGTATTTCACTTCTGTGATTATTCGTATTTTGTGTGTGTATCCATTATTTTTAATAACTTTTCTTTTTGCTTGAGTATTCCCATTTAAATTTAATAATTTTATAGGCTTTACATAATTTAAATGAATATCATAATTAACTTATTAACAGTGCGCGTACGATATGACGTTTATTATTGTTTTTGTATTTTAAATTGAATGAATTTTAAACAATGTTTTTTCGTAAATTAAATGATTTTTTTTCGTATTTTATGGGTCATTGGACCTTTTACTTTAATGTCGTGGGGGCCAGTGTGTAACCATATTTTTAAGAGCTTGTTAGGTATTCTTTAATATTAAAATACATATTGACAAAAATAATTACAAACACATTGGTAAATAGAACATTTTTATTTTATTAACGCAATATTATTTGAATTCAACAGTCTAGGTACCTACATAGGTATAGGTATAGGTATAACTTCCAAATTAATATTAATAAAATCATTGTCGTAATACTGAATCAATCTTCTGAGTTACGAGATAATTTTGTTATATAATTGATTGTTTATCATTTAAACATTTATTTATAGTCTTTTTATATGATAAAATGCAGTAAATAAAAAAAGATAATAAATTACTACTGTCGAAAATCATTTCAAAAATAAATAAAATAAAAAATAGAAAAGAGTTAATAAGTTAGGTAGGTTAAGTAGAATAGTGCTAGTTTAAACTAAAAACCCAATTTACTATTGTAAGTTCCTTCTATTTCTTTGAAAGACGTTGTTACTTGCAGTCTTTACGTTCGGAACACATTGCCTTTGAAGCCCTACATTCCTCTTATTTCTTCAGAACTAATTAGTTTAACTGAAATGAACCTATTGAGCACCCTGATGTAGTGAGTGGTTGCACCGTAGCGAACTCATTACTTTTGACGCTGCATAAAAATCATATTAGTCCCATAAATATGTAGATACCAAAAATAATGCAAGTTTTAGCTTCAAAAATATAATTTCAAAATAACATTTCGAAACAAGTTTAGGTTAGGTCTGTACTACCCATACAAAAAAATGATTTTCTAGGAGATAGAAAAAACTATTTTTTGTTTTAAATTTATGGTATCATGGAAAAACTTTGTCGTTTGGCTATTGAATATTATACCTATGCAAACATTGTTTTTACATGTTACCTATGCAAATGGTGGGAGAATATAACAACTTGACGCTACTATACGACTGGTACATATATACAAGGTTTTACAACGATCGGTGTAACTTCGTTTTAATAATAATAAAAAGTTCATTTTGGTCTTAATCTTCAGGTGTTCCATTTGTCTAAATCGGATAAACCGCTCTCGATTTATGATGAATTATAATATGTAGTGTGAACGCTTTATTAAGGGATTAATAATTGCCATGACTACTAAAAAAATATCGACGAAATACTTTTGTATCTGACGGCAGATTCTTATTAAGCGTGTTAAATCATTCATATTAATCCCATTTTTTTATGGAGTCCATTTTTTGTTGTAGATGAAGATTGATTTTGTATTCTTCAACTTCTCCAATGTATAGTTAAGAAATGGATATTATACACAAACAATATAAGATGCAAAACTAAGATTGGATAACAAAACTTTAATTATTTAAATACTTCCTAACTGACTAACCTAAATAAGCGCCTAAGGGGAAATGCGAATAATAGAATCTAATAAATTTAGATTTATAGAAGGAGAATCTACTGGGATGGTCCTTTTGGACATAAAAGCAGCTTTCAACTCGGTTTGGCATAACGGACTCATTTATAAATTGTACCTCAAAAATTTTCCGCTTGAAATTATAAAAATTATTCAAAGCTTTCTATCTGAAAGAACCTATAAGGTTTTTTTGGGTGGTTCGTACTCGGACGAAATATCTGTAACAGTTGGTTGCCCGCAAGGTTCGTGCCTCTCACCAATTTTATATAATGTTTTCACGGCTGATATCCCAAATCATACTGAATGTGAAATTTCAATCTTCGCTGATGATACATCAATTCTAAGTTCAAACGTATATGCATCGGATATTATAGAACATCTCACAGATGCTCTTACCGAATTGCACAACTATTTCTCAAAATGGAACATCTGCGTAAATCCAAACAAAACTCAAGCAATATTCTTCAATCGAAGGAAAAAATCTTGCTATGTGCCTCAAACTTCACTTCGTTTTATGAACCACGAAATTCCTTGGGAAACTAATGTTAAATATTTAGGTGTCGTTTTGGATCCTAAATTAAAATTCAAAAATCATATTCCATATGTAATAGACAAAATAAATAGGGTTATAAGAATTTCTATTTATGAGAGGGTATAGCATAAATAGAAACTCTGATCTCAATGTTCAAAACAAGTTAATGGTTTTCAAAGCAATATTTAATAGATAGCACAAAATAAGCTTTTAAAGCTAATAATGAAATTACCCTGGCACTACTCCACCCGAGGCTTACACACACTTGCCAACATAGAACTTGTTCATTTTAATATCTGCGAATTTACAAGCAACTTCACGCAAAGATGTCATCAATCACAGTTTACACATGTCAATGAGATAATTCAAGCCCAATTTTTTTACCCTTTAACCAACCCTTAGATTTAGTCAAAAAAAGCTTTAAATAGGTTTTGAAAATTTTCCTTCCTTTTTCATATTTGATTTGCTAATAAGATATTAAGTATTAGTAATCATCTACAAAGTAGAAAAGGAATACAATTCCTAAACTCTTTAGATCTATAAAAAGTTAAATGTAAATAATCTAATATTACAAATAAACAAATAAATAAATAAATAAATAAATTTAGATGAAAGTAGAGATAATTATTCTTCAAAAAAAAAAGACAATAACAGTTTGTTTTTATCTTACTTCACTAGCAGTAACTGTTTATAAATCAAGCCATCGATACGATGAGTTGTACAACAAATTCTAGGAATCGTAGGTTGTACCCGAGTTCTAAAATTGTTATAAAAACTTAAGCACTGTAATTAAAGGTCTTTTTTTAATGCCTGTGTGAAATCTGAGCTCTTCTAGTTAGCGAAGAAACAAAAAAAAAAAAAAAAAAACTCCAGAGCTTTATAAAACATCGCATCCGAAATATTCTTCAAATATGGTGGCCCAGAACGATATCGAATAAAGATCTATAGAGTACTACTCGACAGCAGAATATCAACGTCGAAATAAGAAAAAGAAAATATGGATGGATGGGGCACACTCTGCGAAAACCTTACGATGACCCTCCACATGCTGCACTGGCCTGGAATCCGTAAGGTGAGCGACGTCGTGGTAGACACAAACAACATGTCGCCGAACTGGTTTTAGCAAAACCGGCAAATCGATTAATGAATTAAGATTACTAGCACGAGACAGAAATAACTGGAAATCTTTTGAAGAAACCTTAAGCTCTTAAACATGGAGTATGGATTTAAATAATAAATTAAATTTATTGAAATTAAAAAAATTATGTAAATTGTTTATCAATGAAGTGAATTCTAGTTTTAATACTTGTTAATTATTTATTAGCGGAATTCACTGTTTGCTTTGTAGACCTTTTACATCTTGTAGGTTTGGTAAATATTGGTAAAGGGCATTTCACACTATAATACAAGTATTAATACTTTTAAGGAAAATGCAACCCTGACATGATGAGTTGTTATTGCTTTGTGAAAAAGTTCGAACAGCGATTAGATTAGGGTTGCATTTTATTCAGTATTAATACTTGTATTATAGTGTGAAACTCCCTTAAATAACAACAAAATACATAGGTAATTTTAAATTTACCAAAGCTACAAGATGTAAAAGGTCTACAATAGCAAACCGTGAATTCCACTATTATCATTCGTTGGAAATATATATTAAATTAACCGATTAATAACCGGTTATTTAACATCCTGATTGACTATTTACTCGATTAACCTCTAAAATAGAAACTAGATTGAATAATTTTCCATGGTATAATAATACAGGTAAAACTGTTAGAACAGCTGTTTAAATGTGCTTATCTGAAAATGTCAAACCTCGTATAAAACTGTGTTCGCGCACTTAAAAATTAGTAATAGTTTCTAAAAAAAATAGTTCTTTTTTATATTAATCAATGCATTGTAAACTAATTGCTGTATTTTATTCAATCCTTTATTTGACTTACAATATTTACTTAAGGAAAAGAGAAAATATGTATGTTTGTTAACTAAAACTTTTCAACTAAATTTAAATCAGTTCTCGTAGGCGGAAATTTGGAATTCGGCATAACCTGAAAATAATAAAATAAAATAACATGGTCAGCTGGATTTGATCCTGCTGCTAGGGCCATAGGCAGCCCACTCAATTCCTGACTTGCTTAAAGCAGTCATATCGGCTTTAGGCTCTTTTGATTTAGCATACAAGTACTCCATATTTATTTAGGTGTTCTTCCTTTATCTGCAGGGTCCCTCCCTGTATATCTACAGAGCTTCTAAATGAAGCTGAAACGTACTTAGCAGACGTGTATTGAAACCTACAATGTAAGGACTCTTTAAAATAATGACATTGTGCCTTGGTTATCTTTATATCTATTATGGCTTGTAAAGGTGACTAGCAAAAATAACTTTAAAAACTAAACTTAAGTAATTTTAATCTTGATCAAAATGATTTTATAGATTGATCTTTATAAATTTTAATTTTTAAATTAAATATCATTACTTATGTTAAACAAATATCTAACAAAAAAATATTTATAACCTTTTCTTAAACTCGCTTGCTTTTACATATAATTTATTTTAATTATTAAAAAAAAAACTGTTCGAATTTTCATTATAATGTTTAATTATTTTTATTATAATAAATAATTTGTCATAGAAATGTTTGTGAACACAGCTCATATTATTTATATTTTAGTAAAATATTTTGACACAGTCGGGCAAAAACAGGTTGCTTAGTTTTTTTGAATTCGCCTTGCATATACCTGTATTATTATACCCTGTAATTTTCCAAATAAAATTTCATACATTTATTAAACTAGCTGTGCCCGCGTACTTTCAAAACAAATTTGATGTACAAACAAATATAAAAAATGAACATACAAAAATAGTCACAAACAATAAAAATGTAGATTGAATTCCAGAAGAAAAAAATACATGTTCAAGTTAATACTACTGCAAAATAGTCTTATAGGTACATTACAAAAACGTTAGCAATCAACCAAGCAAAGGAATGTAAAACGTTAACTTTTAGAATAAAGTTCCTTCAAAAAAAAAAAAAAGAGCCAGATTGTTTATAACCAGCCTCAACATGAGGCGAAAATATGTATAAAGAGAAAAAGTGAAAAAATGTCTGGTGACTGAGGTGCATGTAGCGATGACGACAATGATAATGGGAAATAATACAATCAAGTATGTTTTTATTTTTAATATTAACTTTATTTTTTGACTGATTGTAAGTTTTGTATTGAAAAACTGGTGTTAAACTTAGAATAAACATAAACTGTATATTTTATTTTGGATACGATATTTCCCTACAAGAAATTAATGATCGAAACTACTAATAAACAAAAATAAAAAATAAAATTATAGGTATGTTCTTTCACTTTTGCACATATTCGAGAGTAATGTTAATAAACTAGAGGGTGATGAAAAATTCACACGTACACAATGTATACACATGTTTTGCATTTTGGCATTAAAAATGTGATGTGAAGTTTTTCATACGCAATGATGGTGAAATCCAGTGACTACCAATGATCGGAGAAATGACTGTCACTGTTCTTGTAAGGTTATTAACAAAACGACAAAATCTATAATTTATTTACAAAAATTAATCTAAAAAACAACATTGCAAGAAGGTAACGATAAAAATTCCAATGAAAAGAGACCTTGTTTCTAATTTAATATAAATAAATTAGGGAATTGGCCAAAATATAATCTAATTTTCTTTCGTATTAAATACGGATTCTTAGCTGATAAAATCTTGATTTTGCTATAGGTAATTGCTGACTGTCTTTGCTGATGTTAAACAAAAATGTTAGTATATTTGACGACGAATTTTCAAAAGATATAAAGTTGTATTTAAACAAATAACAATCCTCATACGGAACGATTGTAAAATTTTCAATTTCCATACTATAGCAATGTTATGTTTTAGTTGTAGGTAAAAATTATATGATAACTCTGTATGTAATTGTTATATTTAAAGAGATAAAAATAATTATACTACGAGAGCAGTTTTATAATTCCTTTCAATATAACCCTTCTTAACCGTTATCTTTTTAGTGGACTATTGTCGAACTGCGTCTCTTAGATTGGGTTTGACAGTCATTCAAAGCAGATATCCTCATTTATTTCCAATAGAAGGGTAAAAGTAAATTTTCAGTGCAGATTAAATTTTTTTTTTTTACTTAAAAAAAAAAACTACGAAAAAGTTTGATAAATATTATGGGGAATTTGTACTATCGATTTCAATGGTTAACTGATTTGATATTAGACGGTTTGTGCGTTGGTGGCTGAGGCTGCACGCATCTTAGCCGAGCAGGTACATCACTGTATACTCAATATTTGAATAAGAAAAATCTATTCGCACGGTTTATGTAGCAATCAAGACAATGCACGAACGTGTGCACACCCATTAATTAGGCTACGTACCAAGATTGGAAAAATTACGTTTTTTGTAAAAAAAATTTATAAAAAATCGAGCCATGTCAATTCAACCAAAAAAATAACCGAAATGTCAACAAATTTGTTTTTTTTCAGTTTTCCGTGGAGCGTCGCCATCTAGTTCGTGGTCTGCCAACTTGCCGGCCAGATTGTTGGAATGGGTTCCACCTTAACGCTTGTTTAGCCACATTGACTGACTCTTCATGATGTACACCCATACAAAAGTACAGACTACGTTTGTTTCGAAAATACGTAGTTTTGTGTTGAAGCGTATTTCGTTACCTTGCCATATTGGGGCTAATATACCAAGGGACGATCTTGCCTTATTAATTCTTTCAATATCTAAATCTGAACCTCCAGCTACATCGACCTCAGAGCCCAAAATAACAGAAATTGGGAATATTGCTGTAGCTTTGGTCACCTAAATTTAAAGGTACTTCTGAAACTTCTTCGACTCCTATATGCAAAATTTTGGTTTTATTGGAGTTTATTTTGAGCCCCGTATATTGTATCTTATTCTGAAGGTTGTTTTTTTAGGTCACAAAGTCTGTGAGAGAGCAAGCATATATCATCCGCATATTATAAATAATTCAGATAACGGCCGTTAAATTAAATTTATATAAAAAAATCTATCTTATAGTTTTTTTTAGCTATACAGTTATCAAAATAGAAAAATTTCGTTTTTTTTGCATATTTTGCATATATTCTAATTAAATCCATTTAAAAAACGAAGCCTTATTCAAATTCCTAGGGTTTAACAAATCGAATTAGAATATATTTACATATGTCAGCTTCGAGCGCATATGCAAAAAAGAGATATTTCTTCATTTTTACAACCTTATAGCTAAAAAACTTTTAAGGGATTTGTATAATGGTTTTTTAAATTATATTTGGATTCAGGGAGTCAATGAATATGAAGTTTCAATGAAATATGAAGTAGTCATTTTGAGTGCTGATTTTATGTTGATTTTTGTGAAAGAAAATGAAATTAAACACATTTGATTAAATTACTGATTTTTATTGAAAAAATCATTTGATTTAAATCGTGATTTAAAACATGATTTCATCGTACCAACCCTGCCACGAAATGCTTCCAAATTTAAAGAAATGGCTGAATTGATAGAGATTTGTGTCATAATTTTTCAATGCTTAAATTTTAACGAGACATTGATAAACAAATGAAAATGAAAGCAAGATATGCTCCAAAAAGCAATTTTCAACAATTTTGATGTGTTACTTTCCGTTAATGTTACGTTCGGCTAACTAGGACTTAAAATATACAGTGCCGGTCAAAAAAATGGCATCAACGACAAAATGTAGTTTCATTCCAACGCAAGAATAAGTGGTAGATGAGTCCAGAATTGTATTATTTAGAAGCAACGGATTACGTTCCTACGTAAGAAGACCCCCAAACGCAGAATTCAACCCAAATCTTGCAACTAAAACCATAAAACACGGTGGATCTAGCTTAATGGTAAGAGGTAGTTTGTCTTATTATGGTGTAGGACCTACAAAACTACAATAAGAACATTTATGTTGGTATACTCGGGGAAGTAATACTCCCTTATGCTTCTGAAGAAATGCCATTGGTATTGGTTTTCCAACAAGATAATGATATGAAGTACACAAGCAAGCTTGCAAGCCGGAATAGATGGCTATAACTCATCACGCCCATACAATGTGAAAAATTATTATCGTGTTCCTGGCGAACTCCAATAGATAGCGCGTTGAAACTTTGTAAGAGTAGCCTTTGTGCTAAGGCACATAGTCAGCCAATATACAGAATGAATTGGGACAGAGGGCGTGGTACCTCCCATACAAAGTGAAAAATTATTATTGTGTATATAGAGAACTATAATAGGTATGGTCTTCAAAGTGGGTACAAGTAAACCCCATTTCCATGCATATACTCTAGAAAAACATAGGCTGAATTGGGACAGTGAGCGTGGTACCCCCATAAAAAGTAAAAAATTTTTATCCTGTATGTAGAGAACTGCAATAGATAGCGCCTTGGAATTTTGCATCAGTAACCCCCATATTAAGATACATTGTGTAGAGAAACACAGACTGAATTTGAATGGAGGGCGTGGTACCTCCTATACAAAGTGAAAAATTATTATCGCATACCTAGAGAACTACATCAGGTATAGTCTTGAAACTTTGCACAATTAACCCTCATACTAATGTGCATAGTCTAGCAAAATACAGACTGGATAAGAATACTGGGAGTGGCACATCCTATTAAAATTAAAAAATTGTTATCGTGTTAATACGTATAGTGTAGCAGGTTGGATGGGAACATTTTTGACTTGAGAATAGCGTGCGTTTTCGCGTTAAAGGTTGGTCAAACTTTTGTTCCAAGTGTTTATTGTATTTTTTGTGGATGGGTGTAGCGAAACGCACCGGGTATAGCTAGTTACAAATAAAGAACATGCAAGAAGGTATTAATTAGAATAAACAAATCATGCTCAACGTAATGAATGCATCATTTATAATTCTTTTTAATTTGTTCTTAATTTAGTGTTTAATATTAATACAAATTGATGTAAAGTGCTATTTTTTAAGTTTTTATTTAAATAAAGTATTTCAAAATAAAATAATTAGCAAAAATAAAATTAATTATTTTATATAGTTATACAGTTTCCTAAGCGTTTTATGAAAAAATTTACCTATAGAAAAATATGTATCGGAGACATATTTTCTTAGGCTTGGTGCTATTTTTCTGACCGCAGCTGTACATATGTACATATTTTATCCAAAAACTTACAAAATTATCAAATTTCCCTCGTATTATACATTACGTGCTAAAGGCGAAAAACTCATTAGTTGAGGGTGGTTAACAAGGAGTGGTGAAAACATGAAAACATATAAAGCAGTAGCAAAAGAAAAAAGGTGTGATTTGAAAAAAAACGCGTGCATATAAAATGAATGAATCTACTAGCCATCTATCTATCCAACCAGTTAACACAACAAAAACAAACAATTATATTTAAACGCTCAAAGCCAAAAACATACATCCATACATAAATATTTTGTAGTGCATTTTGTCTCTATTATTATGGAGCCAATGGTGTTAAAACACTGCAATTCTCATTTTTAACCGCATGCAGTCAGAGTCATTGTATTTCTTGCACCCACACAAACGTTAAAATCTGTGTCTGTACCTAAAATTCCGACTGCATGGATTGCTATTGAACTACATTCAACGATGCAGTCATCTTGATATTCAGACAAACAAAATGAGTGGTGTTTGAATAAATATTTTGCTGCTGCTACGTACGAGTAGATGTGTAAAAATGTTTTTATTTTGTTTGTTTTCTTCATTTTTCATTTTCGCTTTTTATTATACCTATGGCTTTCCGATGATTTTGCACATGAGTAGGCTTTTAAGCAATTGTTGCTTGTTTATATGTTTTGTTTTTACTGTCTTTATGTTTTTATACAACTCAGTGCAATAAAAGAGAAAAGAAATTTTATTTAAAAAGGTTAAATTATAAGAAATACATTTGTTGGTTTCAAATTAATTTTGTAATACCTATTTTGGGGATAAGAAATAGATACAGTCTGTCAAGGAATTCTTTTTACATAATGAAAAATGCTATCTTTTTAATATTTAAATTAATGTTTTTTAGTAATTAAATTTTATCTATATATTAACTAACAAACAACAACAAAATAGAAAAAAACCGCAATTACAAATAAAATAATTCTTGCAAAAAAAAAAACCGTCTTAAAACATATATTTGGGTACCAGTTCTAAACTGAACATGTAAGAAGTAATCTGTAAGAACTATATATAAACCAAATAAAACATAAACAAAATGCGCCAAAATTAGCAGGAAAAGAAGTAAAGACTATGTGAAATTCAAGTATCTGCATATTACTGTTAAAAAGTTAAGCTATTTTCACCAACATCCGTCTTTTATGGGGACACCATTTAATTTTATATTTGTATAGCTGTAATAGCGACCATAGTAATACACATTATGTGTAAATTTCAGTTGTCTATCTACAACGGACCGAAATATAGGGCATACATCAAATTTCATTAACTAAAGGGACATCGTTTCATTTCCAATTTTATAATTCTCCAAGTCTCTATCTATAACGGTTCAAAAGACTAGTCCATATAAGTCAAATTACGTCAGCTATGAGGACACCCTTTAAATTTTTTGTACTTTTTATTGTAGACATATTGATATTCGCTTTGTTAAAATTTCAAATGTTTAACTATAAGCGTTCAAAAGATAAGTTCATATAGATCAAATATCATTAACTTTAGGTACACCCTTTAATTTCCAACTTTTTACTATAGCGGACATAGTAATATACGTTCTGCGTAAATATCAAATGTCTGTCTATAACGGTTTCAACATAAATCAAATAACATCACCTATTGGGACACCCTTTAAATTACAATTTTAAATTAAAGACCTAATGTTATATGTGTGTGAAGTTAGCTCCGTCAGTTAGCATCATTTTTAACAACCCTGTGTTAGTTAACTCATTTATACAAAAGATGGTAAAATACACAAAAATGATTAAACATTTTGATGCAAAAAGTAATTAAAAGCAGCTATTTTATTAACATTTTATTTATAATTAATAATAAAGGCTTGGAAAAAAGTGAAAATATGTATTTTCCCATATGGACTTTTGTTAAATATCAAAAAAATTGCCAAAATCGGAAAGATGCGGCTTAGCGGACTATAGGGGTTGAAAGCTATGACATTACAGAATTCAGTACTGTATTGGTTACATTCATAACTTGTATAGGTTTTTAGTAATAGAATTTTGAAAAAAGTGAAAATATGCATTTTCACATATGGACTTTTTAAATATCAAAAAAATTGCCAAAATCGGAAAGGTGCGGCTTACCTGCGTACCTTAACTAAAGGAAATACGCTGAGTAGAAGTATGGTAAAATACAAAGGTGTGTTTATTCTGATTTCCTATACTCGTGAGTATAGGGAAAAACTTTCTGCCTGCGCAACGTCGACAATCATACATTATATATGTTGATTTTAAATTTCAACAATGAAAATCAAATCAGTTGCTTGGTTAAATCGGAAAATTTTATTAAAAAAATATGTTTCTGTTTAAAAACCGGTTAATCGTGCTTATGTATACCTTTATATATATATGAAATATAAAACCAATAAATTCTTGCAAAAAAAACAGACTTCAAAACAGATAGAAGGGCATCAATTCTAAACTAAAAATGTAAGACGTAATCTGTAAGAATTAGATTTAAACCAAATAAAAGATGCGCCAAAATTAGAGGGAAAAAACTAAAGACTATGTGAATGTCAAGCCTCTCCCTCTTACTGTTCAAAAGTTAAGCTATTTTCACCAGCATCCGTATTTTATGGGGACACCATTAAAGCTCTGTCTATAACGGTTTCAAAGATAGGGTCACATAGATAAAATAACATCACCTATTCGGACACCCTTTAATTTACAATTTTAAATTAAAGACCTGTTGTTATAGAGGACTTGGCCACAAAGATTCTTTGTAAATTTCAACTATCTGTTTATAACGGTTCAAAAGTTTGGCCATATATATCAAATTACATGAAATATTAGGACACCCTTTACATTATAATTCCAAATATATATACTTTTTATTATACCAGAGAAAGTAGTGCACATTCTGGCTAATTTTCAAGTGTTTGTGTTTAACGGTTCAAAAGATAGGGCCATATATTTCAAATTACATAATTTATGGGGACACCCTTTAATTTCTAAATTCAAATTGTATACTTGCTATAGTGGACTTTGCAATAAAGGTTCCTTGTAAATTTCAGCTGTCTGTCTATAACAGTTCAAAAGTTTGGCCACATACATAGAATTACGTTAATAATTGGGACACTCTTTTATTTTCCAATTCAAATTTTATACCCTTTGTTATAGCTGACTTAGCAATACAGGTTCTTTGTAAATTTCAGCGGTCTGTGTACAACTGTTCAAAAGTATGGCTATATACATCAAATTAAAAGAACTATTGGAGCACCCTTTAATTTAAAATTTTGAATATTTATACATTTTATTATAACGGTCATAGTAATCGACATGCTGTCAAATTTTCAAGGTTTTGTCTATAACGGTTCAAACGATAGGCCCAAATAGGTCAAATTACGTCACTTATGGGGATCTTTAAGTTTTAAATTTATTTTTTTTATTACTTTATGCTGTTGGGAGCTATAGCGACAGTGTGACAGAATTTTTGACAGATCTATACGATTTTATAATCTTTTGAAAAAATTCATAAAATAGTAATTTTCCATGCGATCAGAGTTGCAAGTGTTTGATAGTATGGCATCTAGTACATCGCTATTTTGAAACGTTTTTTTTTTTTTGAGTAGGACAGAATTCTGTCAGATTTTTTATGATTTAATCGTACGATTGTGTAGGAATGCTGTGGCCTTTAGTAGATATTACTAAAGCCCTTTTCACACTATTATACTGAGTATTAAGACATGTCAAATACTTGAATCCAATGAGAAAGTGTGATAGTGTGAAAGCAGTATGTTATCAAAATGTGAAATAATACGGAAAGAAATTTGACATCCCATAATACCAAACCATTTTTAGAAAATTTTCTAAACGATAACATTTTTCATCAGGGTTGTGTTTGTTTAAAGCAAAGAACCAAGCTGATTGAATCGCAGCCGATAGTTTGCCGCCGCCGATGAAATGTTTTCTTTGTCCTGCATCTGCCTTAAATTGCCATCAGTCTTAACGCCTACGTATGTACTTTGTTTCTGCCATGCCTAGAAATTGTTGAATGTATTTTTGTATTTTGTTTTGTTTTGTTTTTTATTTTTTTATTAACCGAAAACTTGAACGGCCAAACAAACTTAAGACCCGTCACCTCTGCCGTCCACATAAAATTGCTTAGCCGACGCCGTTCAATGTCTCGTCTCGGCTTGTTCCTTTGCTGATATTTTTCATTTTATTTGAAGTGTGATAGTGTGAAAACGAAATGTTATGTTACGTTAGATTTTTTGACAATGACACAATTCTCATTGGATTTCTATCTTACAAAATCCAATGAAAATCTTAATACTCAGTATTATAGTGTGAAAGGGGCTTAAAGCCCATTTTACTCTATAATACTGAGTATTAAGATTGAAAGAATGAAATCAAATGAGAATTCTGTGATTGTTAAAAAAATGTAACGTAACATAATATTTCGTTTTTACACTATCACACTTCAAATAAAATAAAAAATCAATAAAAAAAAACAAGCCGAAACGAAACTTTGAACAGTGGCGGTTTGAAAATTTATGTAGCCGGCACAGGTGCCGCATCTTGAGTATGTTTGACCGTTCAGGTTTATTGCCTTATATACCATCTATTCACCATAATTAATATTTCAATATGTTGGCTGTGAAAGAAAACTACGTTTAAAATAGATTTTTTTTTTATTTAAAGGTCTTAAGGGAGTAATTTTTATTTTTACATTTTTAATATAACAGAAATAAACTCTTAATAAACTTGGTTATTCGCGTATTTAAATGTCTTCATTTTAACTATTACTTTTTACATAAAAATCCATTTTAATAATGCTTTTGTCTGTAAAAATATAGACTTGATTTTGCTTCTGTTTTTATTTCTTGTAATATGTTATTTTTGAAAGTGTTATAAATCCATGTGGAGCTAAAGAAAACGTTTATTTTGTCAAATAATTTTAGTAATTAATTAATTTAAAAGTGGTATATAGTAAACGTCACTCGAATTGATTAAAGTTGGCCTATATTTTTCAATTGATTCAAACGCAAACCCTTAAATATCTCAATACATATATGAAAAATGGACTTATAACACTTGCAAAAGCCAGTTCATATCTTACATTTAATCTGCCAAGTATGTACTTTTTGCTTTCTTGTGTTTATCACTGTGTTCATTCACACTTATGCCATACAATTTGACTTTAGGCAAATATTTTGTTTAAAAAAAAAATCGCTTTTTCCGTTAAACTTGTTAGGTCTAAACTGACCTTTAGTTAAGTTTTAATAGATGGAAGGAGTTGTTAGTGTGTCCTGATATTTTGTAGTCGTAGGTACCATCAAGTCAAGCTTCACTTGAAGAAATAAAGAAAAAACTAACAAAACATGTTTTTCATTAAAAATGTTCACCATAATTCCTAGTTACTTTGAAGTTAGATATGTACGAACAAAATATGCTGCATAGTCTTGTTCAATTGTGTATCGTCAACTTAATTTCGAAAAGCCTTATCCAACTTAAAAAAATGTGCAGGAGTATATCAATTTTTATAAAAGCCGTAACTTTAGAAGAAAACGAATTTTAATGCAGATTCAATTTATAAAGGAACAACTTTTTGTTAAACCCCATGGTCTCTTGTAGCTAAAATTAAGAGACTAAAAAATAGTACAACCCAGCAAAATAAAACTCATCTCTCGCTTTCGAGGACGCAAGTATGGAAGCGAATAAGTTTTATAAAGAATTTGGTGAAGCAAAGAGACACCTACCAAGTTGGATATCGCAAATAAAAATCATACCTTCCTGAAGCAGGTTGGAAAGGAGAGTCTATTTCTCTCTCCCTTACAAAACTGCTTCCAAGTAAACGTAATTTTTTGCTGGTTATGTAATACACAGATCATCCCATTATTAAACAAAAATGTATTGTGACGCGATAAGTGTTCGAACGAAATAGAGTTAAATAGAGTTTGTTAATAATTCGAATACATTTTATACATTTTCACTATTTTCCCAGTATTTGGTGGAAATCGACGAACCCACAACCCGAAGACTGATAGACTAGCGCACTACCAATCAGTCAGTTCTGCTTACGCCATCTATACTTCAGCACTCTAAAGGTAGTAGCAAAAAATACTGTTTGTAATAGTTGCAAGCGGCATAGCGACCGATACTGCATTGTAAACGTCCCTGATGAGTAAAATACGACTATCAACAAAAACAACCAACATTGCTCCTAACATTTCTTTCAGATAGAACTCTTGATTCCACATATTAACTTAGTGTGTTGGCAATTGGCACTTAGATTTTGTTTTTATTTTCAGTTTTCTCTCATTGGGCGTTATTGGAAATTTTTAAAAAGATGCAAGGCCCATTACACGTACTCCATAATACTACGATATCAGTTAGGTTTTTTCTTTGACATTTTTTTTTTAAATGACCCAATAAACTAAATGTTCCGATTTCCTAAAGAGTTCGTGACGACTGTTCCACAAAAGCTTTCGATTTCGGAACAGAAATATTACCGAAATCGTAACGATTTTTATATGAAAGGGTTGACATGACTTCTCAACGATATGTAGTTACGACATCGTAATGATATGTGGGTACGAAATCGCAACGATGTGTAGTTACGAAATCGCACCGATATGTCGGTACGAAGTCGCAACAACATGAGGTTATAGAACTTCGTTCTCCGAAAATTAAGTAAATATTTTCATGCGGAAAGCTGTCAAACTACACACATAAAAAAATTGTATAAAAAAGTCATGAACAAATGTTGTAACGGGTGGTCAAATTTTTAGGGCCGATGTTGAATGTGAACCACACCTAACGTCAAGTTTTTTTTTTTCTGTATTTCATTTGACACTTCTCAATTTCGGACTAACTCAATTTGAACCATAGAAAGATACACAATCGAGCAATGGTCAGAATTGTGGCAAAGTTGGATGATCAATTTTCGAAGAAAATCTTCAGTGATGAGGCACATTTTCACCTCATTGGATTCGTCAATAAGCAGAATTGCCGTATTTGGGCGAATGATAACCCAAGAGTGATTTTTGAAAAACCAATGCACCCACAAAGAGTGACTGTTTGGTGTGGTATATGGTTGGCGGCCGGTCAGGCAGTTACTGTGTATGGTGTTCGCTATCGTGATATGATAACGAACTTTTTATAGCCCGAATTGGAAGATATGGATGTGGACGATATGTGGTTTCAACAGGACGGTGCCACTTGCCACACAGCTAACGAAACAATAGCTCTTTTGCGCGACAAATTCAATGGCCGCCAAGATCATGTGATTTGACACGCGTTGGACTACTTTCTTTGGCGTTATTTGAAAGAAAAGGTGTACGTCGATAAGCCAGCAACAATTCAAGAGCTAAAGAATGAGATAATTCGGCACATTAACGGCATAGAACCTCAATTATGCCTCAGTGTCATCGAAAATTTGGAGGTGTGCAGCCGAGGTCGCGACGGCCATTTGGCCGATATTTTGTTGCATACATAATTGAACCATACCAATATCATCAGAATAAAAAGAAATGACAATAATTTGTGTTTTATTCAAAATCAACATCGGCCCTTACAAGTTTAACCACCCTTTAGAAGTAGTACTCTGTTTTTACTGTGGAAAAACATTGAAATGTTTCTGGAAACATTTTACCAAAGCTGTGAAATAAAGCAAATGTGCATTATTTCATGTGGAATTTTTTGCGGAAAATGTTGTAAAACAATGTGGTATACTTAAAAACAATAAAATCGTAAAATTCTTCCAAATCGCGAGATAGACACTACATTTTAAATGTCAAATTTTCCTTGTGAAATAATAAATTTTTCACAAATTCGAACAGAGTACTAGGCTTTACATGTAAATCCAAGTTTTATATATTTTTTTTCATTTGTTTAGACAAACAACCGTAATGTCTTAACGAATTCGTTACGACGAGTCTGATTTCATACAAAGTAACGAAATGTTTTAAAGAATTTCTTACGACAAGTCTGATTTCAGAAAAAATTTAAACATTTTGTTTGATGGGGAGTAATGTAAGGTTTTTTTTTTTTTTGATTGAAACAATTATTTTTTGTTAATTATAATTATATTTTTATCAGAACATGCAAAAAACTCAATTTAAGAAGAGAGTGGTGATTAGTCATTCATACCTTTTCTAAATTATGCCGACGATATGTATGTGAGTTTTAGGTTTTTTTCGATTTCTGTTAACCTCTTTTTACTACGAGCCTTACTACTACAAGTAGCTTACTGTCTGTACTTGTCTGTTTTGTTGTTGTATGTACTTGTTGTTGTATAAAGTACATGACTGTCTGTCTACATTGGCTGACGTTGTTTTGTTTTCCTTGCCATTGGTCTCCAAATAAATGTTTAACGTTTATGCCTTTTAGTACTCTTTTACCTCCCCAACACTTTTGGAAAGGATTCCAGTACACAGTGTTCTTGTTTGTTGTGTTTTCATGTTAATTCTTTATTTGTCCATCATTTATGGGGTGTTTAAACGTTTAACACTATTCAACTGTAAGAGTGGGTGATGAGGGGGCAAATTGAACAAATTGTTTTTATGGTGAGGTTACATTTGTTGATGGAAAGAAGTTTTCTTAAAAATTGTAAATAATTGAAAACCAGATTTTTTTTTGTTTTTGTTATTAAAGATGTAAATATTTTCCTTACACGAATTGTAATAATATGTAAATTTTACCATAAAAACGTATTAACTTTTGTTTTCGAGTAGTGCATTCTGATAATCACTGGTTTTTAGAAATTAAAATTATAGTGAAACCTCTCATAACCAGACACTCACCGTCGCGGTATTTTTCTCCGGTTATAAGAGGTGTCCGCTCTCAAGAGGAGGGGTACAGTTTTTTTTTATTTGTTGGAATGCAACAAAGTCGTTTCTAGCAAAATGCCTTAAACGGCATATTTGATTTGAAATAGAACCCGAAATTGAAATATATTGCAATCTAGCTTTAGTGAACCAATCGAAGCACATTTTGCCTATTTCAGTGCTACTCGCTCTAACAAACATTTCCTTTGTTTTTATTGATTTTTGCGGCCTGTGTTTTGCTAATATTAAGTATTAAAACATAAAAGAAATGTAACATATTCTCGCACCGAACATTTCTCTTTTTCAAACTCGTTTATAATTTCCATTTTTCTTTATTAATAAACAATTTTTTTCTATGCCATTTTGTGATACGAGCTAAGAAAACAACTTCTTCAAATAAACAGCAATTTCTTGGCCTTCCTTAACACATTAGCATGACACAATAAACAAGGTAGACTCGCGGCGAAAAAAAGTGCAACTCTATAATAAAAATGCGTATATTTGTTTTTGTATAAATCATTTTCGGCTGTCAAAAAAAAAAAAAAAAAGAAAATGTTACTACATTTTGACACTGGAAGATGGAGAAAAAAAAAAATAGTCAGCTGAGCTCTCGAGTTTACCTGTTATGAATCACCAAAATCATTGACATTAATGCAAATATGAATCAGAGTTGAATAAAAGAATAAACTATTTATATATCACTCTTCTTGCCGCGTTTCAACGCTTCTGTCGGCTTATGAGAGATATTTTGAACAATATTTTTTTAAAACTGAGTGTCCGTGTTCGGTTATTAGACTGTCTGGAATGCATTTTGTATGGAAAAACTAATGCATCTGCAAAACTTGGCCGGTTATTAAAGATGTCCGGTTATGGGAGATGTCATTATGAGAGGTTTCACTGTAACATTAATTTACACTGTTTTGCAGAGAAATGCTCCTTTAAAAAATGGGATAAATACGAAGGATTTAAGGCGCTTACAAATATCTGCTTTCAGTCTTTTTCTATCAAGTCGAGATTTTTTTAATGGGCGTGGCAAATATTAATCCCTTAATCAAGCCTTCACATTACTATATTTTTGTATATTATTAGTAAGAGTTGATCCATTTCGAGCTTCCCTACTTGAAAAAAACAAAAAATTCAAATTTAATGGATAATGTTTATTGTCATGTGAAAGAACATTCTTTGGCATTTATTTTTTGAAGATTATGTCTATCAAATGTTGGCCGTTGCTACATCGCAGATGGTCCATCCGTTGATTCCAATTTTCGATGACTTGTTCGAGCATTTTGACTGGTAACTGGCGAATGACACGCGTGATGTTTTATCCTCCAAGGCCTGAATCGAAGCGGGTTTGTCCGCATAAACTTTAGACTTTACATATCCCCACAGGAAAATGTCTAACGGTGTGAAATCACACGATCTTGGTGGCCAATCGACCGACCCAAAACGGAAACTATGTGCTCACCGAAATGTTCTCTCGAGCTTCAATTTCAGGCATCAAATAGTCGGTTATCATGGCACGATAACGGTCGCCATTGACGGTTACGTTCGCACCGGCATCATTTTTAAAGAAATATCGACCGATGATTCCACCGGCCCACAAATCACACCAAACCGTTGTTTTTTCTGGATGAGGTGGCAGCTCTTGAATCTCTTCAGGTTGCTCTTCATCCCAAATGCGGCAATTTTGTTTGTTTACATACCCATTGAGCCAGAAATGGGCCTCTTCGCTAAACAAAATTTGCCTTGGAAGTTTTCAAGAGCCCATAGAGCAAAGCGATTCAGGCGTAAGTCTTTCCATTATGAAATGCCAAACAATAATAAACAAAAATAACATGACAGCATGACACGACTCACATGTGATCTGTCAAAAAAGGCTATTGAAAAAAGTACCTCGAAATGGATCACCCCTTATAACTCAAGAACAGTTCATCCATTCAGTTCATCATTCATTATAAAATGCCAAACAATACTAAACAAAAATAACATGACAGCATGACACGACTCACATGTGATCTGTCAAAAAAAGGCTATTGAAAAAAGTACATCGAAATGGCTCACCCTTTATAACTCAAGAACAGTTCATCCGATTTGGATAAATAGAAGCAGCAGAAGATTAGGAATAAAATTATTTCTATCTAAACTATTTCAACACAATTTTTTTTATCTGTTAAAAATGTAGGGATTTATTTGGAAATTAGTGTAGGAAAAATATTTCTCATGCAAACTTAACTATAGCGGTATTCAGTGTTCGATGCAAATGGTCTTGCAAAAGTCCAAGTGCGTAAAATCATAGCTTTTTGTGTGAAATCCAACACAAAATGCCTATTGTTTTTGTTAAATTTAAATGATATAACGCATTTGCACTTTCCGCACGACAATTTGCATCAAACATTGAATACCGCTAATGTTTTGTTGCTTTTCTTAAATTTATAAAAAATTTAAAAAGGCAAACATTACAAGTTTTTGTCATTATTTTATTACTAACTTTGTATAGACTTTTTTTTTTGATTACATTCTGTTAATCATTGGCCGTAATTCACAAATTTCTTAGAAATTAAAATTATCCTCAAATTACCTATTCCGGCTGTTTAGAATAAAGTTTCGAAAGCTCTTAAATCATTCTTCTTAATGAAATATTTAAAAACAAACATTGTAAACAATTTTTTTTAACTATAAAGACAATTTTATAGCATGACTAATATTCTGTAAACATTTCGACATATTATAAAGTTGAATGAATTTAATGAATAATATTAAAAGAGAAAACTGTCGCCGCACAGTGGCTCAAAATAGTGTTTCGTTCGTCAAAGGTTTGTAACTTTTGAACCGACAGATATATTTTATTGCTTCTTTTTAATGGACATTTAATGAACATTGAGCCCTTAAAGCGCTTTTAATCTAATTAAAATCTTTTCATAAATGGTTTTTTTTTTTGTTTTTTTTACTTCCTTATTAAAAATACCAAAAGTGGATAAATAATCCATTCCATTACTGATTGATTTTTAATGTTAAGTCCAATGAGTGAATAAATTACTGATTGATTTTTAATGCTTAAGTCCAATGAGTGAATAAATTAAGAAGATATGGGAGAAAAATGTGTTTGGAAAATATATTTTCCATTAAAATTTAGATGGGGTATGACCCTAAACATGACCCTTTGAACATGTTTAACGCTTGTAAATCTAAATTTTAACACAAATCGAATTTGTTTAGTTACAGATAATTCAGGTTACTCAGTAGAGCGCCTTCTCACTTTAGCCGCTGATAGAAAAGGGTAGAGAGCTGCATAGAATTCGCTTCTTGTCACCCCCCAAGTGAATGACAGACAGAGAGTTTTCCACCTGTATGAAAAATCCCAACCCCAAATATCCTGGAAACCCGTGCTGTAAAAGACGCGATCCCGAAACTTAATTTCCTCGAAATTGAAGCTGAAGAATCTGTCAATATCAATTTCAGAGATACATAGTACGTTGAGCTAGAAGAAGCGAATTAATTTTGCTATATCGAAAGCTTTTTAACACTTACGGGCGGGCGGCTGCAGAGACGATGTAGCTTATGGATGAGAGTGCGAAGTCGATCTGCTAAAAGCCGACTATTAGCCGTCGCCGACATAAATTGGAAGCAGTTAGCCGCAGTGTTCGGCTAATATGAGCTAAAAATTTTAGCCAGCTTCATCAGCTAAGCTGTTTTTTATTTATTTAATTTGATATTATTTATTTTAAAACTTGATAATTTTAAAATAAATTGCATCATCAAAACACCATTATCTGGTAATTAATTTTTTTAACTTAAAACCACCCCCTCTGTATTAAGTGATTTACACAACAGGGTAAAATCACATTAGGTATTTAAAAACGGTTTAATACTTTAAATGCGGTTTTGAGAAATTTTTATTTGTTATATATGACTATCTCGCATAAAAGTATTGTAAAACAAGTAGCAGTTTATAGAACATGGAAAGCCTGGACCCATGTTTTAACCCCTTGTTTACTCCTGACACTATTGGTGCCTTCTGTTGACAGTGCAACAGCACACTTGACCAACCGTACATCATCCATGAAAACATTGTTCCAAACACATCCACCACGTGTACCCCGAAGGTGCACGTGCACAGAGTAGCGTGGTTCTCGGTGGGAATACCAGTTCCCGTGGTATCAGTCGTTAGGACACTAGGCGGGCCTCGATAGACCTATATACGCAGCCCTGTCCTTCCAGATACAGGTTCTAGGAACCCCGACGTCTGTTTCCCTCATATTCCCCCAAAGCCCTGCATAAAACGGGTAAAACGGTAGATTGCAATTAGTGCCCCAGGTGAGGTTAAAAAAGCGATATTTTTGTTAGACGGTTATATTTCCTTAGCCGCCGCTTTTTGATATACATTCGGGTTTTAGTCAACGCCGAGTATATTCTTTTTTAGCCGTCGCCGCGGTCGTCATTTCATATCAGCTTCGCCCTCTGTTATGGAATCTCATCAGCTATTTCAAAATACAATGAGATCATCAATTTTTACGTCTTTTATGCTTTTATACGCCTGTGAATAATGGAACGCATCACGACATGACATAAAATCAATACAAGCATTCGTTAAGCAATGCCTACACGGACCCTAAGTATATTTTAACCAAACATTATAACGCTACTACGGTGACAAAAAGATCAACTTCCAATGTATATCAAAATTCTTAGACACAAATGACTCAAGGACTCAAGATGATACTGCTAGAGCAGCTATTGATTGGAACTCTCAGCGCAACACTAGAAGAATCGGCTGACCATCTCCCACTTAGCAAAAGTGTGTTACCGATAAATTCGTTATACAATTATAAAATAATATTTAATTGACTTAAAGGTAATTTTATATTGATTCTATCGGTCATAGAGGTTAAAGAGGAGCATTTCACCTTTCTCTGGTTAGTTTTGTTTTCTGGATCCCTTTTGTTCTTCAAAATTTCTATTATTCCCTACATATCAAATTTGTCAAAAATATAGTAGTTTAAAAAGTATTTCATAACACCTTGAATATAAACGATACAGTCACAGTCAGTGGTCATACAAAGCCCAGACCATTACATTAATAATAGGATAAATCTACTTTCAGATCTTTTCTATCACATCGATAGAAACACCAGAATATTAAGGATAAAATTCCCTTTAAATTATTTGAACACAATTTTGGAATTTGCACATATGGAAGGATTTTTTCTTCCCATTTTGTTTTTGCAACGCAGTGTTATCGATGATAGTTTTGAAAAAGAATGATAATTTTTTCTGATAAAATTTTAAAAAATTCACTTTTTTCTAAAATTATATAAAATGTATGTGTTTTAACAGAATGTCATTCATGCCTACAGACATCAATATTTTAACAAAATATCTTGGCTATCTTACTGCTGAACCTAAACATATAAAATGTATGAAACAAACTTAATAGCGGCGTCAATTGGAAAATCCAATTTCGACAGAGCGTTAGATAGTGAAGTTGGGTGCAAACAAAATGTTATTGTTTTTGTTTTGTGTAAAAGTGGTGGCATTTTAGCTGTTTTCTGGTTTATCTAGCGATTTTATCTCTTATTTTTCGCCTTAACTTATTAGATTTTACTAAACAAAATATGTTAACATTATTGTTTATTACAAAACGTTGCGCTCTTATTAAGGCAAATTTATACCAGGTGTGAGCAGTACAGCAACAACTACAATAAAACAACAACTTCGACATTCTACTAGCAAATATAAAGCAAAAAAAAGCAGACAAAAAACAGTCAGCCGGGCTAACGACTCCACCTTTTATGAATTCGCCTTAGCTCTTATATAGGTTTGTTCAAAGCAAGGCGCTAGACGTCGTTACGCCTTACGTCATTGTTTAAATTAGTCAATTAGTTTTGATATGCTCACTATTTATGTAGCGTTAAAATTTTGGATCTCGATGACAACAAAAACTTTAGCTTTTAACCAACGAATTAAGTTACTGAGCCACTGTGCGTCGACAGACAAACAGTCTATTTATTGTAAGAACACGTTGTATACGACTATGAGTAATCGTAGAGAGATAACAGGCAGCTAAACAGAAAGTTGGAGTAAAGTTATTTATTAAATGATTTAAATAAAATAAAATAAAATTATTTTATTTTAACTTAACTTTATATTATTTATTTTAATGGAACTTTGCATTTATTTCGTTGATAAGAGAGATTAAATTATTTATATTTATTGTAATTTCGTATGACATTGAAACAAAAAAACTGTTCATATCAAATCTGGCAAAAGTTTTAAAAAATTTTGCATACAGGCATACACTACGCGTCATCAGGTTAGCACAACCGCCCCCTTTTCATTGCCCGTAATGTTAAATACTATCTGAACCAATTGAGCTATAGCCTTAAAGTTATTATTCAGTAAACTGTTATCAATTGCTTTTAAACTAACGCAATAATGACTGCTGTAACCTTCAATATAATATGTATTTTAATTATTTTTTTTTAAAAACAATATACATATTGAAAAATTGGTCAATAGCGTAGCGCGATCTGCGCTTGAGCTGGAGTATTTTGAGCAACTGTATTATTTTTTTATAGGTACATATTATATTTTAAACAGTATTAAAGCCATGAGTGAGTGTCATCACTTTTTTCGTCTTTTCTTAATCTAAGATTGAAAGATTTCACTCGCTAACATTAGAAAAAGAAAAATATATAAAATGAAAACAAAAATATATTTTTATTTTTGATTACTTTTTTGTTTTCTTTCAATGGTGTATCATGTCATTCCCCAAAAAACGCCAAGATGAAAAATACAATTTAAAATCGCTATATTCGACAATGAAACTAATGAATTAGCATCACTGTAACACTTTAAGCTTGAAATGTCATTTTCAAGCAAAAATTTTTTAGATTTTTTTGATTTTTGCACTTTTTATCGATATCTAACATGTATAGAAATTTGGACGTATGGAGATTTATTTTAAATATAGCTGAACTCTTCGCTCTTGGGGAACATTCTTTTACAATTTATTTTTAAGTTTTTCAATATAATTCAATGAAATTGTGCACTAATCTTTAATTCTCTATTTGTATTGTATTGTTTATTCGACTCGAACACTTTTCTAGCCAACCATCCAAAGACGTTGTCGATGATATTTAGGTCGGACCAGTATGGTGGCCATTCAAGACCGTCAACTTTTTGGTTCTGAATCCTCGATTTAACGGATAGGGCTGTGTGGATTGGAGCATTATCGTGCTGAAAATGCCACTTTAGATTTGAAAATAAGTTTTGAAAGTAGAGAAAAGCCGTTTTTAAACGTTATTGTAGTTCTCTGCATTCATAGATGAAGTTATAAACTGTAACTTGTAGGTACCATGGTAGGATATTGCTCCGCACACCATCACACCCCCAACCGGCTGTTCAAGCAATCCAAATAATGTTCCTCCTTACGTAGATCATGAAAATAATAATTATTATATTTATTTTCATAACGTAGTGTTATGGCACTGAGAAGATCAAGTTATGTGCGTTCGAGCAAAATTTAAGCGCATTTCCTTTCTAAGTATATTAAGTGCTGTTTTTTGTAAATTATTTTACTCTGTAAGTGTTCAGCATTCCTAATCACTCTTTGAACCATTGTCAAGTTCGCCTTAACACCAGTTTTTTCCTTGATTTTCGTAGACGAGTCGTACGAATTTGATGCTTGCCTCAGTATTGTTCGCTTGCCTGGTTGGACAAGCACTCGATAAATTGACGCCTTTTCGTTTTTTTTCATAGTGTTCCTTATTTTTAAGAAAAAGCCTTGCAGCTTTTCAGCAATTTTATGGAAAGATTGTTCAGAATCATAGTAATCTTCAATTTTTGCTTTTTTTTCCAAATATGAAATTGTTGCTCTTTCCATTTGGTGGGTTTATTTAAAGACAAATACTATTTAAATTTATTTTAGTTGTCAAAATCTATTTTAATTGTCAAAACAAGACAGATAACTAAAAATGCCTTTGGAGACGCTCAAGGCAAATTGAATACTAGGTAAAACTGATAGCTCAGGTGATCATCTTCTTCTAAAGGGTGTTTTTTTATTGAAGTATAGAACTTTAAGTTGGCATTACTTTTCAAGATGGCGACTGATTTAACAGCTGTCAAGTGATTTATTTTCAGTTTGGTTTGGCAATTCATCATGAATAGACTCACGCCTGAACAACGCTTGCAAATAGTGCAACTTGGGCCCAAAACGAGATTACCGTTGTTCCCGATTTTCATAAGCGAATTTTGTTTAGCGATGAAGCGCACTTCTGAAGGTAATCCTCAAGTGTATGTCGAAACAGCGTTACATCCAGAAAAACTGACTGTTTGGTGCGCTTTATGGGCTGGTGGAATCATTGGTCCGTACTTTTTCAAAAACGATGGTGGCCAGAACGTTACAGTCAATGGTGATCGGTATAGAGCCATGATTACTAACTTTTTCATTCCTGAATTGAATAACCATGATGTCCAGGAGATGTGGTTTCAACATGTCACACAGATCGTGCCACAATAGATTAATTGAAAGACACGTTTGGTGACCGCCTAATTTCACGTTTTGGACCTGTGAATTGGCCTCCAAGATCTTGTGATTTAACACCGCTAGACTACTTTCTGTGGGGCTATGTAAAGTCATTGGTCTATGCGGATAAGCCACAAACGCTTGACCATTTGGAAGACAACATTCGCCGTGTTGTTGCCGATATACGGCCACAAATGTTGGAAAAAGTCATCGAAAATTGGACGTCCAGATGGACTACATCCGCGCCAGCCGTGGCGGTCATATGCCAGAAATCATATTTAAAATGTAATGCCACAATATTATCTTTCGGATAAATAAAATTCATTTCAATCGAATAATCCATCGTAGTTTTATTGCAACTTAAAGTTCTATACCTCTATAAAAAACACCCTTTATATGTGTTTTATACTCTGTTATGTCAAAATTTGTTTACACTTTCTTTGCGACACATTTTAATAAATAAAATTTTAAAATAAAAATTTATTTCACTCTTAAGATTATTTTCCTTTATTTTTATTTGTCACTTTTTTCACTTTTTACTTTAAATATTAGAATGTATTTTGCAAAAACTAACAAAACTTTTGTGTTTTGTCCAACAAATTTTCTTCTTTTTTTATTTTCTTTTGAATTTTTCTTTGGGTTTTTGACAACTGTGGGCGTTTTTACACAAACAACATTGCCTGTGGTTGTTTTTGTTGTCATATTGCAATTACCTAGTATTCAATTCGCCTTGGGGACGCTAATTTAATTTCTTGTGAGATATATCACACAAAATGATTGAAAATCCAAAACAAAAATTACGAATTTGCGTGCAATAGGAAAGTAGAAAAAACAAATGAGCGAAAGGGGGCGCAGCCCTGATGACGTGTATATCTTTACAATACAAAACAACAAAACAGTACGTCTTAATTTTCACTGAACAACTTTTATTGTAAATAATTTTTAGTGTTAAAATAATTATATTTTTTAAACAATCTTATCTATGACAACGATTTATTACTTTTAGGACGGGTTTCAGAGCTTAGCAATAGCTAAAGGTCGGAGGTTATCAGACATACATATTTTCAGATATTGGTTATTATAAGAGCACATTATGGCAAACGTATGCGATAAGGTCAGATTATTTTACATTTAACGTAAGGTTTATTCTTTTGGAGTTACCATACTTTCACTGGCGTTTATTTTATTCACATTTTAGGCATGCATGTAAGAGTTTTTTCTTTAAATACCGGGTGGTCCAAATACAAGTATTTTTTTTACATCATGATATTTTATCACTGATAGTTATTTTCTGTCCGAAATGTGGTCTCCATCGTAGTACGATTAGTATCGATGAGAGGGTGACTGGTGTGGCCGAAAAGTGTACAACTCAAACGACGATCCATCTTGTTACGGCTTCTTATTTTGGGACTTACAGAAGCTCTAATCGACCATCGATTTTGACCGATGACGAGAAGCATTTTCATTAACACGGATATTTCAACAAACAGAATTGCCTCATCTGGGGATTGTAAAACCACACGTCATTTTCGAGAATCCGGTGCATCCACAGGACGGCGCACCACGCCACACAGTGTAGCACTAGCGGCCAAAATTATAAAAATGCAACTTTTGTATTTTAAAAAAAGTTGTTCCACATTTGATTATAAACACTTTAACTAAAATAAAACTGAAAGAGTTTTTGAAATATATTAATTATTTTAAAAGTTATGCTCGTTCAAGTCAATGTTTTTTAGTGTGTGTCTAGTTTTATAAAAATATGTGAAAATTTTGATGTACTTTGATGGGTTAATAGAACCATATGTGTCGATTATACTGACTTAATTTTTACTTTTTTATTTAAGTACATAAGATAAACATATGGTAGCATCATATTTTTGTATTTGAAACTAACCATGTGGATTTTACCGTTATTCGAAGTGTAAACAAAAATAAAGACTAATTTTTTTTTAATTTCTAACTTTAGCAGGCTTAAAAAAAGGACCAAAAAATACCATTTTAATTTTTTAATATATTGTTATGGAAGGTATTTAGATTCGAAAAATATAAGTTTCAGCTGCAGCCCCCTGCAACCTTCAGCTTTATGTTTAATTTTCAGAACCAAGACATGTTAAAATTCATGATTTTTTCAACATTTGGCGCAAGCATAGAACACAGTGCGATGCAGAAAATTAAATTAAATGTTTTTTGGAGGATTTCTTCGGGACAAATTTAGAAGAAGAAACAACTAGGAAAGTACATTTTATAGTCGCAAACATAAAAACCTACTGGTCAAGGTCCCACAGGGTTGTAAAAAAATTATAGTTAATGGTTGGAGATTCCGTTGTTTTTACTAACGAAAAGGACAAATGCTTTGTAAGTAACTATGTTAATATTATGAAAACATTGGTTTTTTCAATTTAAGGATCCAAGTTCAAACCATGCAGGAAGGTCAAATAAACATTTTGATGATTGATCAGAACGAAGTAAGAGAAGAAAGGTCAGCGACTTTGTTAGTTCGACATCTCCAAATCTACTACAAAATGCAGCAAAAAGATTATGCAACTGTTCCAGTAATTCAACAATTTCAGTTGATAAGGCTCTAGCCCTTTTTTTTGGAAATGAACTTGTCTTATAGACAATACGAAACTATGAGAAGGGTTGTGAATCAAGTACACAGCAACTGCTTTCCAACATATCGTGCTTTGCAAGATGCAAAACAAAACTATATTCCAAAAACTATTTCAGTTACAGAAACATCTGCAGTAGTACCTTTACAAACGATATTGGACAATACAATCAAGAGTTATTTAGACCTGTACGAATTTAATACAAAAAATGATTTAATTTTTGAATTTAAATGGGGCTTTGATGGAAGTTCAGGACACAGTCTGTACAAACAAAAATTTTCCGATTCAAATTCAAGCGATGAATTTAAGATTTTTAGATTGGGCAACTGAAGAAGTTCAGTGGAAAAATATAAAACATTCCTCCATTGAACTTTGGCGACCAATCCGTTTTTATTTTCCTAAAGAGACATCAGATTTAATTCACGTGATGGTATTTTTGACTTCAGCAAAAAGGATATGCTTAATCTGGGTTATCCTTGCTATAAATTGGACAAAGAAATTTTCATAGCATTTAAAATACCATAAGTGCTATTTCTGCAAACAAAAATTGAAGTAATTGTATTTTTACACTTTTTGCTGACTTTTCTGAAAAAGGACATTTTTGAGCTATGCGTAGCCTTGCTCTGAATTTAACAAAATTTGGCGCAAATATTAAGCGAATTATTACTAACATATGCACCAAACTTTATGAAGTGACAATAGGTATTTCATTAATTATAGCATTTTTTAGTTTCACGATATATGGAAAGGACACGAATCCTTGCGCGGATTTTCACCAAATTTTCCATATTTGCATAAATAATCGATATAAAGAAGTGTGCCAAATTTTATTTCTCTACGACAACTCTCTAATTTTGGCCGCTTGTTATATGATAATGCCACACTGTGCGCCATATAGCTCGTAGAACGATTGATCTTTTGGGAACTAAGTTCGGTAAAATCGTGTTATCAGACGTGTTGGCGATTTGACTCATTACACTTTTTCTTGAATAATGCAAAAAAGATCCACGCGCTTAGCCTAATATTGTTCGAGTCCATTCGTGTGATAGAACCAGAAACCGTCAACAAAGTCTTATAAAATTAGACTTAAGTTACAGCGAAGCCAGCCGCGGCATTGACATAAATGAAATCGTGTTCCATAAATAATGAAAATATTTGTTATCTATACATATAATAAAACTGTAACAGAACCGTATCTACATGAAATATTTTTAAATTTTTTTTTTGCTGGGGCTGATAGTAATAGATATGCAATACAAAACAGCAATTTTTGGAATATTCTTCTTTGTGTCTCTTTAGATAAGTTAAAATATAGGATACTTTTTTCCCCGTAAAAATATCTCATTTCAAGAGAAAATATTAAAGTACGCCATTTTACCGAACTGATGGTACTGAAAACTTGGCAGCACCTTTTGTTTTTGTAAACGGGAAATTTTAGCCACTACTTGCAGAACTGTAAAATAATAGAATTTTATATAAAACTTTTGTTGCAACATCCAGAATAATTTCTATACAAAAAAAAAAAAAAAAAAAAACAATAAAAAGTTTCGTTCTACTTTCAATGTATAAATTTTTTTCACGTCGTAGGGGGCACCCTTTATTTTTTTAAAGGCCATATTCATAAAAAATATTTTTGGATTATAAAAGGTTTGTATGAAAATTTGTTTTATAAACCTTTCATAAAACAAAAATATTTTTTATGAATTTGGCCCTAATTATTTTTTATACTAGAGCATATAACTAAATACCCTGTGTAAATATTAAGTGTCTGCCTATAACGTTTAGAAGAGAAGGCCAATTGGGTAAAGCATCAAGTTGTTCGGAAGAGGAAAGAAAGCTTAATAATAAACTAAAAAATATTAATGATACTGTTTTGAGGAATGCACATACATTTTGAGGAAAGCACACGTATTAGCTTTAGATACCAGAAAATAATATTTTTGTTATCTATACATATAATAAAATAGTAACTAATTTCCGTCTGTCTGCTTTTCTTTTGTTTTACATCACGTAAAAACTACTAGATGGGTGTTAACAAAATTTTGTAAGGAGGTACCTTAGTATCCTGATTTCAATATATGTAGGATTATTTTTTTCCGCAAAAGTATCTTATTTTCAAGAGAAAGTGGAGAAAAAGCAGTGAAAGTACGCAGTTGTTTTAGTAGTAAGGTAAATACATAAACCATAACTGAAGCACTAACCACTAACAGATGACGTTGTTTTATAAAGTAAATACATAACCATAACTGAAGCATAGTTTAAGGCGTCACTAAAAGAAACGTAAGGGTTTTTGGTGTGGATTGCTTTCAAAGCAAAATCGAACAAAATTGCAAGGACGCTCACGAAGTGGCGGGCACAGCTAGTCTTTTTATATATCTGTATATAAAGCACAAAATGTGTTTGTTTGTCGAAAAGCTCCAGCTGCCTACACTAGTGAACCAATTTTTCTGAAATTTTCACAGGGTACTTATTTTTTTTCTAATAATCAACGTAGGCGTGGCACCTCCCATACAAAGTAAATATTTATTATCGTAGCACCTTGAAGTTTTGCACCAGTAACCTCTATATTAAAATACATAGTTTTGAGAAAGATAGACTGGATTGAAATAGTAGGCGTGGTAACTCCCACACAAAGTGAAAACTTATTATCATGTATCTAGAGAACATTAGGCAAAGACTTCAACTTAATACCTTTACCTTCATCTATAAAATGAAAATGGGGAATGCACCTGAATATTTAACAGAGCAATTAAGATATGCCAACAAATGTCAACCTTACAGTCTTCGGAATGCAAATGATTTTAGGATACATAGAGCAACAAATAGTGCAATGATAAGATGTCTATTATACAAAGGATTGCAGTTATTTAATCTATTACCCATAAATGTTAAAAATTAAAGAAATATCAACATATTTAAAAGAAACTGTGTGCATTTTGTGAAAAGTAATACATATCAGACCAATTGAAATAATGAATAATTTAATATCATTTAGTTAATAAGAAAGTATTTTAAATACTACTAAATAAATAAATAAATAAATAAATAAATAAATAAACTGCAATAGGTATCGCCTTGGAATGTCGCACCACCATCATATTAACGTACATAGCTTTGCTAAACACAGACTGAATTGGAATAGTGGGCGTGGTACCTCCCATACAAAGGGAAAAATTATTATCGTGTTCCTGGCGGATTACAATAGATAGCGTCTTGAAACTTTGCATGAATAACCCCTGTGCAAATGCGTATAATCTACCAAAATACAGAATGAATTGGGACAGTGGACGTGGTACCTCCTATACAAAGTGAAAAATTATTAACAAATTGGACAGAATGTCCTATTTTAAGACTGCTTTTATAGTGCTTAAGTTAAGGTCTATACATTTTCTTTATTTAGAGGTACCCGTCCCTAGATAAAATTCAAAAATTTATATAAAATTCTAAAATTATTGTAGAGTTCTGTAAATAGCGTTTTAAATATCCCGCTGACAAAAATAAAAGGTGCTGTCAAGCTTGCAGTACCCTTAAATCGGTAAAATGGTACGAAATATTTGAACCTATATTTCAACCAAGATACCTCACAAAATTTTACTAAAATTCATCCAGTAGTTTTTACGTGATGCGAACACAGACAGGCAAACAGACAGACAATAATTCTAAAAATTGCTGTTTTGTATTCCATTTCGATTGCTAACTGCACCAGCAACAAATTTTTCAATCGTTATTTTACAGTTTTATTATACATACATATCGTCACCTAAAATGCAAAAGGCCGTAACTACTCAAAAATTCAAAATTTACTTTTTGATTGATTTTGACGAACTTAACCGAAACACATCTACACAGCAAATTTTACAATTTGCATACGTCCAAAAATAACGACTTTATTGGTGAAAAACAAAAGGCCGTAACTGCAACGTCAACTAAACCAAAAAGCCGTAACTGCACTTTTCCAAAAACAAAAAAAAAATCAAAACAAAGTTGGCTTTGATTATCTTTCAATGTGTGTTATGTTTGCTTTCTAAGTTTGAATCTAAAATGTGGATATTAAGTTTTAAGTAGACTTTAATTTATAACGTTTATTCCTTCTCCATTATAACGTTTATTCCTTCTGCATTTTAGGTGACGATATGTATAGATTATGTATACATATTATAAGTGTTATTAGTTTTCACTTCTAGCGGCAGTCCCAAAGATTGTCCCGCATGTTTTATTTTTAATATTTTTTTATTTACTTTTGTGTTTGTAAACATTTCGTTTTATAAAGTTCACTTTATTTTTTTATATTTCTTTTCTATTTTCGCATATTTTAATTGTTTTTAACTAGTGTTTTGTTTGTTTTTCACACTGCGCATTTGCAAAAAAATAAATATGTATGTAGTTTTTTTTTAAACATTTTTCTACATTTGTACGCACTATTTTATTGTTTATTTGCTTAAAACTTGACACATTTACACTCACAAGCAATTAAACGTGGTATATTTGGCGGTAATTGATGTCGGTTTTTGAAAGTATTAAGCTTTCACAAAAATTTCATTCATCATTATTTAACATTCGTAAAGTCAGCCACACAGAAAAACATACGTAGATAAGGATTTAGTTTTTATTTTTTTATAACGTTCAATAAATACGAGTACATGAATAAATAGTTAGTTAAGTTTATATTAACTCTGATTTTATATGAAACCAGTATTGAACAATCCTGAGTAATTAATCAGAGAGGGGTACTTGCCACATAAAGTAATTATAAACTATTCGGTATCTGTAGGACAGGGGTCTTAAAATTTGGTGTGGGTTGCTTTCAAAAAACATAAGACGTAGTCGAACAGGAAACTATCGCGATAGATGCGAGGGAATGGGTATCCTCCATTTGAAGTAGTTTTTAAAATCGTAAATTGAAAACATTTTAATGATAAAGCGAGATCCATTTCGAGGTTCCCTACTTTTAAAAAAAAAAAAAACACAGAAAATTCAAATTTAATGGAGAATGTTTATTATCATTTGAAAAAACATTCTTTGGCATTTATTTTTTCAAGATTATGTCTATCAAATGTTGGCCGTTGGTACGTCGCGATGGTTCATCCGTTGAGTCCAATTTTCGATGTCTTGTTCGAGCATTTCGACTGGTAACTGGCGAATGACACGCGTGATGTTTTCCTCGCAAGGCCTGAATCGAAGCGGGTTTGTCCGCATAAACTTTAGACTTTACATATCCCCACAGGAAAAAGTCTAACGGTGTGATATCACACGATCTTGGTGGCCAATCGACAGGCCCAAAATGTGAAATTATGTGCTCACCGCAATGTTCTCTCAATAAATCCATTGATTGATGCGATGTGTGGGAAGTGGCCCCGTCTTGCTGAAACCAAATGTCGCCGAGATCATGAGCTTCAATTTCAGACATCAAATAGTCGGTTATCATGGCACGACGGTAACGGTAACGTTCGCACCGGCATCATTTTTAAAGAAATTTGGACTGATGATTCCACCGGTCCACAAACCACACCAAACCGTTGTTTTTTCTGGATGAAGTGGCAGCTCTTGAATCTCTTCAGGTTGCTCTTCGTCCCAAATGCGGAAATTTTCAAGAGCCCATAGAGCGAAGCGATGTCGCTTGGAAAGGTCGAGCGGCTTCAGTTGTTGTACAAGAAGCTGTATTTTGTATGCTTTCAATATATGATCTCGACGTAAAATGCGCCAAGTCGTTTCTTACGTCAGTCCGAGTTGCTGCGAACGGCGCCGAATCGACTCTCCACGGTCTTCGAGCACGCTATCAGCTACGGCCGCTATATTTTCTTCACAGCGTGCTGGACTTTGGCTATTCGGTCGAATATTATCCAATAATGAATGCTGGATCTCAAAATGGGTGATGGTGTTGCGAATAGTACGCTCAGTAGGCCGATTATGTTGACCATAAGTTGAGCGAAGTACACGAAACACATTCCTCATAGAACGTGAATTTTCGTAATAAAGTTGAACGATTTGTAAACGTTGTTTAGGCGTTAGTCTTTCCATTATGAAATGCTAAACAATACTAAACAAAAATAACACGACTCACACGTGATCTGTCAAAAAAAGGCTATTTAAAAAAGTATCTCTACTTGAATCACCCATTAGTAAGAATTTTCAATATAATCACCCCTATCGCGGATAATTATACCCATGAAAAAAATTCCTTAAGCTTTTTCATGGGAATAATTATTTATGAACGGGGTAAATACAATCGTAAATTAGCTCTGGGTCGTTATTGTCATTATCACTTAAAGTCAATTGTCATTATCACTTGTTGCTCGGCCTTCGAGTGGTCTGCGTCTCATTCTCACACTGGCGGATTGGCTTCCTCGAATAGCTGGAGGACACCATTAAACTCAATTTAGTTTTAAATAGCTGAATTTCGAGTATCTATTCCTATACGAAGGTATAGGTCGCTTTGCAGATTTTGGAGAAAGCTAAGAAAAGAACATCATACCCTGGCGCTTTGGTCACGTACCTCTGCAATTTTTTTGTCAGAATCAAAAAAAAAAAAACAAAACAGTGTTTAAAAAGCTACTAGTTGGCAATTTTTTTCAGATTTTTTGTTGCATAGTTCGACGATTTTATACTAATTTTTTTGTGGAAACTGTGAATTTTTAACATATAAAGCATATTAATAATAGCATGCTTTTATGCATACACACTGTCTTCACGAGCCATTTTTTTGGTTGCACATCGTGACATCGTGAACAAAACGTCGGCAGAATAGGGAACAAACATTTCTATGTGGAGAAAACGTATCGATGGCATGTTCCGAATAAACATTTTTTTCTCTTTGCCGTCAATGTTTTTGAAATGCTTATAGCACAGTAAATAGGATTTGCAGGCTTGATCAACAGATGGAAAAACTTTTATGCCAAAAACAACATTTGATGGCAGACATCGTTGTGCGAACAAATGTTTTAACAATACAGTTTGAATGACATCGACAATGGCGGTCTTCATCAGGCATTTTAATGTGCGCACATGAAATTGTTCAATGGTTGAACAGGTCAATGACTCGCCAAGACGTAGTGATAAAAAATACGTTTATAATATCACATTAGTTACTATATATTCCCAGTGGGCCATGTCTTTTCAACAAGGAGACAAGACAATAAATAGTAAATGGTGAAAAAAAAAACAAGTCGTTTACGAATGATCCTTTTCGTCGCCTATTGTTTAAGTGACATCTTACTCAATATTTTTTCCACAACTACATAAGGGATTTTTTCCGTCACCATGTCGTTGACGACTTCTTAAGCGACAATTTCCTCTACCTTGTCGTCGATTACTTTTTAAGGAATAACTTCCTCCTCCTTGTCGTCGACAACTATATAAATGACACGTATGACTACCTTTCTGACGATACTTGTTTTCAAACTGGTTGTCAAGGACAATATAAAAGAAACTGATTACATGACCGTTGTCGCTCATCTTGACATTAATAGCATCTTATATAAAACAATAAATAATAAGCGACTATTATGTTCTCAATACATTAAGATAGAATACGTTATCGACTATATCGACCTGGTCGACGATTTCTCTTAAATTGTCTTTAGAAATCCTAAAAAATAGAGGACAAATCGAGCATATATCGTCTAGGACAGTTTGGCCAACTGTGTTTTTATTATTTGTTGGTGTGGCGGCCATAGTAATACACCTTTATCGAAAGCAACATCAATATAATTAAGTCTGCGAAGTAACACAGGCTTGTCGGATATGGCGACTTCTCGGTAAAATGATTTTGTTTATAACGCGAAGTAATTAAGTCCTTAAAAGGAAATTAAACAACACTTAGAAATTAAATAACACTTAGAAAAACTAATAATAACTTAAAAATCTTAAATCTTCCTCTTACTTATTTATTTCAATTTTTATTTTTTTCAGACTTGCTTTCAAATAATCCTTCAGACAGGCCCAAACCTCAACGTAGCAGCATTAATAAAAATTGGATGTAAAGATGTTTACATTAACTTACATATATAAATGAGTAAATCTCACATTCTTCTTTTAAATTTTGAATTTTAAATTCAAATCTACTTTTGTGTGGAGTAATTTTTTTATAATAAAAAAAAAAAACACTTTATATAAAAAGGAACAAAGTTCTACGCTATTTTGCTTTCTTCAATGAAAACAAACTTATAAAAGGCAAACGCTAAATAAATAAAAAATTGTATAAATTAAACAAATTTGTTGTTGTCATTACTTTGGTTTCGATTATAAGGTGAGAGAAAGAGAGAAAGCGCGCGAGCGGAACATAAAATTAGCAACGATAATTACTTGACACGTGTGCCACAACGCATTGGTACACTAGACAACAACAAAACAAACCAATTTTCAAAATTTACGATATAAACTCCCGAGTTTTTTGTCGTACAATTATTAACGTAAATCAATCTAAAGTAGGTTCTTTCACACAGATAAAAAAAGAAATTATTTTACAAAAGAAAATTGGTAAAATATTCTTCAAAATAAAAATAAAAACAATAACAAAATGACTACCGATACCCGCCGACGTGTTAAATTATACGCTTTAAATGCGGAGCGTCAATGGGATGATCGTGGCACAGGACACGTGTCGTCAAATTATGTAGACAGACTTAAAGGTGGGTATTTTCTTTTTTAAAATAATTTTATTAAGAAATTCTCTTTTATATATTTAATGTTTTTCTATTTGTCATATTGTAGGCATATCCTTGTTAGTCCGCGCTGAATCAGATGGCAGCTTACTTTTGGAAAGTAAAATACAGCCTGATACCGCTTATCAAAAGCAACAGGACACCTTAATAGTTTGGTCTGAGGGTGACAATTTTGATTTGGCCTTGAGTTTTCAAGAAAAGGCTGGTTGTGATGAAATATGGGAAAAAATTTGCCAGGTAAGAAGATCCATAGAGAAAATGTTTCGAAGAACCAGCTAAACCATTTTGTAACCAGTGTCTCGTTTCTGTAAATTATGTTAGAAATTTCTCCCTTGAAATTATCATAGCCATCTTATTTTACACAGGGTGAGTTAGAGATAATAACGAACTTTTTATTACTTTATTTTAAAAAGTTAAGGATTAGCTAAAGGACAACCTGGAACAACAAGATGACTATCATATTTTCATGTGAAAATTGTCTCACTTTAGGTACAGAAACAAGGTACAGAGTAAATAAAGATAACTGGCAAAGCTTTCGTTTAAAAATGTAGCATTCCACTTGAATTCCACAGGGCTTACGTAGTGGCATTTCGGTAATTCCGTGACTTGTTGAAAAAAATATTTTATTTTTATTTTCGGCACTAAAACCATTTTATTTCTTTTAGCTAGGTACATTTAGGTCAGCACCTTCCAGTTTGGTATTCCCTGCAAGTTATAAGATTTCTCTAGGCCCTTAAAATAGGCATTTGTTTTAAAGTCGGCCATTTCTTCAAATATAGAAACAGGGATTAATTGCAAGGGACTAAATCTGGAGAGTATGATGAACCGGGGTAGCAGATTTGATATAGTGACTACGCACTTGTGTACTCGTGCATTGTCTTGCTGGAACAGCACTGTTGTCTTCACTAGATTAGATCGTTTTTGATTCAAATTAATATTGATTCTCTTCATAAGCTCTAACTAATATTCGCGGGTAGTCGTTTTAAACTACCTTGAAAAGCCTCTATTGGTGTGCAAAATCTTTGGAATGCGGCTGTGCATAGCAAAACACTATTTTCCATCGCGCATATAGCTCTTTCTGAACCAAGGTTAGCTTGGGTTGCATAGGTAGCCGATTTTGTATTAAAAACCAACTCACTTGGGTCATTATGGTCCCTTTGTGACACCTGGAAAAGGGATGTGCAGGAGACTCTTAAATCTCCCGCAGGTCCACATTTGGTTTGTGGCAAAACCATCTCGCAGCCCGGATAAATAAATTTATCCTTTAATGTCACAGCCCGATAGTCAAGGAACTCGGCCCAATCAGTGGCAGAGGAGGTTTTTCACCGTCTCAAGATGAGGGGGAAGAGGAATGACTTCTACAGAAATCATTAAGTGGGAGACTTAATATCCTGACATAAACACCAATCATGTATTGTCACGTTAGCACAGCCGCCTGTGTGCCCAACTGTTGTCGAGGGGTTCTGATTTGTCTTGCGGTCTTTTCCGTTCTAATGAGGCCATAGCAAACCGGGAGATCGTGGTAGTGACCGCTAGACCATCGAGCTTGTTGTTACTTAGCGGGACCCCGACTAATTGATCTATCTCGTAATCCCTGAGGCATGTTCCAGATCCTGCAATCAAATTCCTGGGCACCCCCTTGTAACCCGATACCCAAAAGAGTTCCGGTTTGAAATGTTGCGCCATCTCATCTAGAGATGTCTGGCATTCGCAAACCAATCTGGAGGTTGTGTAGTTTATCGCGGCTTTGCTATCGATACAAATCTGGATACCTTTGTCATATATACTGTGGTACCTCAGCCAACAATTTTCAGTCGCTCTTTTTATGTCTGAGATTTCGACCTAAGCATTGCTGCATTGGTTTTACAGCCTAAACTGCATCCTCGTCTAAAAACGCGTGTCCTTTTTTATCCGTCTATATAAATAAGTGACTCAAGCTGAATAAAGGGATCATATCTTTCAAGGGTAAAATTTTCAGTACGAGACAAAAAAGTTTTCTGTTGCACAAAACGATATCTTGGGATCAACAGAATAGATTTTATTTCATATTAAACATGTTTAATTAGGCAGTCGGAACAACCTGAAACTTGCACAAATAAGTTGTCCAACTTTAACCTCTATTATCTCAAAACTATACTTTTGAACTAAAAACTTCAAAACGACATAACTTCGTAAATTTCTTAGATTTTTGCCTGATTTTTTGCGTTCCATCCAGAATTTTGTACTTCATCGAAAAACATCAAAAACTCTTTTTCGACCCACTTCAATCGCGTCTTCATAATAACGTTTATGTTTCCTCATGGAGGACGTGTTCGACACTGATACTCCGAATCCTCTAACTGGCTTGGTAAAGGGTGTGAAGTAATCAATATTATCAGGAATTGTCAATGTACGTCCCAAAATGGTCACATGGCCGAAGTTCATTGGTCTCTATGCCCAGGTTTCATTAAGCCTTATTGCCAAATTGATGGCCCAATTTGTCCATTAGGTTGGTTGGGAGCCAGAGTTGCATAGTGAAAAGTGCCTTCGATGGTGTAGTGAGAATAGTACTCGCGATCATCAAAGTATTTTGTTAACTATTCTGCAGTAGGTCGGTTTGCCTTAACCAAATATTCTATTTATTCTTTTGAGATGTTCACAGCCTCAGCCACCTCACGCACTGTCATTCTCCGATGGCCCAATATCATTCCATGGATTTTATCGACTATTTCTGCCGTGAGGAAATCTTTTGGCAGACTTGAACGTTGCGCGTCATTTGTGCTGGTACGACCACAAGGGAACTCAAGAAAACACTCTTGAAATTGATGGCCCAGTATCCCCATAGTATTTATCCAGTCTTTTCGGTGTTGTTTTTTTCGTAAAAATATTCTTCAATCAGCACACGTTACTCATTTTTTCGTTCAAATGAACGATGTTTTTTGCTGTCAATGGCTTTCAAAAATAAATTAATAGAAGCAACTTGCTAAATATTCGAAAATAGTTCTGTAATAGATAACAGTCAACGGAAGCATTGTTGCATTGAGAGGTAGTGCGATGAAAATACAAAAGTCACGGAACTACGCTCATACCACAATTAATAGCCTAGTGGCAAATTGGATTTATTACTAAAGTGGTCTTATTATTTGATTTTTTCTTTTGAATGCACATTTCAATCAAATTTATGTTTTGCGAATTTATTACATGTTTTAAAAATATATTACACAGCAAATAAATTTACCAAGAAGCGCCAATAACAATATCTTTCCATTTCGTCTTGAAGCAAACCCTAATTTTTAAAAATAGTAGTTTATGGTAAAAATTTGTGTTTGCCATTTCTAGGTGAGGCGAAATTGTATAAATTCGACATTGCCATAACCTGGTGTATTAATTTTTTTTGTACTAAAAAAGCAAACTTATTTTGTGCGAATATATCTTATATTAAATATTTTTATTAATTCAGGTCCAAGGCAAAGATCCATCCGTTGAAATCACACAAGACATTGTTGAAGAGTCCGAAGATGAACGTTTTGAAGATATGTCAGATACAGCACCACCTATTGAATTGCCCCCATGTGAATTGGCCCGCCTTGAAGACATATCCGAAGTCATACAGAATTGCTTGACCACACCGCTGCGCAAGGAGAAACTGTCTATGGCATTGGAATCGGAAAACTATATTAAGAAATTACTAAATCTCTTTCACGTGTGCGAGGACCTTGACAATACTGAGGGTTTACATCATCTCTTCGAAATATTCAAAAACATTTTTCTATTAAACAAAAATGCATTGTTCGAAATAATGTTTGCGGAAGACACAATTTTCGATGTGGTGGGATGCCTTGAGTACGATCCCAGTGTTACTCAACCGAAAAAACATCGTCAGTATTTAAAGCAGTGGGCTAAATTTCGCGAAGCAGTACCGATCAAAAATCAAGATCTACTAGCTAAAATTCATCAAACATTTCGTGTGCAGTATATACAGGATATAATATTGCCCACGCCATCGGTATTTGTAGAAGATAATATGTTAAATACTTTATCTAGTTTTATATTTTTCAACAAAGTCGAAATTGTCACTCTTATCCAAGAGGATGAACGTTTTCTGGTTGATATGTTTACATTACTTACCGATCCAAATACAAGCGACGCTAAGCGTCGCGATATTATTTTATTTCTAAAGGAATTTTGTAATTACGCGCAAAACTTACAGCCGCAAGGCAAAGATTCATTTTATAAGACACTCACGTGTCTGGGCATTTTACAAGCCCTGGAAATTACTTTGGTGATGAATGATCAGAAAACGAAGGCGGCTTCTATTGATATACTTACGGCCATTGTTGAATTTTCGCCATTAGTTGTACGCAACTATACACTGCAGCAAGTGAATCGTACAGAAGGTGTAAGTGTTTCGTTTTTATTTTAAACGTGAAAAATTACTAAAATATTACTTTTTTCAGGACCGTATGCTATTAAATATTGCCATTGAACAAATGTTGAATGACTCCGAACCAGAATTAGGTGTTGCTGTGCAATTGATGGGCATTATTAAAATCCTGTTAGAACCCGAAAATATGTTGACAGAAAAAGGAGACTTCTTAAACTTTTTCTATAAACACAGTATACAAACCTTAATAGGTAGGTTTTCCACTGCACAGATTTGTTACCAAAAACTAAATATAAACAATTTACTTAATTTATATCTTATTGCAGCACCCCTGTTGCTCAACACCATAGATGATCGTCCACAAAATGAAGATTATCAAACCGCGCAGTTATTAGGAATTGTATTAGATATTTTATCATTTTGTGTAGAACATCATACTTATCACATTAAGAATTTTATTATACAAAAAGATCTCCTCAAAAGAATTCTAGTACTAATGAAGAGTTCTCATACGTTCCTTGTTTTAGGCGCTTTAAGACTTTTACGAAAAATTGTTGCTCTCAAAGATGAGTTTTATAATCGGTAAGAAGTTTGTTTCGTGATTAACACCTGTTTTTTAGAATTTCAAAACGTTTTTAAATGTTATGTTTTAGGCACATTGTCAAAGGGAATCTGTTTGCTCCTGTTGTGGATGCCTTCATTCGTAATAATGGTCGTTACAATTTACTCGAATCTGCTATATTGGAATTATTTGAGTTTGTTAAACTGGAAGATATCAAAACGTTGTGCGTGTATTTTGTTGAAACATTTAGCAAAATATTTGATGAAATCGAATATGTGCAAACGTTTAAATACTTGAAAAATCGTTACGATCAATATCAAGAGCGAATAAAAGATCGCGATAAGATGGGTTTAGATACGTAAGACAAAAATTTTATTTTATTTTATTTTCTTTGCTTTTGTATTATTGCATTTTTAAACTTTTCAGAAGCATTCCAATTATTCGCGGCAACCGTTTTCGACGTGACCAAAGGCAAATGGAGGAGGAAGAAGAAATGTGGTTTAACGAAGAAGAAGATTTAGAAGAACTGGAGACTTATAATAGCGTCATGAAGTGTGAGTAATTAAATCAAACTATACACCAATCAATTTAATTTTATTCGTAATTTAAATAATTGAGTTATATTTTGATATAGTTTATTTGACCGTTTTTTTTTTAATAATTTCAAGCTTAGGCCGTTAATTATTTTTATTTTCGATATTTCGCTACTCCATTGTGTAGCATTATCAGGAAAAAAATTAAAAAATAAACGTTATGAACATTACAAATAATTGTAATTTATGAAAATTACAATTAATTGTAATTTTCATCATATTCCATTGTGTAGCATCATTGCACAATGGAATAGCGAAATATCGAATTAACGACCTAAAGCTTAAAACTAAAAATAACTGAATTAATAATTGAGTTATACGTAATTTTAATTGAGTTACGAACAATTTTATTCGAAAGTAGAAGATTAGCGAGTTCCTAAATTCCATTTGCGATTTTTTCCCTTTTTTAGAATTTAATAAGAAAGTAGTAGAATCATAAACTTTATTTAGGTGATAAATATGAAATGCTTTGTTTTACACTAATGCATTAAACATAAAAACAACATCAGGCTACCGGCTACAAACTGTCAAAAATACAAACTTCACGACCACCGTCGCACAGAGGGGCCATAGCGGAAAAAATTCGATATTCGAAAACGCTGCTGTCGATTATCTTGTTGTTGTTCTTATACTAAAGGGTGGTTTAGTTTTAAGGGCCGATGTTGATTATAAATAAAACACAAATTATTTGGGTAATTATTGTTATTTCTTTTTATTTTGATAATATTGGTATGGTTGAATTATGTATGGAACAAAATATCGGCCAAATGGCCTCCGCGTCCTCGTCGGCACACCTCCATCCGATGCTCCAAATTTTCGATGACGCTGAGGCATAATTGAAGTTCTATGCCGTTAATGTGCCGAATTATCTCATACTTTAGCTCTTGAATTATTGCTGGCTTGTGTCAAGTGGCACTGTCCTGAAACCACATATCTTCCACATCTAATTTGGGCCATAAAAAGTTCGTTATCATCTCAAGATAGCGAACACCTTTGTGGGTGAATTGGGTTTTCGACAATCACTCTTGGATTACTCGAGTGAAAATGTGCCTGATCACTGGAGATGATTTTCTTCAAAAATTGATCATCCAACGTTGCCATTTCTTGCCACCATTCTGACCATTGTTCGATTGTGTATTTTTCCATGGTTCAAATTGAGTTAGTCTGAAATTGATAAATGTCAAATTAAATGCAGAAAAAAACTTGACATTTAGGTGTGGTTCACATTCAACATCGGCCCTTAAAATGTAACCACCCGATATATAAGCTAAAGGACCTAGGAACAGTATAATTTTTTCCCAGTTTTAAACGTACTCCTATAAATTTAGGCCTTCTGTCAGACTAATAGAAGTTTGACTAAACTTCTCTAAATGAGTGACATATAATTTTAAAAGGGGTAAAAAAAATTATCCGATTTTTTTTCGCCTTTGATAACCGAAAAGAGCAACGAATTTTAAAATTTTCTCCTAATATTATATTTTTCTTGTGTATATAAATGTAGATGAGGTAGTCTGCTGTCAACCAAAAAAAGATTCAGATTCGTAGTCGTAGTCGTGTAGCGGTGTAGCCGCTGTCGTCTATGTGTTTAATGCATAACTTCCTATATGTTAAAGAAGAAAATAAAATTAAAAAATTATAATTAAAAAATAAATAAAAAAAAAATTATGTGGAATGGAGAACACCGCTATTTTTAATTTCTTTGATATCAATTCCACGTTTTCATTTCCACGTGAAATACAGAAATGGAACGAATAATGTAAATTATTTTGAAGTGGCAGCCCCCGCCATGTCGTCAGCGTCCTGGCAATAATTTATTCGATTTTGCTTCAATTCTGCACGTTTTTTTTTTCAACAATTCAAAACAGATTTTGCTTTAAAAGCTCTTACATTTATAGTGCGGCAGATATGGTTTATATACACTTGTGGACAAACAATTAAGTCACGTCTGCTCTTTTAACTTTGAGCGTTAAAATAAAACAGTATCGATAAAAAGAATAACGAAAACATACTTCATTTATTAATTCAATATTCTTTGAGATAATTAATAACAAAATCTTAAAAAATTATTCACAGAAACACAATATTATTTTGAAAACTAAATTAAGTCCTTAATCTACGTGGATTAAAATAATAAAGTTACATGGAAGAAGGAATAAAAAAATAATATTATTATTTTTTCTATTTATTTGAAATTATTCTATACCTTTAATATTTTGTTGGGTATCCCCTTTGGCGTATTACTTCGGCGTATCTGGCTGGCATTGTATTAACTAAACCAGAACACTGCTGAGAAGTAATATTATTCCATTCTTCGTGAATAATATCCCAGAGTCTATTTTTATTGGTAGGGTTTTTAGCTAAAACTGCCCGTTTTACTATTCCCCATAGATTTTCTATGGGGTTTAAATCGGGACTTTGAGCCGGCCACTCGATTTATGCTTCGGGTCGTTGTCTTGCTGGAATATCCACGCAAGTGACAAACCATCAGCATAGTCGCTGTCAAGATTATTCTGGAGAATATCTTTGTACATTTCCACAGTCATTTTTCCATCTATTTTTACTAACGGACCAACCCCGGACGATGTAAAACATCCCCATACCATTACTGATGATCCTCCATGCTTGACAGTTTTCTTTGTATACTTTGGATCCAAATGTGTGTTTACCGGACGTCGCACATAGGGTCTACCGTCGTTTCCGAAGACATTGAACTTTAATTCATCACTCCACACTATAAGATTCCAAAAATTTGTGTCTTTATTGAGGTGGGTTTTCGCAAATTGCAAACGTTCTAGCAATGCGACCATGAAGATTATTTTCTGTCAGACACCTTCATACGGTCCTCGCTGATATTTTAACATTGTGTTCGAATTCCATTTTTGATCTTATCTGGGTGGATGTGAGGAAAGGATCAGCCTTACTCATTCTGGCCATAATCCTGTCTTCGCCTTGGGATGTTGTGCGCTGTTTATTTCTTTTTAAATTGTAAAAAGTTTTATATTTTCGGTAATGATTTATGGCGTTAACTACCTTTCCCCGAGATAACGTCAATGTTTTTACCACCTCAGCAATGGATCCAACATTTTGGAAGCAATTCCAAATGATCTCTCTTTCAGAGGGAGTAGAGCTTTTATTCTTACCCATAGCTGAATAATATTTAATTTATAGACTTTAGGAGGGATCCTAAATATTTTTATATAAAATTGACAACTTTTTGATTATCAAAAGAATTTTATTCCAGTATTTACCGTTTTTAATTGAAATAACTTAATTATTTGTCCTCTTAACTCGATGTGAGTAAACAAATTACAGATTATTAAAAAAAGGTTTAACAGTGAAGTGCTGATTTTCTTTTATAATTGTAAAACTCTGTAACAGTACTCTAAATATTTGCAAAGACTACAAAACAAAAGCAAATAAGTAACCATTTTTTACACTCAAAAAAATTATTCTATCGTTAACTTAATTGTTTGTACACAAGTGTATGTAGAGGTACGCATGCCAGGGTAATTACTCAGGATCTTGCACCATAGGCTTTATATTCGATTCTATAAAATTTTATAATTATTATAGATTTCTGCAAAGAGTCCCTTAAATATCCCACTTAAAAAAAATTAAAGGTTCTGAATAGTTTTCTGTAAGTTTTCCGTAATAATGCAATTTTATCTATATTTTCTCTTGGAAATGGGATATTTTTACACTAAAAAGTATCTTTATTTTCTGGTTTCCCACTTGTCTTCATCGGATGAACCGTTCTCAAGTTATAATGAAATATAATAATGCGAACGGTTGATTAAGGAACTACTATTTGCCACGAATCTTAGAAAAAATGAAGATTCTTATTAAGCAAGTAAAATCCTGCCATCCCATTTTTTTTAAAGGAGACAAACTATTTTTAAAGTTGCAATTACGGTTGATTCTGTCGAAAGTCCTTTAAAAATCAATGAATAAAATGGGAGGTTTGAGTTGGAGGAGGAGGTTGAGTTGTACTCGGAAGTCAGACCTGGAGGGTTACTGCGTAATTCGGGTCGAAAACAAAATCATTCGATTTTCGAAATGATGTAACCCTAACCTCCCTGAGCTAAATTAACTGTATCCTCAAAGGGTGTCTGCGTACGCAACACAGGCAGAATTTTGCTATTAATTTTGGCATAATCGGTAACTAAAAATGAATCAGAAGCGTTAATTTTTTCTTTACCATACGTAGTATAAGGTAAAGTATAGTAATTATGAAAAAATTCGAGGTCGGGGTTTTGACGGATTTATACGTTTTGAGGTTTCCTGAATCCATTTTGACTATTTTCGCGATGATGTCTGCCACTATTTTTGTGAGATAAAGAGCTGTAGAGTTTTTGGGCATATTCGGTAGAGGGCAATGGGTAGTTTTCTTACCCCCAAATTTTGTGAATGCTATACTGGACATATTAAAACGAAATTTAATATGTGCCTTTGGTATATGGAGATGAAAAGTTGTGTAAATTTTGGGCATAATCGGGAAGGGGAAATGGGTAGTTTACTTACTCCCAAATTTTGTAAAAGCTCTATAGGTCATACCGTATGACATATCAAAATGAAATTCAGTATGTGTCTTTGGTTTATGGAGATGAAGAGCATAATAAATTTTGGGCATAATCGGGAAGGGGCAAGGGGTAGTTTACTTAACACCCCAAATCAAAAATAATCAATTTTTCCATTCGAATATACTTTGAACTTTTATTATTTATGTAATATATCAAAAATATCTGTTTCCATTGAGTATGGTAAAGTTGAGTGTAGGCCACTCCAGTTTAATTTTTTTTTTTCGTTTTAATTATTTGCAAATAATTCCAATACAACCTTAAATGTTCCGTACCTTAGTTCCGTTTATAAAATTCAATTACGAATCTTTTACTTCACAAAGTGAATTTCACTACTGAAAAACAGTGACAAACATCAATATGTTTTAAGCGGATGGTTTTAAAAATTTAGTAAATAACAATCTCTCACAACGCTACTTTACTTGCAGCTGACAAGGCCATAGCGCTGCTTCTGTTCCAGAACGTGTGTTGTATGGTGCTTTTCGCCATTTTAAGACGTGCAGCCACTTATTGTTATAAATTAATAAATTTCTTATTTAATAAATATTTTGCGGATTTTTGATTTATATTTTTCTGTTAAATATTTTTTTAGCCGTTACCGAGAAGAATGGTTCCCAATTGCAACAAAAATCACCGCCACAAAATGCACAACAACAGCTGCAACAACACGGTACCAGTAGTATGTTGGGTAACACATCTGGCACCAGTAATCTAAATACAACAACGACGTCACCTTCGAGTCTGTTACCAACAGGTGGTGGCGTTAGTGTTAGCGATTCCACGAGCGGTCTACAAACACCTTCCACCAGTAGCAGTAGTAGTAATTGCAATAGTAATGAACAAACGTCCGCCGCTCATTTGGGTGCTGCTGCTGCCGCGGCAGCTGCGAATTTAGCCCTGCACCAGCATCAGCAGCAACAACATCCATTGCACAATTATCAACAGCAGCAACAATTGAATTTAAATAGTACTTTGGTAGCTGCTGCTGCAGCGGCGGCAGCTGCCGGTGTAGCATCGACATCATCGGCTGCTCACTTGGAAGCACAACAACAGCAGCAACAAAGTGATATAGTTGAGTTGCAGCAGCAACTATCTGCAGTAGAGCAACAGCAAGAATTAGTGGTAAGCGGTGGTGTGGGCGGCTGTGTTGCATCAACAGCGAATACAAATGCGACGCAAACAACGACAGGGCCTTCGACAAATGCTTTGACAGAATCAGCAGTTGCTGCTGCGGCTACGCAACTACTGTCATCAATGGCTTCTAGTGAAGCCGTAGCAGCTGTTGCGGCTGCTGCAGTTGCGGCCGTGGCAGCAAGTGTTTCGGGAGTAACAGCAAATACAGCAGCAGTTGCAGCTGCCGAAGCAGCTAAACTTAACAATAACGAAAATAAAACAAACACTAATGCATCTACAGTAACAGTAGGTGAAAATAAAGAGGCAGAGCCAACATCCACAGCTCAAACTGGGGAAACTATTTTAAAGAAGGTAAGTCTACAGTTTGGCATGAGAACGAGAAAGAGAAAGAAAAAAATGGGGAAGAGCCATTACAGTGCGAATTTTTTAACATAATAGTTTTTCAGTAAATGGCTTTAAAGCAGCTTAAAACTTTAGCTTGTCTGTTCAATGTCAAATTTAAAAAAAATTTCGGTTTTTAAAACACTTCTTACCAAACGCACTAAAAAATAAAGCGATCAGAAGAAACTCAAACAAGTACGTTTTGGCAACATTTGCAAAATGGAAATTTCACGAATTAAGTAATTTTTTGAGAAATAAACTATAGAATTCTGTTTGACTGAACTTCTAAATGGACTGAGAATCCTTATACAATTTTAAATTAATATACATAGATAATAAGCGGTAACAAAAAATTTTAATATTTTGTTAAATATTAAAACTATGTTCAAAAAAAAAATCAAAAATTGTTTTTTTTAATAGTTTCGCGTCCATTCCGTTTTTAGAATGTAACCAAGGATAAAGTTTTGTAACTATTTTTACCTTTTTCAATTAGTCTTTTGCACTCGAAGGAATTTAACAATAAATCTTGTTTAAAAATTAGCTGATTTGGGATAGGGCTGGAGGGGGAGAGTGGAATGTAGGACCCAATTTTTCTTTTATTCACATTTATTATAGTTTGTCTATTAAACAGTTTTAAAAAAATTATTAAATAAATTATAAAAAATTATTTTATAATCGTACCAAAAAGGGGTATTTTAACATTTTCCTAATTTAGAGGCGCGTAACTAATATAAGCATTCTAAATTTTATTTAAAGTTCAGCCAGTATCTTGAAATAGCAATCGTTTTGTAAATAATTCCATCACGTCAAAAATTCCAAGTTAAGGTTCGTAGACATTTTTAAGGACTATTTAAGTTTAAAAAATCTTAAAATTTGAATTATGAATAATCACTTGATGACGTATGCCCTGACCAACAAGCTACCATTAGCCTTAGGAACCCGACCATTTACAGATCCATTCAGAAACATCCGCAGCTTTGAGATATCTTAAGTAGTTCACGAGCTACCTAATTGTTTCCAAAATAAAAATTTTTACTCCACTGTGCGACATGTCTTAAAAGTGATGTCTTTTCTTATGTCTTCAAGTTTTTGTCTTCGATAATGTCTCTCTGTTTTAACAGGAGTGTTATTTGGAAAAGGAAGTTTTCGGTTGTGAATGTGTGACAGTGTGAAGTGATTTTTTGTGTAATTACAAGCCTGCCAACAAGTAGAACTAGAGGAGGAGTCTAAGTAAATGAATTTGGAATAATAATGACTTAGACTCCCAAACGATTATAATGTTTTGCTAACAAAAGTAATTGTTATCAAAAGAGCGGCAAACTGGCAAAGGATCGGATCTCTAATAAGAATATTCGAAAATCTATCATAAGCAATGCTGCAAATAAATCGTTCGGGATTTTTAATCTTTTTATTAATTCGGAAAAAAGTACATGCACACAAAAAAATGTATACACCTCCTATCGTAAATATATAATAATTTTTCAATGAATAATTTCATACCACAAAATTCTTATCCTGAATGGTTTTTCTCCGCTAGTTGTTTGTTTTTTTTCACCGCTTACGTTGATATTTTTTCCTCGAAATACGTTCCCTCCCTTTCCCTAAATTTGCAAATTGTAAATAATTTCTGCGTGAATTATTTCATGTTTCGCTTTATCGTGAATGATATTTTTCAAATTTCCAAAAATTCACGGTGCATTTTTGATAACTATTCCCTCGCGAAGGGGACATGAATTTTCACGAAAACATAAATTACACTTATTCACAATAGGGGTGGAATACTTACACACACATACACACACACATTGCAAACAAACTTTCTGACCTCATTATTGGAAAGTTAAAAAAATGGAGACAGTGTTGTCCCCCAGATAATAATAATCGATTGACACCTCATTAGATGTGATAAAGATTTTCGTCATTACTAGGCGTATTCCCCAACCTGACGGAGGTGTCTCCGCTGTTATTTAGATCTCCAAACCGCAGCCACCGCAATACTCTCTGAAGAGCAGCACCAAATAATCGGTCACAGGCACTGGGGAAATCCTTGTGGTACTGCCGGTTCTTCTGGTACCAATCTTTTGAATACCGATCAGTCATCAAAAGTTCTTATCTTCCGGTTTAAGGTCCCGCGCAAGCCTCGCTGATTGGTGCCCGATAAAGGTCGGCAGCATTCGCGTCATAGTGTTAGAAGTCAAGATAATATGCCCCCGGGGGGATTGACACCTCCTTAATCAAAATCTGTTAAATAAAACATACCTAAAAAAGGCGCTAGCAATCTTTAAATTTTTATTTATTTTTTAATATCTTTTTAAAATCTATTATTCTTATATTTCAGCTTGTTGATTATGGTAGCGATTCGGGTGATGAGTATGAGTTAGAAGATGAAGATGACGAAGAGTCACCACATCAAAAGAAACCACGTATGGCATAGCAACTTTACCATCACCAACAGCAACACCCTCCAAATCAAACACAATATCATCTACAACACTCATCTCACCATCAACATCAGCCCTATCAGCAACAGCACCACCATTTGCAACATCAACAGCATCAGCATCATCAATTTCATCAGCAAACGGTCGCTACAAATGCCGCTGTAGCGGCAGCAGCGGCCGCTGCAGCTGAAACAATTATTAAAACATTCGCAACCATGTCGTCGTCCACTGTGGCGGCGGCGGCAGCAGCGGTAACGGCTTCCTCTACGGCGTCTGCACCGTCGTCAGTTTTGTTGTCATCGCCAACAACATCATTATCACCCTCATCGTCTACAAACTCTGCTGCCGTTGTTATGACGTCTTCATCCATTTACAATAATAATAATAATAAAAATTCAACTACTAATCCCAAGAACAAACATTTTTAACTTTTTAAATATAAAACAAAACAAAAATTATTATATATATATAATGAAAAGAAAAACTTGATTTAAAGAAAAATTTACCATATAATATAGTTAAAAGAGAAATCACTTTTTTTCAGCCACAGGCTACATTGATAACAAAAATACATAAAAGAAACATGATTTAAAGGTAAAACATTAAATACAACAATTATAGTTATGTAAAATTTCAGTATAACAAATATAAAGAAAAACAACAAAATTAAATTTAATAAAAAAAAACATACAAAATAAAATTACAAAAAAAAAAAATCTCATATAAAATGATGACAACTCAATAAAGAAAAACAAAAAGGGAAAACTTATCAAAAATTAAAAAGTATTGCAACAAACTTTACTTTATTTAAAGCAAGAACACAATAATAAATATTATATTTAAAGTTTTCAAACACAAGGAGTTAAATCAAGCAATTAATTGGAAGTTTCGAAATTTTAACAAACAAGAAACAGGTAAATTTTATTTACAAAATAAATTTTAATTTCATTTTTTATTTATGTAGATAATTGATTTCTTAAAGGAATTTATTAAACGTGTCTAATACAGTACAAGTAATGCATTTTTAATAAAACAAAATCTCTGTAAAGTTTTTATGTTGGAAACTTCAAAGTGACTGAAGATTCTTTAGACTTTAATAGGTGTTGTAACTCTGACAAGGTGTAATAATGAATTATTTAAGTCATAAGAAACTTTTTGACAGGTCTGTACAATTTGATAATTTTTTAATAAAAGTAAAAAAATATTTTTTTTCTTGCTATTATAGTTAAAAAATCTTTTGTTTTTGTGTTTTTGTGTGTCACCTACAACGCAATTTTGAAACGATTTTTTGTGATCGAATCGTACGATCGAGTAGGATAGTGAATCTTGGCCTTTAAGTATATTATGCGCTAACAATAGTCAAATACGCATCATAGGCGTAGAGCAATTCGGAATATATACATATTTAAAACTCAAACGTCAGTATAAAAACAAATATTTTTTTTAAATTTTGTTTGTTTATTTTCAAACCTTTGATTGTTGTGTATTTTCACAATCTACCCAAATAAAAAGTTTGGGCTGTTTCGGGCAAAAACAAGAAGACTGTTATTCTCTCAAAATTACTTTCTTTTACACAATCTTGCAGTTCGGGAACAGTTTTCGGTATAATTGGGATCCCGCGGGCTCCCAATATTGAGTACGGGGTGCAATATAATCAACAAATTAAAATTAAATATTTTGGAAATATTAATTATTAAATAAATAAAAAATTGCGAAAAGACAAGAAAAAGCCAGAACATAATTAAAGAGGTATTTGTACTCGAACTATATCAGTGTGACGAAACCCGTAGTTCAGGACGTGATATTTAAGTGATATTTATTCATTGAAGCACAAAAATAATATTTGTATCCACAAGCAATATCATCCTTCGTTGCCATTCAATTCAACAGCTTTTCATAATTTGCAGGTATTTTCGAACAATAAATTAAAAAAAGCTTTATAATTTCAGTACAGAAGCAATTAATTTAAAAAATATTTATTGTATTTCATATTTACATCTTTTTTAATTACACACTTGTTGAAAAACTTTCCGTTAACAAATTGCCAACTTGAAACACGTAGCTGCGATCATAACGCAGAATACATAGAATCGTAAAAATTTAAATGAAACGGAAAGAATTGTGACTCAAATCGAAACGCAGAATAGGGGTGATTATGTAGTCAATGCTTTCTAAATTGTCATCGTAGCATATCCTGCAGAAATCTGATTTAACGTTAACCCTTATATCTATTTGACACTCAAACAATGACTCTTAAAACTTTTCTGTCCAAAATTAGGAATAGTTTGGCTTTTGCCATGTCCAATATGAGACCCCCAGGACTGATTAGTTCTTCCTACTACTCAGTTATATAGTAAACTACAGTGTTGATTAATTGGTGGCTTTACTGATTCTTCTCGTAAGCAATTTAGTTTTCCTTAAATTTTATTTTATATACGTTTTAATTCTGCTTCATTTATTTCTATTAAAATATTCTATATCTATACATGTAGACATTTTCCAACCAACTTTTTTTTTTTCTTGTATTGAAGAGAAACATTCAAAATATTTACTTAAATAACAGAGCTTTCCTTAGCAGCGCTAGCGAGAAATTGGGCTCCAAAGTTCAAGTTCTCGTTTTATTTCTAAGAGCGGGTTTTTGGGATGGAGATAAGCATATAAAAAATATACAAAAAGTAAAATTATTTTTTAGAAAAGGTAAAAAATGGACAGACATATTTGTTTAATAATTTTCAACCTCAAAATAAACTCTCTGTAAATCTATATATAAATAGGCAAGTGCAAAAATTTAAGAACCATTTTAACTGACTTAAACTCAACGTATTCGCTTGATTTTTTTTTTGTTTTTTTTTTTAGATTGTCACTAAGAGCAGTGCAGAATGTATTTTTTCTTCTACATTTTTGAGTCTAAGATAGTTAAAAACAGTTAAGAATATTAGCCAAATATTCTCTCTTAATTTGCTAAAAATTTACAACAAAACACTCAAAATTAACTAAATTAAATTTGGCTTGGCAACTCCGTAAACACTCAGAAGGAAAAACTTATTAATTTATTATATGTAATTTTGAAAACCAAAACACAAATCAAAATCGAAAGAAAATATGTATGTATTAATAACTAATATGTGTATGAAAAATATGCAACATAAATGTGCACTTATGTAAAATATATACCTAAAATGATTATAAAAATAAATAAGGTCGAATTTTACACCACAGGGCTAACTCTAGTTATATTAAATACTAGAAATTACTTCTTCTTCTCGAGAAAACACAGTGTTCTTTTGATAAAATTATGACGTTTACAAAAAAAAAAATGTTGCTATTTTTTGTTGTGTAGAATGGCAATACTGCAAGGTTTAGGCCCATTATTACAACTTGCCTTTAGCTTAAGTTAGGATATTGTTGGAGCGGTAAGTAGTTTTTCGTTATAATAATGAGGATAATGTTCATTGCTATAACTTGTCCTTATAATACGTGATACATAGTTAAAAAAAGAGGTTTTCAGCTTACTTTTAATAACGAAAAACTATTTATCGCTAAAACAAAATCCTAACTTTAGCTAAAGGCAAGTTATAATAATGGGCCTTAAACTACCACTTAAAAACATCTACTTCTATTAATATTGGATTAAATTAAGTATAAGATTAGCTAAATAAAGCAGAAACTTGAGTTTAAACTCGAACCTAAAAACCCTTTCTAAGGATATCTTCTCTTTATAATAATGGGCCTTATTATATGTAACTTGCTAATAGCTAAAGTTAGGATTTTATCGGGGAGATAAGTAGTTTTTGTTATTTTCTTTATTTATCGCTCCGACAAAATCCTAAAAAAAATTCCACTCTTATCGCAAAACGTTTGCTACAACAACAACTAAAATTAAAAAAAAATGCAAAAGAGCATCCTTATATCAATTAGCGGTAAAATTTAGATTTGCTGCTAAAGGTATTCTAAAATAACGTCACGTCAGACAAATGAGAATAGAGTGTATGAAATTTTGTATTTTAGCAAAGGTCGGTTATTAAACGAATAGTTAGTTAATTTTCTACTAATTTTTAAAAGTCCACAACTTCACATTATATTGTGAGTAATTTCCTTGCATGGTGATATGTTTATTTTAAGATTACATTTAATTAGGTTTTTGCAGATGCTATTTTCGATTGAATCTTTAAATTTCTTAGGCAGTATATGTAGGTAAAATTAAAATCAGATTCACATAGGCTTAAGATAAGCCGGTTTTCTTTAAAAGTTTAAATTTTGCTTAGTCTATTAAGTTTTAAGTATATAAATCGGAATTTTTTTTATAATATTTGAAAGAAAAAAAAAAAGAAAAAAGTTGATGAGCTAGTTGAGCACTAGCGCAAGAGCTGTATGAATATGCTTTCCCTAATAATCCATTCCGATTTTTATACATATAATTTTTTTAATAAATATTTTGTGTTTCTTTCATAAAATATTTATTTAATAAATTTCAAGAAAATTAATTACGCATAGTTAGACATAAGTAATATTATAGAAGATTTCAAATATAATTTGTAAATAAAATAAATATATGAATTTTTGAAGAAGATTTAATTAAGTTAAATATTTCGACTAATAAGACTTAAATATTCAGTATAACAAATATTTATTTAGTTATTTATTCCATATATATTTCATAAAGTAAATTTATAAAACATAATACAAAGGCGCCGGGTGACTATAACATATACGCTCAAAAATTCGTATTCAGATTTATAAAAAGCAAAAGGCAAATAAGAAAAAATAAATTAATAATTTAAATTATAAATTATTTACATAAACAAAAAATAAGTTTATAAAATTGAATACAGGTATTAAACATTTTGAATGCCGTAGCATTGTAAGCAGCTTGATATTTGAGAAAGATGTTGTTTCTTTGTGCAGTCAAGAATATCTGATAGAGGCATATTAAGACTTGAATGCGGACATTCTGCAAGGATATGCGAAACAGTGAGTAATTCATAACAAAAACTGCACACTACTCGATCAGTTCTATCATAATAATGTTTTGTATTAAAAATCGTTTTGCCAACGCTTAATCGGCCCAATGTGATACACTACTTACGAGATAGCTCCCTATTGTACCTACATAGGTCTTCTGGTGGATGGCGTTTGTTGTCTCTGAAGAACCGAGAAAGGATTTAATATAACTTTTGAGTAACCTGGTATTACAGTAACCTCTTGTAAGCTCTTCTTCTTCTTCTGGATTGTTGCTCATACAGAGCAACAATGTTGGTGCCAAATGGTAAAAAGCTGCCGTAAACACTAGGTTCTTATTTGCAGCTTTTGGTCATGTCCAGAAACGACGGTTAGGTTGAAAACAATGTTTTATTTTAGTTTTTCTGTATGTAGTTATTATTTATTTGTTTGTTGCAAATCCTTCTTTTTTTCTCCTTTCGTCAAATGTGTGTAAAATTTATTTATTTATTTATTTTTCATGTGGTTTCTTGATTTCGAACAATTTAGGTTATACACGATAACCCAAGCGATTACACGTGGCTGATTGATGCAAACACAAATTAACTGTACCACGGTACAGCTAACCGTGGAAGCCAATCAGCCAGTGCGAGAGGGAGACGCAAGCCACTTGAAGACCAAGCAACAAGGACGGCCTGATTGACCTTAAACGATAATGACAATGACACGCGAACGTGTTCCTCAATCCAAAGCTACTTTACGACTCCCTCTTGTAAGCTCAAAGCTTCCTTTGCAGTACAATCTGCCTTCTCATTGCCAGTGATGCCAATATGTTAAAGTACCCACAACAAAATAATATGGCTTCCGGGGTCAGGAAGAGTTATAAAATTATCGTGTATGCCCGCATGGTTTTTTCTTAATACTTTTTATGGCACTTAGGCTGTCGGTGCATATAATAGTTTTGCCGATTTTCTGAGTTGCGTAGTTAACTGCCTCTTTTATCGCTGATAACTCGGATACAAAAACTCCTGCATTATCGGGCAAACGTTTGGCGCAAACCAAATTAAATTATATATTTATATAATTTTCTTATATTTATGTAGACATACTACATATATTTTTCTTATTTTTTATTCTAAAAATATCAAATGGAAATTTAAGTAACGTAAAGTTAGTAACGTCACGCCAGATACTAAGGGCCAAATTCATAAAAAATATTTTCGTTTTATAAAAGGTTTATGAAACAAATTTTCATACAAAATTTGTTCAATAAACGTTTCATAAACCAAAAATATTTTTTATGAATATGGCCCTAAGGCTAAGAAAAATAAAACCAAACGAGGAAAGATTTTTAAATTTTATTATTTATTTATAATATTCCAAATCCTTCTAAAAAAAAAAGGTTTTATTCAAAAAGTCTTGCCCAATTCGCAGAGTTTTGTAATTTGGTAATCCAAGTCAAAACTCTTACGTTTTTTGTAACATCACGCATCACGTAGTTAATACTTCAATTACTTACTTATTTAAAAAACCTTTTTAAAAATTTAATTTATTAATTTTTTTACCTTTTTGTCGTGCAAATGTCACGTCTCGCCACATTGGAAATGCTCATATAATAAAACCGTAAGAGAAGCGTGTTAAAACATGAAATATTTTTTTAACATTTTATTACTGGTGCAAATAGTATTCGACATGGTGTACAAAACACCAACTTTTGGAATTTTTGTCCGTCTGTGTTCGTATCACGTAAAAACTACTGGATGCATTTTAATAAAATTGTGTAGGGAGGTACCTTAGTACCTCAGATCAAATATAGGAGACTTATTTCCAAGAGAAAACAGAGATAAATCACGTATGTAGGTTACTTTACCGATTTAAATGACTTGACAGAACCTTTTATTTTTGCAAAGGAAATTTATGACACTATTTACAGAACTCTACAATAATAGAACTTTATATAAAACCTATGTTTCCAAAAAAACCTATGTGCCCAGAGCCGAGTACATCTTAGATTATTGTTAGAACGCTGACGACGCAAAGGACCCTACTAGTTAAAAATATGTGTATTTGAAGTCAAACTTCATAGATTATCCTTCCCCATATTCTGTAATTTCCGAAATAAACTTTAGACGAAATTGTGTACTTAATGTATTCGAAATAAAGATCGCATAAAACATTTACATTTATCAAGATTTACAATAGTTAAAGATATAAAAGTTCTACAACAACAAACCGTAAATTCTAGTTGTTTGCTCACTTTTGCAACTCGTTGAATGAAGAAGAATGAAAAAAAGGAAATGAGGAAAATAACAAAACACAAATTATGTCTCTTCTTGAATGCCTCACCCCCTCTTTTCTCTACCCCGTTCGTCTTGAAACGAAAATAACATGTTTTTAAATCATCGTCTAAATCAACATATCAGGAGGAAAATTAAAGCTCTCGATATCAATCGATATTTCGAATAAATTTTTATTGCAATTTCGATAAATATCGAAAGCTCTAATTTACTTTTAGTTTTTTTTTCTAGCAATAAAAAATAATACTCTTAGGTAAACATAAAAGTGGAATAAAAATTCCATATCGATTTTAACATAGAACCTGACCCCAGAATTTAAATGCACTACAATCTGAGTCTAAAAAGAATGTCACTATCTTTGGAATTTTAAAATGGTGTAATTTTTAAGAAGTATAACTTTTTTTCTTTCAACTTTTCATCCTTCTTCAATATTCATTTTCGACCCCATAAAGTATATATGTATATTCTGGATCCTTATACATAGAAAAGTTAATTTAGTGATATCTGTCCGTCTGTGTTCGTTTGATACGTGACGAAATTTTATTCCATACGAAAGCTGACTCGAAAGCATGAATGAATGAGATTTCGAATCATAAACCTGGGCAACAAAAAACTGTATACTTCGGTGCTAAAAATAATAATCAGGCCTGTCACAGAATCCAAGTCGGTTTTGCTATTTTTGGTTATTTTCGAATGGAAATAAAACCAATACGAGTATTCGAATTAGGTTTTGTTTGTTGTTGTACTTGTACATTTGTTTACAATTTTAATGTTTCTTTCAAGGCACATTTAAACAGGTAAACTCACTGGTTGGAGCTAAAGTGTGAAAAGGAAAATTTTTAATTTATATGGAGTTTGACATGATAAGGTATTTTAAGGGAAAGAAAAATAACTTTTAATGTCAAACTTCATATAAAAAAAAAATTTAAATTTCCCCCTCAATATTTTAATTAAAAATAGTTTTCGTTCAAATATTATTAAACGTTATTGCATTTTTATTAAAATATATATAAAAAAAAAGTTTTGCGAGATTACTGCAATCCACTTGAGCAGCCGGAGACAACGTAAGTATATAGTCTTTTATACTGAGCGTTCATATTTAAAGCGGGGGAGGTTTATAACGTATTTCGTTTCGAAAAGGAAATCATTCGAATTTGTATGACTTTAACATTGTGTTTCGAAAAAGATTTCTTTCGAATTGAAATACGTAATAACCCCCCTGCTTTTCAGATCTATAGCATATTATCGGTTAAACAAATACGCTTTCTGAATGGTCCTTGGCACAATCAAAGGACACTTAACATCTTCAAAGATTCTGACATTGCTGCAACTTACAGCTTCTTTGCGATTATTAGCTGAAGGATCCTATCACAGATCAGTCGGAGATCTAGTATTATAGCTAGAAGCACGGTTTCAACAATTTTACATGATGTGCTTAATGTTAGGGAGCGGTCCAGTTGGTGCAATTTAAAATAAACTGTAATGAAAAGCGCAGATCAAGGAAACATTTCTATAGCAAATACAAGATTCCTTCAATATTTGGTTGAGCACACATCACGTTTATTAAGCCTAGTTGTGACGACCATTTATTCTTTGCGGGAGACCTGCACTGTTCAGTGATTCAGCACGTTTATCACGCTTCGTGAAGCCTCTCTCAATGTAACGATATTATTCCATAAACTCCTTGATGTTTTAGGTGCTGTTTTTATGGTTTGTCCCAAGGTGAAACTATTTATCAGGTGAAAGCGAGACGACAACAAGTACAACAATAAAAAACAACATGTATTTTGTTTGGTCGGCTGCCTCTGTCAAAATAAATTAATTCGCCTTAATTAATAACAAAGCAAAATGTAAAAAAAAAATAGCGGTGTTCGCTTACTTTCGAAAGAAGTAAGCGAAATTTCAAACATTTATGAACAATATTGCATTGAATTATTTTTTTTTACACAATAATTTAAGGGCTTATTAATCTTATGTGTAAAGATCCCTAAAAGATGTTAAAACGACCTACAAAGTTTCTAGAGCTGCTGGCTGAATGACTAGCAAACAATAAAAAATACATTTATTAACTATTTTTAATTAAAGAACAAACCTAATGTGTGTTGTTTATATTTACTAAAAGAAAAAAATAGAACTAAAAAAATAAAAAGCAATTAAAATAAAAGCATAAAAAAGAATCTGGACCCACCGCAGCTCCTTTAAAGTGTTAAAATTTGGTGAAAATTTGTGTATGTGTTGCGTGTAGTAAAAATTTAAAATAAAAAATCAAAATACATTCATATGTACGCCTTTTTAAATATTTTTTTTTTCGTTTCAATTTTGCTTTTGTTTTCAATATTGTTTCTAAATAAGCAATTTTTGACAAAACCTGGCTCCAAAAAATGCAAAAAAACCAAAATTCAGCTGGGCTATCACGACCAATTGATATAAATTCGCCTTGGTTTCTCCTAATAATATAAATATTAATCAATAAATACTTACTTACTTTTATAAAATATAATAAGGCCCCTATTACGGTTTACAACTCAACTCTACTTCAGTTGAAATTTTACAGTTTGGTATTATCAATTACAACTCAACTTGTCAACAATTTTTAAGTTGATTTTAAATTGTGTTACAACTCTGTTGTAGTTTCACTGTTTACAACCCAGTGTTGGTTCGGTTAACAAAAGTTTAAAAAAATTACAACTCATCAGTAGCAGTTGTTTCAAATTGCAACTCATCAGTAGCAGTTGTCTTTCAAGTTGTCTTTTAGACAACTCAACTGAGTTGAGTTGTAACCCGTAATAGGGGCATAAATTTATTTACAATTTTGTAAAATATTCGTTTTCAAAAAAAAAAAAAAAACAAACAAAAGCGAGTAAATTAAAACAAACAGCTGTTAGCTGATTGGTTTATTTTCAATAAAAAAAAAATGGTGGTATTGGTTTCTGTGAAACCAATAATAATTCAAGTTCGAACTTAAAACCGATAACATTGGATTTCACCAAAATATTTTTTTTTCGGTTTAAAATCCAATTCCTACAAAATTAGATTCTGTGACAGCCCTGAATATTAAAATACAATACATTAAGTAATAACATCGAATTTTTTTTTGTTTAAAGTAACCAGTGACCTTTTAAAGATAATAAAAATTATTATTATGTGTTTTTGGTGTCTAAAAATTAATTTTTCCCAATTTTTCTTTACCATTATCACCTAATTTGTAATTTAAATTATTCTTTCTTAGAGAGAACAAAAACGAACTTGACTACAAATTTCATATGTATGTAAGTTTCAAGTTACATTAAGCAACTTTTGTCGATGCAATTCCTCATTAGTAGGCAAGAGGGGAGAGAGGAACTAAAAAGGGTACACAGTTTAAAATGTAAACAAATGCATACATCCATAGAAATTACTGCAATAAAAATTGCTCGATATAAACACAAATGCAATATTAAAGAAGAAACGAAAAAGATTGAAGCGACTAAAGTTGCATAATGTAATTCGGGACTAATATAAATAAAAATATTTTTTTTTTTAATTTTAAATTTTAAATTAATTTTTATTATTTCCCAAAAAATAATATACATACATTACATACGTACATCGAACACCTTGAAAGACAAATTGTATTGAATATGTAAGTTAGCACTTGATTAAAATATGTATTGATTTTAAATAAAATTTTTTGCTAAAAATTGTTTGCATCTTGGCGTTAATTGAAATAAATTCCTTTAACGAATCTATTTTGTTGTTTAATAGCAAATAGTTTTTTTTTTTATAATTTATACAATAATTATATTAACTACAGTTTAAAATAAAACAATTGTTGTATTATAGGTCATAAAATAAACTCTTACCTTGAAGGTGAAAAAAAAGAAAAATAAATTTTTTTACTGAACATACAAGAAATATAAATCAATAAATAAATAAAATAAACTCAGCCAATCATTAATAACTAAAACGAAAAATCACAATAAAATAATAAAACTAAATTAAACATTATATATAACTATATATACTTATATATATGTATGTATATGTAACATCATATTTGTCATGTTAAGAAAATAAATTAATTATAAATAAATACAAATATATTCAAAATAATTTATCTTTAATAACAAAAAGGACAACATGAGCGTTTTCCAAACACATCAATTTCTTTTGTTGTATAAGTTATTATAAATATTGTGGAAAAGTTTTTATTACTTTAGTTTTTATAAATAAATAAAAATAAACATCTATTTAAAACGCCTACGTATTTTAAGCAACTTTGCGAAAAAGGTTTCCTCATTTCCTTGTATCATTTGTTTATTAGTTTCTATTCTTTAAATTTAATAATTTTATTTCAAATATACATACATACAGACATACAAATTTCTTAACACAAAACAAATCGCTTATTTATAACAACTGTATTTTCTAATTTATTAATAATGGTTTCCTTAAAATGGTACACAAAAACAAAAAAAAGATTGTAAACCTTTTAAAGAGAAAGAAATTAAATAATCTAATTAAAACTAACACAACATTTTAGTTTACTTTTCTCTTTTATTTTTATTTGTTTAATAAGGGGCCTAACCGCCGCATTCGATATCGAGTAAAATCTCAATTTGGGATCATGACCCTCGATATCGAAAGGAAATGTTTTTAAACACGGTTTAAAAACATTTCCTTTCTTCAACTGTTGACTTATTATTAATATATTTATTACAATTTGATAAAAATAACGATTCGATACATGTCGAATGGCACAATTAGCTTACTCGACTCGTATCGAATTTGTTACTCGATACGATAGTTTACTCAATATCGAATGCTGTTCGAAATGTTTTTGGTTTCGTAGCAATAAATTCGTTCAATAAACTATCGATTGGGATTTAAATGACAACAAATGAGCTTAGTTTAAGAAGGGAGCTCCTTAGGGTCGATTGTGATTCCCTTCAGCTAGCTTAAACTAAACAAAAAGAATACACCTAATTTTCTTGATGAAGCCGACGACATCGTCGAGTTTGCATCGAGCGTTGTCGTCTAGTACTTGTAATACCGGGCAGAGACACAAAATGTGCTTAACAGTTTCTAGTTCGTTTTCTCACTACTGGTTCCCATAACGCATACTGGTTCTCGGTAACCCATCTACTGGTTCTTCCTCTAATAGCGCATTGGCCAGTGATCACACCTACCATGACTTTTAGAACTTTTGTGTATAAACCTAGAAGTAACTTAGTTTTTGCCGCGTCCAGTCTGGTATAAATTGCCCGTGAGATCCTGCAATCTTTCCTATTTTCCCAGGACTAATTGTTTTCCTTACCACCCAATCAGATAGAAGCCTATAGTAGTGACTTATCGTTAGCTACACCGATTCTACGCTATCTAAGTTTATTTCCTCTGAGCTTAATCTTGCGAGTTCGTCAGCAATTTCGGTGCTCTTAACTTTGCAATGACCCGAAATCCAACACAATCCAACCCTATAATTGTTCGTCAGCACATCGATAGCCTTTTTGCACTCGCTTACCAGCCTTAATTTGACGACGTGTCCTTTAAAGACTTAAAGCGCCGCTTTTCTGTCGATTTACAGAGTGATCTCCTCTCCTTCTGGTAGCCTGTACAACATTTGTACACTAGTTCCTTAAATGTGAACTCTAGCGCCGGTACCCACATTCATCTTCGGACCATCCATCAAAACCTCAACCCCCTTGTACAGTTTACCAGATTCCAACCAATCTTCCCTTTTCGGGAATACTACTAAAGTCCGTTAGCCCAGGGGTTAATGGAAGCGGGCCGTTGAGTCCTATTAATCGACCTCATCATGCCTTAAATACATAGATAACAGCGGCAACACAGCTACATGACTACAAACGCCTCTGGCTACAAATGTCGCCATGTAGTCAGCTACTTAATTATATTGACGAAGTCAGCTACATTAAAACTCTGACATTGTTGTAGAAATATGAGTCGCAAAGTAACTCTGGGTGGAGGAACACGTGAGTGCGTCATCGTTGTTATAGTTTAAAGACAATCAGGCCGTTCTTGTTGCTCGGCCTTCGAGTGGTTTGCGTTTTACTCTCGCGCTGGGTGATTGTCCTCCACAATTGCTCTGGTTATCGTGTATAATCTTAATTTTACATATTTAACAACAACAAAATTTACACGAGACAAAAAATAAAAAAATATCAAAAGAATAATAAATTAACAAAAAAAAAAAAATTAACAAACTAAAATAATGAAAAACAAAATATAATTAAACTAAAAACAAAGAAGAAAAACAATGTTTAAAATCCAACCGTCGTTTGTGGACATGACCAAAAGAACTTAGTGTTTACGGCAGCTTTTTACCATTTGGCACCAACATTCTTGCTCTGTATGAGCAACAATCCAGAAGAAGAAGAAGTTGTAGAAATATGATGTCAAAATAATCGTCTTCATATAAAGATGTGTATTTTAGTTTTGACAGGTTGTAGTCGGTAGCCTGTAGTTGTCTATGTGTTTGATGCATCAACACTCATTTAAAATATTTAGAGTTTGTTTTTTTTTTCTTCTATCCAAAATAAATGTTTGCGCCAACTTTATTGCTCAGCCAAATTGGATTTTTCAATTACCACGCCGAGCTTTTAGATGTGCTTCATACAATTCGTTTGCACATGAGAATATTTGACAGTTAGTTTGCGCTCAACGCGCCTATTAAGGTTTGGCTAAAAGATGTATTTTTGTGTGGCGTTGTTGTGGTACTGTTTATGATCTTTTAGAAAGTCATTCGCAATTACATCAAAGTTGTTATACACACAAAATTTTTTTTAATCACGTCAACAAACCGCAAATAATTTCCTTATTTTCGAAAGTGCTTTGTTGTCAAATTTATATAATAAATCTTTGAATGCGGTATTTTTTCTACTATATTCATTTATATTTCGTTGGTATTTGAAAAAAAAATAATCACCTTTAGAGGCTTATCCTTGTTGACTGAACATTTTCATGCCGAACAAAATCTTTCTTTCGATGAAAGCATGATATCTTACTTTGGAATACCTTGATGTAAGCAGTTCATAAAAGGCAAGCCATTACGATTTGTCTGTTTGGTCTTTTTGCACTTCATCAGGGTATTAGGCGAACTTCGAAATTTACCAGGGAAAATGTCCTCGTTCGAATGTTGATTATGAAGCGAAGTTTGGAAATTGCGCTGCTCCTTGATGATTTACCGGATACATTGAAATCGCTGCCATTTTCATTTTATTTTGGAACTTGTTATCCTTTGTTGGTTTATCTCAAATAATGCTATGGAAGCAGTCCGCGAAAATCCTATTGCAGCAACCTGTTCACTTGTGCATAAAAAGTTAGCGACTAACCTCAATTTTGATGAGAAGCACTGGTATTCGTTTGGTTAAATGGAATGATAACAATGTTGTATGTACATATATTATATATCAGTCTTGGTAAAAATCTGAAATGGAATCATAATAAATGTACCTCGTTATTGTGCGATCACGGAATACAGCAAATATGTATATGTGTAGAGTAGACCGATTCGATTAAAATATGCCGCATCGAATACATAGAAAAAAAGTAGTCTAGCATGGCTGACAGATGCGTACAGTGCAATTGACAATGCCTCAACTATAATTTCGACGACAATTGGCAGTATACTACTGCAAATATAAAAATTTTTTTAAGTCTAATAAGTATTTTTTCTTTGGTAAAATACTTGTTCCCTAGGAGACCCACGGTTACCATATGGTAACGACAGTTTTTGGCATTTTCCGGAAAAGTGTAAAAAGGTAAAAGTGTAAAATTGAGTTCATTTTCGTGCTTAGGAGGTCGAAATTTATAAGCATATTTATTTTCAACAAATTATAAGCCGAAAAATGTTCTGGGAAATACCGGCTTAAGGTAAAGGAAATCGCACAATTCCCAAAATAAATACCAAATATGATGGAATAGGATTAATAAAATACTTTCAGCAATAATATTAGTCTTCTTTTTCCGATCCCTTTGAAATTTTATTGTCAAATTTCCAATGTAAAAAAGATGAAATTGAAGGACCTCCATATTTGATAAACATCATCACTTTTACACGATATTTGGTTTAAAATATGAAATATTTATATACGAGTATATACAATTATTATATATTCCTTGAGAATTTTTTTTATTAAAAAAATATATGGATCCTTGTTAGACTAAAACTCATAATAATGCAATAATTTTGAAGTTTTTAAATTGAAAATAATCTAGTTGTTAACTCAGAAAAGATATAATTTTTAAATTTTCCCACAATATCATAAATTTTGCTCCCTAACTATGAACAAAACTTTTAAAAAATGTACTTATACCAACTAGATCTTGGAAACCATGTAACATTTTGAAAAATCGAACAAAAATTGAAGAAATACCAAGACCTTAAAAAATTTGAAGGTGTGAGGTTCTCAACTTTGAGACGGCATAGCGCCACCACTGATAAGTGAATAAAACCCAGCTTCAAAACTTAAGCTCAGATACTCCTCTGCTATGTCCATGGATTTGGATCAATCGGACTAGGCACTGTGCAATGTTAGGAGCTGGGTACACTACAATTTGCATCAAGTACTTGTAACTCCACCAAAGTCACCGGATCTTAATGTGATTAAGTATGTCTGGAGATATTTGGAAGAACAAATAAAAAATCATCTAATTACCAAAAGGACCTGATGATTTCTCACTAGAAAGAATGGAAAAATATATCAGCCGAATACTGCCGAAAACTGATTAAGGAGATGCCAAAACGTTCGAACAGTTGTAACTTGTAACTAAATTACCAAGAATGTTGCACTTTAGTTAGTTCTAGACAGGGTTGTGAAACTTTAGAAATGTAAAAAAAAAAATGTTTTGATTAAATAAAAAAATTTATTGAATAAAATTAAATTGTACCAAAAAAGCATAAAGTGTACCAGTGTACCACTGATGTGTCGATTGTACCAAAATTGGTACAATTGTAACACAAACGCCCAACACTGATTACGAAGGCCTTTTCCCTACCAGACATGGGGGGATTCAATTACATTTTAATTACAATTACAGGTAATTTGTAATTGAAAATTTCCAATTACTAATTACAAGCAATTGTAATTGAAATCAAGGACAAAATCAATTACAATTACTTGTAATTTGTAATTGAAAAATTTCAATTACAATGACTTGTAATTAGTAATTGGGAATTTTCAATTACTAATTACATGTAATTGTAATTGAAAAAGTTCAATTACAAATTACAAGTAATTGTAATTGTAATTAGGCAGTAATCATTACTTCCAATTGAACGAAATTCAATTATATTCCTAAAAATTTCGAGCTTATCTTGCGTTGCATGATCAACAGTATTATTCAAACGAGCAATACGAAAACTGCATCCATGTTCGATTACGGTGAACACCTTCATGAAGGTAATTATCGCTTACAAAATTTTGAAAACTTTGCGGTCAAATATACATTTTTTCATTTAATATTCCGTAGACATTGACATTGTGAAAAAGAAAATAGTTTGAAATTTGCACTTCAGATTTAATTGCGTGGTCTAAATTCGTTTCTAAATTACCTCAAAAACTGTCCTACAATATTAAAGGCTTTTTTACGGTATAATACTCCCTTAACATCTTCAGCACCAGTTGAAAGGTTATATTTGTTCGCTAGTATTATTTTAACACTAAGGTGCCAAATTTATTTACTCAAATAGGATTGTTATTATTTTTTATAATTTATATGTAATTGAACATTTTTGTAATTAAATATTTTTTGACAATAATTATAAAAAAAGTATTCATTACTTAAAATTTTCAATTACATGTAATTTGTAATTGAAAAATTACAATTACATGTAATTAGTAATTTAATTTTCCAATTACTAATTACATGTAATTGCAATTGAAATTTTTCAATTACAAATTACAAGTAATTGTAATTGATTTTAATCCCTATTTCAATTACAATTACTTGTAATTAGTAATTGAAAATTTTCAATTACAATTACATGTAATTAGTAATTGCATGTGTAATTAATTACAAAATGTAATTGATATTCCCCAAGTCTGTATTTAAAAATAATAGTAATCTTTTTCTCCAAATATTCACTGAAAAGAGAGTTGGTGTTATTTTAGAACTTTGATTTGATAAAAAAAAACAATATTTGTTGACGTCTACTCTTTTCATACAAATTTACAATTATAATGATGTTGGTAACTTTAGTTTAAAAATAAATAAGAACCAACTTACACCATGAAATTTTGGAAGAAACTTGTTGCATGCAATTTATGTTTGTTGGCAAGAGATGTAGAGAAGCAAGCGGGTTAAACAAAATGGCATGGCTTGCATTTTGAGGGGATTTTTGACACTTGCTGTGTGTAATTATCGTTTGTTCAGACTTGATTTTAAAAAATGAAATTGTTTGTGTAAACATCCATGCAAATTGCAAGATTTTCGCATATTTGTCAGCCATTTTCGTAGATAATACGAAATAAAGGCAGCGTAATTTAGTTACAATTTTGAAAAATGTGAGTGTGTTAGTAAAAAACTGCCAGTGTGTTGTGTTTCTCGAACTTACACTTTCATGTGTAAACCCTAAGTAAAGCTGCCTTTACACATGCAATTAATTGCATACAAGTTTTGTTAATTTTTTTTTCTGATTTACTTTGAATTATACATATTTTTAAACTCTAAAATTAATAATTATTAAAAAAAAAATGTCTTAAATAATTAAACGAATTAATTATTTTCACGAACCAGATAAAATACATACATTCATACATACATATATACATACATACAAACATATACATACATAGTATATTTCGTTTCTCCTGCTTTCTTTAATACGATTTTTTCTAATGATATCTATTAAGTATCAGACTCAAATAATTTACTTAAATAAAAAAATAAAAGAAATACGCACTTAAAGGCTTAAATTGCAAATATTTTGTAAATTACTTTACTTTATGTCAACGATATTATTTGTTAAATATTTTATATAATAAACAAATAATGCAAAAATGTTCTTTTTAAGTTGTGTATTTAGAATTTTAATATTTTCATAATAAAATAACATTTGTGTGAGTAAAATAATCTAAAACAAAATCTACCAACTCTAAATGCACACACACACAAATTATAAAAAACAGAAAATAAAAATCATTAAAAATAGTTTTAAATAGTTTTTAAATGAAAAGAATATTGATGTTTTATTTAGCAAAGGGATTTCATTAAAATATTAATTGATATAACTTGCGAAATAAAGGAAGTATAATGTCGCGGGGCACCCTATAGGAACTACGTTTTTATGCGATAATTTACAGCAAAAAATAAATCAGTCAAATGCGAGTTAGACTTAAACACGTAGGGTTCCGAACTTCGTTTAGTACAACTTTAAAAATTTAAGTAGTTAATTTGTTCATGTCTTATGAGTCACCCTTTGGTTTTAAAATTAAAGTCATCACTGTTAGAACTCCCTTTAAATTTTAGTAATTGTTGTTATAGCGGCCATGGTAATACACTCTCTATAAAAATATCAGGCGCCTACCTATTGCGGTTCAAAAAATAAGTTAATATACGTGAAAAATTTGTCACTTATGGAACACCCTTTAGATATTAGCAATTGTTACAGCGGCCGAAGTACAACATCTACTGTAAACATTTCAAGAGTCTACCTATTACGGTTCGAAAAATAAGTCTATTTACGTACAAATCATGTTTCTTGCGGAACACCCTTTAATTTTGTTATTTTTTATAGCGGCCATGGCAATTCTCTTTCTATGAATATATTAAGAGTCTACCTATTACTATTAAAAAAATAAGTTACTATACGTGAAAAACATATCACTGTCAGAACACCCTTTAATTTTTGTAATTGCCATAACGGCCATGGCAACACATCTTCTATACAAATTGGAAGAGTCTACCTATTACGTTTAAAAAATATGTCGTTATACATGCAAAACATGTCACTGTTGGAACACCCTTTAATTTTTAGTAATTGTCAGAATGGCCATGACAACACATCTTCTATACAAATTGGAAGAGTCTACTTATTACGGTTCAAAAAATATGTCGTTTTACATGCAAAACATGTCACTGTCGGAAAACCCTTTAATTTTTACTATTTGTTATAGTGGCCATAGTAATACACCTCCTTTAAAAACTTCAAGAGTCTATCGTTCAAAACTTAGGCCATATACATGCAAATCACGTCACTGTCGCGACACCCTTTTAACTTTTAGGTTTAATTTTGTAAACTTGCTTATAAAGCGAAAATAGTTTAAATTACTGTCTGCAAATTTTAAGTGGTTGACTCCTACAGCTCAAGAAATAAAGACATAAAAGTAAATAACACGTCACTTTCTGAACACCGTATAAGTTTTAGTATTTTTTGCTATAGTGGCCTCTACACACATTCTATGAAAACACCTTCTGTGAAAATTTCAAGAGTCTACCTAATACGGTTCAAAACTTGGGCTATATACATGTAAATCATATCACTATCGAAACACCCTTTAATTTTAAGGTTTATTTTTTTATACTTGTTTATATAGCGAACTAAGTTTTAATTACCGTTTGTAAATTTTAAGTGTATGCCTCTTACAGTTCAAGAATTAAACACATATGTATACGTGAATAACACGCCGCTATCGGAACACCCTATAATTTTTAGTATTTGCTGCTATAACAGATATACATCTTTTAAGAGTCTACCAATTACGGTTGCAGATATAAAAGGCGCTGACAGACGGACGGACATTGTAGCGAAAACAATAGGGTTACGTTTTTAACCTTTGGGTAAAAATAATTCTTGAGTTAGTGATTAAAAATATGCATGTACTTTGGCAAAATCTCCTAAATGTTTCCGAAATTTAAAGACGAGTACTATTCTTTCTTGAAATTGCGATTTTTTTTAAGAAATCTCGATTTTTCAAAGTTTCAAAAAAACGAAATTTTACTAAAAAAATAATTTCACTAAACTAAAAAATTAATATTTCTCCAAAAGAGGATTTTGGAATTTGCTTACAAATCAAGATTTCACCAAATGCAAGTCGAGATTTTACCAAAAATATACAGGGGCCGAATTAACGCATTCGTGATCGGGTAAGCTTTCGTATAGAACAGACATGGGGGATTCAATTACATTTTAATTACTATTATAGGTAATTTGTAATTGAAAAAGTTCAATTACAAATTACAAGTAATTGTAATTGTAATTAGGCAGTAATCATTACTTCCAATTGAACGAAATTCAATTATATTCCTAAAAATTTCAAGCTTATCTTGCGTTGCATGATCAACAGTATTATTCAAACGAGCAATACGAAAACTACATCCATGTTCGATTACGGTGAACACCTTCATGAAGGTAATTATCGCTTACAAAATTTTGAAAACTTTGCGGTCAAATATATGTACTTTTTTTCATTTAATATTCCGTAGAAATTGACATTGTGAAAAAGAAAATAGTTTGAAATTTGGTCTAAATTCGTTTCTAAATTATCTTAAAAACTATCCTACAATACTAAAGGCTTTTTTACGGTATAATACTCCCTTAACATCTTCAGCACCAGTTGAAAGGTTATATTTGTTCGCCAGTATTATTTTAACATTAAGGCGCCAAATTTATTTATTCAAATAGAATTGTTATTATTTTTTATAATTTATATATAATTGAACATTTTTGTAATTAAATATTTTTTTACAATAATTACAAAAAAAAGTATTCATTACTTAAAATTTTCAATTACATGTAATTTGCAATTGAAAAATTTCAATTACAATTACATGTTCCAATTACATGTAATTGTAATTTAAATTTTTCAATTACAAATTACAAGTAATTATAATTGATTTTAGTCCCTGATTTCAATTATAATTACTTGTAATTAGTAATTGAACATTTTCAATAACAATTACATGTAATTAGTAATTGCATGTGTAATTAATTACAATATGTAATTGATATCCCCCAAGTCTGGTATAGAATGAATGTTCGTCACGTATCGATAGCTTACGTATCGAAATTTTTATAAAATGTAAACGGTTTTCGCTTATAATTAACCAAAGGCCCCCAACCAAAAAAAGTGGGTTACAATGAAAATGCATTGGTTTGCTAAATATTTAGCAAAGTGACAGAAACCTGCATTGTTGAAAGCTGGTATGTTACTGATTTTAAATTTTTACGCTTTGTTCTCCTTGTGAGATTCTGGTTGGGATTGTGTATGTGCTCACTGACCCTTAGGGGTTTGCTTGGGGGCTCTGAAATTAAGACATATTTTTTTACAGACCAAGTATAAAATAATTAAAACTTGTAAACAATTCATATGTGTGTACATTAATACAAATATTCGTCTTTTAATATTTTACTCGCAGTTCAACCGTTTAATATTCTTTTGGTGTTTTTGGCGATTTACCGAAGCGTTTTCTTTTCGAGTTTTCTTCGTTTCCTCGTATGCCGCATTACCTTTAATGCAGCAGGAGTTTTCGCATACTGTTGGAAATGACTTATTGATGGAAATATGCAACTACCAATAGAGTGATAAATGAAATAAAATCTGCTCCAAGCATGGTATAAATCGTCCAACACTTTAATTAGGGATTGTCAACTACGTATTTAGTCGTTATATATTCCTATGTTTTACTTATTTTAATAATATTAAAAATAATAGTAGTTCTAACGGGGCTCACTTTTAATTTAATTGTTAAAACAATATTAACGAACTTTAATTTTCAAGTAACAAAAGTTGTCAATCGTTGTAAAGCGACCGAATGACCGTGCCGAATCTTCTATACCCTTCACCACGGTGGTTTTATTTATACAGACATGTACAGCATTAACCATATTGTTGACTCTTTTCTTAAATAAAGTCGTATGAAAAAAAATCGTTATTCATGAGTTAAAGAAATAGAAGAGAAATAAAAACAAATTCCGTTTGCTACAATTGTCGCCGTGTTGTCAGCTACTTAATGATATTGAAACCGACAGGTACATCGTAACTTCTGACATTGTTGTAGAAATACTTATTTTGCTTTCTAAATAACTTTTTCAAAAAATTATAAATATTTCCTCCAAAACTTTTTGTTTGTATATGAGCTTGTAATTTACAATTTTGTTACATTTTTTTTTGTTGAATAAAATAGAAATTAGCCTAAGTTGACGACAGCCACAACGGTGGCCGTGTAGCCATGTAGCTTTGCTGACTTCAAAATAATCGTTTTATTTTTGACAGTTTGTAGTCGGTATCCCGATGATGTCTATGTGTTTAATGCACCTAGGTTTTAAAACAGAGATATCATCTATTTAATACACACATACATACATATGTATGTATATTCTTAATATTAAATATATGTTATGTTACAGTCATTATTTTCATTTTCAAAGAAATTGATATTGAAATTTTTGTTTTAATTTTTCGAAAATTGTGTGTAATAATTTTTTGTAAAATTTTATTCGAAATTTTTTTGGAAATTTTAAAAATTTTTTTTTTAATATTTTTCTGTAAAATATCTTTTTGAAAATGTTTTGTAAATTTTTTTGTAAATTTTTTTTAAATTTTATTGAAATTTTTTTTGTTAAATTTAGGACCTTTCTGCAGTCTATATTGAGTTAGAATGGTCAGACTAAAGCAAAAAGAAATCCTTAAAAAAAAATTTCCTCATATTGACACATGGGAGGTCCTTTTAACTGCTCCTATTTATCAGTGGGTACCCTGTGCGTCCATTGGCTACCTCTATGTGTATTGCTTTCTATTAAGGTCTCTAATACAAATCAAAGCAGAAACACCCTACCAATCTAAAAACAAACAAAAATCGCCCGTCGCAGGGGGTTATTGATCCCCCGAGATCTGTATGCACTCCTTGCGATCTACCTGTCGCAGTCTAATATTTATTTGAGAAAAAAAGGCAAAACAGAATCATTAAAGCCGAAAAAACTTAAAAAAAACGTGAAAAAAATATAGGTGGGCGTGGTTTTTGGCCCGCAGCCTCCAAAGGAATCCGATCCGATGTTGCTGAATTACAATACCAAAATTTTCGAAACTATGCCTGACAGATTGGTGTGCTTAAATTTTTTGTATCTCTTCTGGTGCCTTGGCAAATGACATTACAACTCTAACACGGACAGACGGACATCGCTTAATCAACTTCTCTATGTATAAGGATCCAGAATATATATACTTTATGGGGTCGAAAATGAATATTGTAGAAATTACACACGGAATGACAAACTTATATATACCCTTTCCACCTGTGGTGAAGGGTATAAAAACAATCAGTCATGGTATGCTATCATCTCAAGTTTCGATAGAGCTTGAATGCCGTAATTCCAAAAAGAAAGACAACGAATAATTCTAATCGCGGTAACTCGGCTAGAGTTTGACATTTTCAATTTTTTTATTATTGCTATATTTATGATTTAATATTAAAAGTTTAAGGCTAACAAACTACCTACCACATTCTCTGATTGTTTTTCCCTAAAAGTTGTCATGACAACAAAAAGGTCAAAACTTTAGAATATTCATGGTAAATAATTTTTTACAAACATTGGTAGGATCTACGCAGTTTAAAGCTTGCATTCTCTAATTCTAAAGTTGAAAATGTCTACTGATGATTCTTGGGTATTTGATTCCTTGGTATGTTTCCTCCATGGACCAGTTTGGAATGCACCTCTGCAGACATTTATCGAAGAGAAATCATTGAGTAAGTGATTTGAGTTATAAAAAAAAACATTATTGTCAATTTAATTTTATCCAGTTTTTGATCCCAATTTACAATTGGACGAAAATAGTCCTGATATCAAGAAAATCCATGATGACTATAAGCATTTGGTAGACTATATGTTAGGAAGTTTTATGGAGGAAATGCAAATAACTCCAGAACAATTTGAAATTGCATGCATGGAGGGCAAACAACTGCACAAGGATAATCCTTTTAAATTTCATCAGGGTCTTTTCCAACAGGTTTGTATATTTTTTATTTTTATTATTATTATTATTATTATTATTATTATTATTATTATTATTATTATTATTATTATACATAATTTAATTCTTAATTATTTTTCACCTTTTATAGATATGGGCTGCTAATGATATAAAAATATTTGTACGAATGATGACTCAACGAAATGTCGAATTGCAGTTGCAGGCTCTGGATTTAATTGAGAAAAATCAATTAGCCCTATTGCAAGAAAATGAGAGTTTTGATAGTACCACAGAGAGTGTACATTCACAGAGGTATGTACCCGTTCTAATATGGATTAAAAGTTGTTTTTTCATGTGAGAAGTTATTCTACAAAGTTTTATTGTGATATAAGCACATCTTGAGGTGCCGCAGAGCTACGTACTTCGCTAATAGATTTCTTTATTACCTGCCACGGTGGCTTAATCCCACGGTGCTCCAAACACCGAGTGAAACTAAAACTTAGACTAGCGCCCCCACTGTATAGTAATGGCGCACCCTACGATAACGTTCCCTGTGTAATGGGCACGATATACGCAATTTAGGTGTGACGCACAGTCACAGTGAGTAGCAATTCTTAGAACATGGCAAGCTATGGACCCATGTTTTAACCTCTTGCTTAGGGGTTGGAGCCTACCCAACTACTTCTGTTGATAATGCAACAGCACATTTTGATCAACAATGCATCCACCCTGCATTCATCGATCTTAAACCACAGCCACCACTTGTACCCCTGAAGGGGACCTCAGCAATAACCGGTCACAGAGACAGGGGAGTCTCTGTGGGGCCACCGATTCCCGTGGTACCAGTCCTTTGGGCACTGGTCGTGCCTCGAAGAGGACCCGTGTTTTAAAACAACAGACCTTTTCTTCCAGATTTGGGCTCCAGGAACCCTAGCGTCTGGTGCCCCTATTTTCCGAGTGCACCGCTTCAAAGCATTAGCAATATCCTCCAGTGACAGTTGGAACCCCCGGGGGTACACTTCATCTACATATGTATGTATCAGACTTGGGGGATATCAATTACATTTTGTAATTAATTACACATGCAATTACTAATTACATGTAATTGTAATTGAAAATTTTCAATTACTAATTACAAGTAATTGTAATTGAAATAGGAATTAAAATTAATTACAAATACTTGTAATTTGTAATTGAAAAATTACAATTACATGTAATTAGTAATTGGAAAATTAAATTACTAATTACATGTAATTGTAATTTTTCAATTACAAATTACATGTAATTGAAAATTTTAAGTAATGAATACTTTTTTTGTAATTATTGTCAAAAAATATTTAATTACAAAAATGTTCAATTACTATAAATTATAAAAAATAATAACAATTCTATTTGAATAAATAAATTTGGCGCCTTAGTGTTAAAATAATACTAGCGAACAAATATAACCTTTCAACTGGTGCTGAAGATGCTAAGGGAGTATTAGACCGTAAAAAAGCCTTTAGTATTGTAGGATAGTTTTTGAGGTAATTTAGAAACGAATTTAGACCACGCAAGTAAATCTGAAGTGCAAATTTCAAACTATTTTCTTTTTCACAATATCAATGTCTACGGAATATTAAATGAAAAAATGTATATTTGACCGCAAAGTTTTCAAAATTTTGTAAGCGATAATTACCTTTATGAAGGTGTTCACCGTAATTGAATATTTGAATAATATTGTTGATCATGCAACGCAAGATAAGCTTAAAATTTTTAGGAATATAATTGAATTTCGTTGAATTGGAAGTTATTACAATTACAGTTACTTGTAATTTGTAATTGAACTTTTTCAATTACAAATTACAAGTAATTGATTTTGTCGCTGATTTCAATTACAATTACTTGTAATTAGTAATTGGAAATTTTCAATTACAAATTACCTGTAATTGTAATTGAAATGTAATTGATTGAATCCCCCCATGTCTGGTATGTATATACGTTGAGTGCCTCGGTAGACAGATTGGTAGCAGCACGCTAGTCTATCAGTCTGGAGTTTGCGGGTTCGATTCTCGCCAAAGACTCTGAATGTTTTCTGCAGACAAGCAAAAAGCTTCGTGTCTTAAAAAAAATATCCGCAAAAATATGCAAAATGCTGAAACTAAATATGACACATTTACCTACAAGCAACTCATGGTCTTATATGAGTTATTAACAAGGTGAAGCTCTTATTTAAAGAAGTCGAAAGGTATAAAAGAAAAAGATCCAAAATAGAAGAAGAAACGTTAAAAATGTGTAAAACTGAATATAAGATAAGAAAAATTATGAAATTCTTTATATCAGTTAAAGAAATAGGACATTGAAGAATGAACTTGAATTAAAAAAAAAAATACAATAATAGATAAATAAATTTTCTTTAATGCTCTCACATAATTTTTAATTTAAATTATTCTTTCTTAGAGAGAATAAAAACGAACTTAAGCTTGACTATAAAGTTCATATTTACATATGTAATACAAATAGTTGGACTAATAAAATTTAGATTTTCGAAATATAATAATTTTTATTAAATTTGAATCACTCTGCAATATTTATTCTATTACAAAAAATGTCGCAGGCGTTTTTTACACGGTACGGAAAAAATTAAAATACGCCATCGACTATGCTAGCTGACGTAAAACGACAACGCCTTACACAATAAGGCTGATTGTAATGATTTTTCTTTGACTAAAACTTATATAATGCATGTATGTATGAACTTAGAAGGGTCCATTTATTCCTATAATACAGTTTTTGCGGATCCAAATGTAATAAAATTTGCTATATTTTAATCAGCCTTATTACGGATGTCGTGTTCACACATCGACGACGATAATATGGTAACAGATTAAAGAAAACAATCAGGGGTCTAATCGCCGCATTCGATATCGAGTAAAATCTATCGTAATTTTTTATTTTGGTATCATGGCACTCGATATCGAATAAAAAGTAATCACGATACTTTCATTCGAAAGGAAATATTTTTAAACTGTATTTTCTTGTTCACTTGTTGACTTATTATTAATCTATTACAATTTGATATAAATAACGATATCTGTCGTATGGCATAATAAGCTTACTCAACTCGTATCGAATTTGTTATTCGATACGATAGTTTACTCGATATCGAAAGCGGCGATTAGGCCCCAGAATTGCGGCCCCTCTTACCCTACTCCAATCGTGCTCAAACTTAACAATTGTAAATGGCAACTTTTTAGCACTATTACGTATTGAAATTGAAAAAATATTTTCTTGGTTCCACCCTAATGTACATATCGCCCTTGTTCCTCTAAAGAGAGTCAACTTAAAATGTTTTAATTTTCATTATTTGCAAGAAATCGATGTACAGTGGTTATATCTACGCATTGTAAAATTTTTACATAATTTTCTCTACTATTTTGCAAAATACAGCAGGGGTCTAATCACCGCATTCGATATCTAGTAAAGTCTCTCGTAATTTTTCATTTTGGTATCATGGCACTCGATATCGTAAAAAAAGTGTTGTAATTTCTTTCGAAAGGAAATGTTTTTAAACCGTATTTTCTTGTTCACTTATTATTAATCTATTACAATTTGATATAAATAACGATTCGATACATGTCGAATGGCATAATTAGCTTACTCGACTCGACTCGTATCGAATTTGTTATTCGATACGATAGTTTACTCGATATCGAATGCGGTGATTAGGCCCCAGTTTTATCACTCTGAAAATATATTAAAAAAAAGTTTTTTGACTTTACTGAAAATTTTTAAATTTTGCGTTGACTCTCTTTAGAGGAATAAGTGCGATATGTTGAGCCGAAATGATTTTTGAGCAGAGAGTAAAAATTTATTTAAATATTTTTGTTGTAACAGCCCTGCCGCTGTCGGAAGTTCTATCGTGGAAAGATATAAAATATATAAAAATTCCAACATCAGTCGGTGCAAGTCCTTTGGCCTATTGGAACAATAAAATAAATGCACAGTATCATGAGGGCCCTGTGAACATAATGAGTGGACAACGGTTTAAAATTCCGGGAACTATATAATATAACAGTTCCCGGAACATTCTCTCAAATGTGTTTTCTGGGTAACAGTAGTTCATTATTTGAAATTGCAGTTGCATGTTTATTCAGGTAGCTGTGACCGCCTGCTGATGCAAGTTTTTTGACTGCCACTATGGACATCCGATAAAACTAGGGTAGAACGTTTTGGATATCATCGATATATAGGCAAGTCCTATCAGATGTATCTAGGGGCTGGATCTTGGGAGAGTAACCGATGATTTAGACGACTTGGAAGGTGACAAGCCATCTAGAACTGCTCACTCACTGTGTTGTTGAGCCAGCAGCTCACTATGCCAGCATACAGTTGCAATTCAGAGTGCATTTTTTTGGATCGATTGTAAGACTCGGCATTGGGGGTCGCTCAGAAAAGAGGGGAGGCATAATTATAAAGAGAGCGACAAACGCTTTGTATCTCGCTATTATTCCTTTTTTCATGCCCCAAGATGTGCAAGTAAGAGCTTTTAGATTTTTATTTGTGGATTTTAATGTTTAACTGATGTACATAAGTGAAGTACGAGATTGACTACCCCTTGAATTTTTAAGTTGTTAATCATAGAGATGCGTCTGTCGTCGAATAAGATGTTCAACTCTATTCTTACCTTCTTTGTCCAAGCAGTGAAAAACGACTCCGAATACTTTTAAGGTAAGAGCTGGAGTCTACTTTTCTGCAGAAATTCCTTTTGTTTAATTTTTAAGAATTTGTTGTTGTTTCTTATGTAATTTGAAATAGATTAATATTGGATATGATTTCACCCAACTGTCTCTTTGTGATATTTATTCGAATAAAATTTATAACAAAAAAAAAAACAAAAAAACACAGGTGTTCTGTAAAGGGAATCCGAGTAACCTTTTTTGAATTTAAAACGAATTAACATTTTTGTTGTTCTGTAAGTCGAAATCACTTAATTTTACTCGTTTTGCTCTGGAGTGTATAAAATTTGCCGGAGGAAAAGCGGGTGTAGTTTGCATTTCGCTTTAGTTATAAAACTTTTATTATTCATTATATGTGAAATGTGAGCTTGGCAATAGACAACCCATAAGTTGTGCAGACATACAGCAAAATAAATGCAAAATAAAAAAACATGCTTATAAGTAATTAATTTCTAAAAAGAGAATGAGAATCTTTTTATTACAAACAAAACCCGTTTTTATTTAAATTTTTTTTTTAATTTGAAATTTTTCTTCTTAAAATTAAATGTATTTAAACTCTTCTTTGCTAGCGACAAATTAACAGATACAGAGGAATTTATTGCCAAGACGGTGGAAAATGAAACGGACACTCCAGAGGCTTCTGTAACGCCTGAGCAGGATGACAATGAACAAGATGTTGCTCATAAATTTGAAAGATTAAATTTATTCTTTGAAAAAAATGAAAAGGTTGGTGAAGTTTAAATTAAAGCAGTTACAAATAAATTACATAATTTTTATTAGGTCGATTATGGATGGCAACCGAACATTAGTAGTAGGAATAAAATTATTATTTCCAAAAGGCAATGTGTAGATTGTTTTCCTTTTCTTATATTAAATGCTAAAAGTGCTGCTGAAGTGTTGTGATATTTTACTATTTTGAAATCTACAATTTTCGGAAACACATACATACATAATCACTCCTATCGCGAATAATTATTCCCATGAAAAAACTCCCAAATTTTTCTACCGTGAATGATTCCAATAACAATTTACTTGTATTTTACGGTAGAAATCATTCACGATAGACATTTTGGGAGTTTTTTCGTGGGAATAAATATTCGCGATATGGGCGATTGCTTCTTTTAAGGAAGGAAGGAATGCCTTAACAATACAATAAAAAGAGAATAAAACATTTTTAAGAAAATGTTTCATTCGAATAAGGCAAGTTCTACTTTTATCTGAGAGAAGTTGTTTTAAGAAAAAAAATGGGTCAATAACGGAAAAAGCTAAAAACAGAAGCTTATAAGAAAGAAGGATATTCCAGTTGCGCTATAGCTACAAGAATTGGTAGGAGAAAAAATGTTTTTAATAATTTTCTCCAAAATAAGGGTAGCTATGGAGAAATTATGAAAGGTCGCACTTAACGTGTCCTATCAGTCCGGGAGCTACGTTTAACATTAAGAAAAGCCAATAATTCAGCTACTTCTGTGAGCAAGATCGCTCTCAAATTAAACATTAAACAATCAACGCAAAGAAAAGAGGTTCGAGTTTAGACGTGCCAAATTGACATGGAGTACCGAGTGGAGAACCGTAGTATATTCTGATAAAAAGAAAGCTATATTTAGATGGATTCGACGGTTATTACTACTTCCATGATTTAGGGCAAGAACCACGATTTCTCTCAAAACATCATTTCCGCGAATGTGGAGTGTGCTCTTTCCTACTACGGGACTCCCGAAATCGTTTTTGAGAGCGATAAATTACAGCTGAATCGTACAAATGTATTTTGAGATCATTATTTCTACATTTCAACAATCTGTTTGTAGCGATACCTTGAACTGATCAGTATGACAACGCTACCATACACACCGCCAGAGTAGTAAAATCATGGATTCAGGTACAAAATGTCAGCGTCATGCAGTGGCCACCATACTCACGAGACCTTAATTAATATTGTCGAAAACGTCTGTGGCTGGATGACTAGAACAGTATATGAAAATGGAAGGCAATTTGAAAATAAAAATTCATTAATGGAAATTTCGTTGGACTATCTTAAGTCGCTATATGATTCCCTTCCAAATAGAATATTTGAGGTAATTTCCAATAAGGGAAGAATGAACATAGTATTAGAGAGTACACATTTTCATACTATATTAAAATAAAAAATTTTGAATTTGAATTTCCGTAATTTACCCATGTGTCTTTATTCTAATGAAACATAAAAAAGAAGTTTAGTTTATTTCTTTCTAAAAACATGAAATAAAAAGTTATGGTTATTTTCTCCAATCTTCCTGAGGTGTTTTTAATTTTAGTAGAGCATGAAAATCAAATACTAAAAGAATATATTCTATGTATTTATAAAAGATGCTTAAATAAGAAATGTTTACAAATGAAACTACCTTGTAGTTAAATACGAAGAATACTAATTCGACCCAGAAGAATATAACACGACCCAGAAAATGCATTACATCTTGCTAGTATGTAATTGATTTTGCTTTACTTGTAATAATATACATTGTTCAAATTGAATAAGAATTATTTAAAAAAGGTAATCTATTTTATAAAAAAAAATTGTTTAATCATCCAGGTCAATCCCGATGAAATGTTAACCAGACAAGAGTACCTACGACAACAACGTGATAAAATAATCGAAATAAAAAAGAAGACCCGAGCCAAACAATTACAGGAAACCGTAGCTAAGACTTTAACAGCAGCCGCAACTTCATTGAATACTCGTCCAACATCTGCTCAAGTGGCACAAAAACTTTTGGAAAATGTTTCTAAACCAACAGCTGGTATTGACAAAGCGGAAGATACTGATAACAATCCAGCGTTACAGCTGAGAAAAACTTTAGCAAAACGTTTGAAATCTGAAGTGGTAGAACAACACTAAATTACAACCATCCGCTCTTAAAAAAATACAAATAAAATTAGTATATTAATTTTATTTTAAAGTGCTTTTCAAATACATATATAAATATAAATTTTAACAATTATTTGGTTTAAAATCGTTATATATTTTAATGAGTAAAAAAATTAATTTAAAAAAAAAAATCAGTAACTCTCCGATTATAAATGACTAGTTGCTAAAAAAAAAAATATATTTATTTTTTAGATTTTCTTTTGGCAAATGAAATAATAAAAAAATATATAGGGGTTTAAAATTTATATAGTCAACATTTCTTTTAAAAGTTCTTTTTTGTTTTGTGCTTTTTAGGTGTGAGTGTGTGTGGATTAGAAATGAAATGAATTTTAAACCGGTATGCGATCTCTTAAATATGACATTATGGCCTCGGTGCCCTTTTGAAGAGTTTGATGACGTGGCAATTTGAAAGGATTTCCTATTATTTCCAAAGTGCTGAAAACAAATAGAAATTTTATTAATAATACTAAATATCGTTATTTTAAATGAAAAACCTTGTAACTATATTCTTTTCGAAACTAAAATAATTGTTCAAAATATTTAAAACAAAATATTGTTGTTTAATCTTGACATAAAAATGTATTTTTACGCTTTTTTTGGCTAACTTTTATTAAAAAGTAGCTGTGCCCACACACGTTATGTGCATCCTGACAATATTTTGTCCGATTTTGCTTTGAAAGTAATCCACACCAAATTTTAAGACTCTTACTTTATATAAAGGTACCCATCACTAGATTAAATTCTAAAATTTTTATAAAATTCTAAAATTCCAAAAATTATTTTAAAGCTCTGTAAAAGGCATTTAAAATATTTTAATAACAATGTAATTCTACAAAGTAAAATTACAAATTAAATACAAATGTTGGCTATTTGGCAGTAAGTAATTCATATTTTGTGATTATTTTAAAACAGCGCCATCTTTAAAATATTCCGCTTTCAATTCATTTTTCCATTATTTTAAAACATACCCCTTAAAATATACCTCTTTCAAAAATAAAAGATACCTAAAAGTAGGCAAATACACTTTAGGAAGCAGCTAGAGAAAGATAAAAAGTTGCCATACTTGGAAACACTTTTTTTATTAGAGAACAAAATACATTATCAATAGACTGGTACCAAAAACCAACCGCCTCAGGGAGAATTATAAATTTTTACTCTAACCACCCGTAACACGTCAAAATTAACACGGCACGGATCTTTTCAGAAAGGTTGTTGATATTTAGTGACAAAAATTAGCACCAACAAAACGTCCTCAAAATTAGATACATTTTACAAAAAAAAATAGTTATTCATTTAGCATGGCAGCAAAAGTTATTAAAAATACCGCAAAAAATTATAATAAAAAGACTGACACGAAGACGGAAACAATATTTAATTCTTTAAAACATGTTCCTTTTTTTCGGAAAGTATTGTACATTCAAATATATGTATATGACAGAGAAAAATTTAATATTGCATTGACAAAACATTAAATATGCTCTTCTCAAATACAAAATCAAAAATAGATAAATTGGAAAAATCGAACTTAATATAAACAAGTAAAAGTGCTATATTCTGCTGTGCCGAATCTATACCCTTCACCACGGTGATTTTATTTATACAGACATTTTATTTATACAGCATTATCCATATTGTTGACTCTTTACTTAAATAAAGTCGCATGAGAAAAAATCATTATTAATGCTTTAAAGAAATAGAAGACAAATGAAAACAAATTCCGTTGGCTAAAATTTTCGTCGTGTTGTCAGCTACTTAATGATATTGAAGACGACAGCTACATCGTAAATTTTGACATTGTTGTATAAATACTTATTTTGCTTTTATAAAATTAAATAACTTTTTCAAAAAATTATAAATATTTCCTCCAAAACTTTTTGTTTGTATATGAATTTGTAATTTACAATTTTGTGACATTTTCTTTTGTTGAATAAAAAAGAAATTAGCCTAAGTTGACGACAGCCACAACGGTGGTCGTGTAGCCATGTAGCTATCTATACTGGCTTGAAAATAATCGTTTACCTATAAACGTGTGTATTTTATTTTTGACAGTTTTATTCGGTATCCTGATGATATCTATGTGTTTAATGCACCTAGGTTTTAAAACCGAAATCTCATCTATTTAAAAGTCAAAAGGATTTAAAAAAAAATTATACGCATTTAAAAAAATATGTTACTCAATATACACACATACATACATATGTATATTCTTAATATTAAATATATGTTATGTTAGTCATGATTTTCATTTTCAAAGAAATATTGAAATTTTTGTTTTAAGTTTTCGAAAATTGTTTGTAAAAATATTTTTTGTAAAATTTTATTCGAAAATTTTTTTAAATTTATTTTTCGTATATTTTGCTGTAAAATATCTTTTTGAAAATTTTTTGTAAATATTTAAAAAAAAAAAAATTTTTAATTTTTTTTTAAATTTTATTGAAATTTTTTTGTTATATTTAGGACCTTTTTGCAATCTATATTGAGTTAGAATGGTCAGTGTAAAGCAAAAATAAATCCTTACAAAAAAAATAAATCCTTACATATTGACCCCCCATGTGCCTTTTAACTGCTCCTATTTACCAGTGGGTACCCTGTGGGTCCATTGGCTACCTCTATGTGTATTGGTTTCTATTAAGGTCTCTAATACAAATCAAAGCAGAAAAACCCTACCAATCTAAAAACAAAGAAAAATCGCCCGTCGCAGGGGGTTATTAATCCCCCGAGATCTGTATGCACTCCTTGCGATCTACCTGTCGCAGTCTAATATTTATTTGACAAAAAAAGGCAAAAGAAAATCATTAAAGCCGAAAAAATTTAAAAAAAAACGTGAAAAAAATATGATATGTATAAGGATCCAGAATATATATACTTTATGGGGTCGGAAATGAATATTGTAGAAATTACACACGGAATGACAAACTTATATATACCCTTACCATCTGTGGTGAAGGGTATAAAAATACCTTGCAACGGCAACGGGTCCAATATATGTAACAAAATATATGTTGGTACGAACAAATCTAAACTAAGAACAAGATTGGCTGCACATAAGTCAGACTACAAAGCACGCAAAGGTAATACGGAACAAAAAACAGCACTACCAGCCCACTGTGCCATCAAAGGTCACTCTCCTAATTTCGTTGATACAACAATATTACAACATAAGAGTAATTATAAAAAGAGATATACCATGGAAATGTTACACATCATTAACACTCCCACGGACATAAGGATAAATCTTAAAATAGACACGGAAAATTGCGCGCATATGTATAGACATATAGATATGTATGTAATTTCAAAATATAAACAAAAGAGCTTTTAGTAAGTATTGCACTCTTTTTCAAAGCGGACAGCAATGTAGGGTTGGTCAATAATAATTATATTATTCTTGTGCTTTTTTTGAAGTGATACTAATGTTTTTTGTTTACTATTTTTAGTTTTTTCCTGATGAAGAACACCAAAGGTGTTCGAAATATTGAAATATTAAACAATAATTAATAAAACAAAAAGAGAGTGTTATTTAAATAAAAGGATTGACCTCGGATCCTTTAAAATTTCCTTTGGAAATAAGATATTTTTGCGAAAAAAAAAAAGTATCTTATATTGGAATCAGGATACTAAAGTACCGCACAAATTTTTTTCAAACCCATCCAGTGTTTTTAACCGACTTCAAAAAAGGAATGAGGTTATCAATTCGTCTGAATGTTGCTTTTTTATGTTTGTGCCCGCAGAACTCAGTCATTTCTGAACCGATTTTAAATGCTTACAGATTGGTCCCATTTTAAAAGAAGTTCAGAATTTTCAAAATTAAAAGGTGTCCCCATACAACATACGTGCTTTTTACGTGTATTACGAACCGTAAAGGGCACCCTTTTAAAATTTTAAAAAACTGCATATCACTATAGCTGCCAATAACAGAAATTAAAACAATAAACTTAAAAATTAAAGGGTGTCCCCATATGTGACGTCAATTTAAATATATGAACCATTTGAGCCATTGTAGACAATCACTTGAAAATTCGACAGAATATGCAATATTTATAATCAGAAATTAATTATTTATAATTAGAAGTTAAAGGGTGTCCCAATAGTTGATGTAATTTGATGTATATTGCAAAACTTCTGAACCGTAACAGAGAGACGGTTGAAATTTACAAAGAACCTGTAATTCTAAGTCCGTTATAATATCAAGTATATAATTTCAATTTGGAAACTAAAGGGTGTCCCCATAATTGATATAATTTAACCTATCTAGCCCTATCTTTTGAACCGTTATAGACAAACACTTAAAAATTAGACAGAATCTCCACTACTATGTCCCTTATAATAACATTTATAAATATTTAAAATTTTAAAGGGTGTCTCAATAGTTGATGTAAATTGATGCATATGGCCAAACATTTGAACCGTTTTAGACAGGCATTTGAAATTAACAAAGAAGCTGCCCTTTAAAATAAGTGTTTAATTTAAAATTGTACATTAAAGGGTGTCCCCTAGGTGATATTGTTTAAGCTATATGGCCATATCTTTGGAACCGTTACATTTTATTACTGTGTCAATAATAATAACTGTAAAAAAAATAAAGGGTGTCCTCATATATGACGTAATTTGTCTTTATGGATAGACATTTGAATTTACAGAACGTTGCTCTGTTAGAGCAACAAGTATAGAAGTATTTGATTTGATTACTATCTCTTACAGATTAATTCCTTTTAAATTTTTACAAATTACATGTAATTGAAAATTTTAAGTAATGAATACTTTTTTTTTGTAATTATTGTAAAAAAATATTTAATTACAAAAATGTTCAATTACATATAAATTATAAAAAATAATAACAATCCTATTTGAATAAATAAATTTGGTGTCTTAGTGTTAAAATAATACTAGCGAACAAATATAACCTTTCAACTGGTACTGAAGATGTTAAGGGAGTATTAGACCGTAAAAAAGCCTTTAGTGTTGTAGGATAGTTTTTGAGGTAATTTAGAAAGGAATTTAGACCAAGCAAGTATATCTGAAGTGCTAATTTCAAACTATTTTCTTTTTCACAATGTCAATGTCTACGGAATATTAAATGAAAAAATGTATATTTGACCGAAAAGTTTTCAAAATTTTGTAAGCGATAATTACCTTTATGAAGGTGTTCACCGTAATTGAACATGGATGCAGTTTTCGTATTGCTCGTTTGAATAATACAGTTGATCATGCAACGCAAGATAAGCTTGAAATTTTTAGGGATATAATTAAATTTCGTTCAGTTGGAAGTAATGATTACTGCCTAATTACAATTACAATTACTTTTAATTTGTAATTGAACTTTTTCAATTACAAGTACATATAATTAGTAATTGGAAAATTAAATTACTAATTACAAGTAATTGTAATTGAAATTTTTCAATTACAAATTACAAGTAATTGTAATTGATTTTGTCCCTGATTTCAATAACAATTACTTGTAATTAGTAATTGGAAATTTTCAATTACAAATTACCTGTAATTGAAATGTAATTGAATCCCCCCATGTCTGTTATATATATATATATATATATATATATATATAAATTTTATATATATATAAATTTTTTATATTTAACCCTTGTACTACGCAATATCTGTCTTTGAGTTTCCCCCCGTGGTGGGTGGCGCTTCCTGAACGACCTTCTAGATAAATACCATATAAAACATGAACAAAGTACCATATAAAATATGACTCATTCTTCAATAAATGACTTGGTGGGGTACTATTAATAACTCAATACTGCTGGCCATTTATTATCTTATAGCAACATGTGTGCATTTTCGAACAAGGCTAAATACCCGATTTTTATTATAAATGTTAAAAAAATTTCAAATAAGTGATTATGATTCTTTTTTGTCAGTTACAAGGTTTTTCAGTTAGCGTAACGTAATGTGTTCTTTAATGTTTCTAGTAAATTATACTTACTTTATATTTGTCAAATTTCCTAAAATAGGTGGCACATGTTCAATGTAATTGTTGCGTAAATCTAATCTTGCTAAGCGTTTGAGAGCTCCTAAACCACTGCTGGATGCATCAATGTCCTTAAGACGATTATCGCAGGCAAATAGAATTTCAAGGCCTTGTAATTCGTAAACGCAATTTGGTATACTCTCAAATCTATAATAGATAGAAAAGTTAATAGTTTTAAAGTTATTATTAAGGAATAAGACTAAACCGTATTAACAAAAAAAACAAATATTAAAAGATACAATTTTATTTTCAAATTTCAAATGACGTAAATAAAATCTCATTATCAAAGCTGAAAAACTTAGATGCATGAATAAAGCAAATGCGAATCCATTTATCAGGTAGTGGTAAATGGATATAGCGAATGCATTTAATTGCTCCGTTGCTGGAAATAATAAATTCTGTATATACAAAATACATTTTTTGTAAATATATTGAGCTTGGTGTTTCGAACAACGAAGCAAATTAATAAATTTGCCATCAAAAATAATGTCGTTAAAAAAATATTCTAATACACAAGGGTAGATATTAAAATTTAAACAAACGTAATATAAATGTTCGGTTTTATCTTAAATTCCTATCAAAAAATTAAGGCATATTAGATAGATCCAATTATAGGCGACTCGCACGAGTTAAAATTGCTTTAAAAATATCTGATTTGGACAACTGGACTCTTAAAACTAGTTAGTGTCGTTCGTATTATTCTGCCCTAATCTCGTTGGCGTTTTAACTTTAATAGTCGTTTCTATGTCGTTGTCGTTTTTATCGTCGTTTCGTTTCTGAATTCGTATTCTTTAAATATATTTAAACGATGAAGAAACGTTACCGAAAACAAAAAAAAAAACAATTTTTGGTGTTGTTATTTATGACATTTTTGTAAATTTCTAAAGAGTTTGTTTTGTTGGTAAGTTTTAACAAAATATGGCGAATACTGAATTTTATTTTTCAAATTCAAGTGATGATGACTTAATAGATATAAATGTATATCGGAAGATGCTACGACAGAACGTTAACATTTTTGCCATCTCAGACTCTAAGTACAAAACTCGATTAGAAGCGTTCTAACTTCTTTATGGTCGGCGAATACCACTACATTTCCTCTCGAGTTAATTTGTTTTTCAAATTTTAATAGGTTTGACACCGCTTCCTCCAATGGTGACAATCGCAACTGTTTATAACATCCTTGCCCTGCTGCTCTGGAATCAGAGCTTCCGTTTTATGATGACAGAGAAGGAATGTTTTATTGCCGTTTCTATCTTCGTTTCAAAATAGAGAACATCGATATATATACGACGAGTTTCGTTAACGCCAACGGTATTGCCATATTGTCGTTTTTATTTCGTTTTCAAACTACAACGCCAACAGGAATAGGGCCGATTATCTCCCCTTTTAGGCTAAATTAAATTGGTGGTACGGTAAAATTTACCGCCGACCTCCACTTATGTCACGCATGTATTGGCTTTATACGGCAATTTTTCGGGTTGGCGTATCTGTTTATACAAAAATGAGTCTCATGTTGCTCTCTCAGCTTGAGATCAATGCATTAGTGATGCTTTAGAGCAGCTTGCTTTAGTTATTGGTCCATCTGGCCACTGTTGGATAGCAAAAAATTATTACATTAAATAAGAAAGAAGTCATACAAGCAAGTACTTGAGTATGTGGTTAAGGTCGCTGGGTGCTGAAAATTTTCAACCCATATGAGATCGGCTTTTCGCTATAATGACTAAAAAAGAGTATGTTGGTTTACTGACTTCTCCCCTGGCTTTGTCTTTGACAAGACTCTTTCACTTAACCCTGTTATGGCTGACACTTCTCTATCGCCTTAATTCTTCTCAAACTGTGTGACGTTTCTCTCTATACACTTTTCTTTTCAGGTATTACAAAGTCATCATATTTCTCATATTTATTGCACCCAATCGAGCTGAGCATAACATAATGATCATTTACTTAAGCTCATATTTTGCAAACCGTTTGAAATTTTGATATACTCTCTGAGGCAAAGTTGTAGCTCTTGTCATAAAGAACAAAAATTGTTAACATATAAAATCAAAAAAACTTCATCTTCAAGGTCAAAATCGCAAAAAACTTTAAAAAATTCAATTTTGTTTACCTTTTTTCCCCTGTTCAGGTCCATAGGTAGCAAACCGTTCAAAATTCAAGGAAACAATCAACTACAAAAATGAACCTAAGATCTCAATAAACTTTCTAGAAAATATGAACTTCCTAGGAATGATTCTTAAGACCGTTTAGGTAGCGCTTAGGTAGCCGAAATGAATTTAAAAATTTTCGGGAAATTTTTCACTTTTGCAAAAAATAAAACTAAATTTCGAACTACAAAGCAACAATAAAATGCCATGTTATTCTTGTATTGTTGTATTTGTTGTAGAGAGGCCACTACCTGGCAAGCTAAATCTAGCTTGGCTATATTGTTATTTATTGAATATAACCTTTAGAAGTTACGATAATTATTTTTTAACAACTCCAATTTCAATAAAATAAAAATCAATATATTTCCTTTAAGGATAAAGGATCATAAAGATATCAAAAAGTCACGATTGCCTTGAAAGCAATCCACACCAAAAATCCTTACTTTTTTTTAGTACCGCCGTAAACTACTAAAACAACACTTTCTCTTGGAAATAATATATTTTTGCGAAAAAAAAGTATCCTATATTGGAATCAGGATACTAAGGAAGCTCCTCACAAAACTTTGTTAAAATCCATCCAGTAGTTTTTACGTCATGCGAACGCAAAAGAAAATCGGACAGATAGACGTACAGACGAAATGAGTTTCTATTTTATTATATGTATAGTTCAGTTCAGTATTCGCCTTTTCCAGAATCTTTAGCTTGTATAGGAAATCAGATGCCATATTCTGTAATTCTCGTAGCTAAATCTATCGCTAAAACTCTAAAAATGCACAAACAAATTATGAGTGTTGTTGTAAGAATACTCGTGATTTGTTGGTGCATTTTTAGAATTTTAGCGATAGATTTAGCTACGAGAATTACAGAATATGGCACCAGGGGGGTTATTACGTATTTCGATTCGAAAAGGAAATCATTCGAATTTGTATGACTTTAACATTGTGTTTCGAAAAAGATTTCTTTCGAATCGAAATACGTAATAGTAATAACCCCCCTGGACTCCCAAATGCATACGTTTTACGCCTCCTCTAGGATCTGCAGCCTTATCAAAACCTTCGTAAAGCCTGTCATAATTTAAAAATTCAACTTCTATGTAACAGTTTGAGTTTTGTCTGGTGCTACACCACCAAAAATGCATGTGTATAAGCTTTATAGACGAAAATAAAGCATATGCACATGCCTGATTAATACAACCACTGAAAGATTAATCAGCCAATGCCAAAGGGAGTCGTGAATCAGCAAAAGCTGAAAACAATGACCTCCTGACTGCCCTTTAGCGATAGTGATAATGACGCGCGTGTGTTGCTTATATACCCTGAGAAACGACTGTTCCGAATCTTTTATAAACTTTTGATGAACTTTATGAAATACTTACTTGTTATGCGATATATTAAGCTCCCTTAATGTATTCAACAAACCAAATTCTTTTGGCAAGGTTTCAAGATTATTGCAGGATAAGTTTATTAAACGAATATTCGTAAATTGCGAAATAAATGATGGCACTGAACTGATAAGATTATTGGCGAAAACCAATTCTGAACAGCATTTTTTTGTTAACAGCAAGCTGAAATAAAAAAATATTATTATTTTAGAAAAACCCTTTAATTCCATTAATTTAAACAAAATCGAATTTAAAAAAGAGCAACTGCAAAAAACTGAATTTTACAGTTGTCGTTATCTCCTTCTGATAACTGTTTATATTTAAATGTGTAAATATATACTCACCCTTCTGGTAACGAAGTGAAACGATTACGTGAAAAGTCTACAATATTTACCTCTTCATTAGAAGCGGTTACAAAAATTTCATCAGGAACTTCTGTTAAATTTTGCTTATTAACAGTTAAACAATGAGTCTTGCGAAGTTTATACCTGGAGAAATAAAAAAATATTTTTTTTGTACCGCAACATTAAAAAGCATAAATCTCAAATAATTTAATACCTATCTGGGAAGATAGAATTTTCTTCACCTAAAGTCGGTGGCCTACGCGGACTATTTAAGCCATCACCACCCATACTGCTATTTTCAGCAGTTATGGCTGCAGCTGCTTCCAAGCCTGCAGACCGATCTTTTAACGTTTTCAAAATTCTTACAGTTCCACACTGCAATATATCACGACGTATCGATTTGATGGGGTTTCCTTCAACTTGCAAACTTACCAGATGGGCTAAAGTTGCCAAGGAATAGGGTAAATGACTTATAGAATTATTCGAAATATCCAAACGTATAAGACTTTGCAAAAGGCCAATTTCATCGGGTAATTGTGTAATTTTATTGTCACGCAAATCAAATATTTTCAAATGTGGCAACTTTGAGCATAAATTCTTGGGTATTTTCTAAAAACAAAAATAAATTTTCAAGTATTTTGTTTAAAAATTATTTACAAAGGAAGGAACAAACGAACGAACGAACCTCTATGAAATTATTAGAAACATGTAATTCTTGCAAGTCACAACAACCATTAAAATCGGGCAATTCTTTGATGTCATTATGCTGTGCATACAAGCACTGCAGTTTGCGTAAACTTCCCATATCCTCCGGCAAAGCGATGAGATCATTATGCATTAAATCCAGTTTTTGTAAAGCTTTAAGAGGGAGTGCGGATAGTTTTTTTTTAATTCAAATACTTTTAGTTTGTTTAGAAACATGATTTAATTTTAATTCAAGCAACTTACAACGCATACTGACTAAATCGTTTGGCAATTCTTTAATGTGATTGTATGCTAGTAAAAGCGTTGTTAGACGCACCAAAAAACCCATACCACCTGGTAGTTCTGTTAGTTCATTATTTGATACATCCTTTTTAGCGTTTAGGGGTTTTGTTAAATGTGATTGAAAAATAAATAAATAGAAGATTTTCAAATAAGGGGTTAGATAATGAAATGAAAATTAGTTTGCTATTTAAATTGGTAATATAAATTATCTATTAGTTCTTTTAAAGTTGTTGTTTTGTCTAAACTTCAATATTAAGCTTTATTTAACTCTTATTTCGTAAAAGAAATTTTAAATATAAATATTTACGTAAAAGCATTTCAGCTCACTTAATCAATAGCGTATTAATTAACCCCTCCAACAATTAATTCTAATAAATTTATATTTAAATACTAGCTGTGTCCGCCACGTCGTTTAATTGATTTTGCTTTCAAAGTAATCTTACTTTTATAGTGCTTCAGTTATGGTATATGTATTTACTTTATATAGAGATACCCATCCCTGGGTAATTACTCAGAAACAAAATTTATATGAAACTTTAAAATTGTTCTAGAGTCTAGCTTGACTTAAAATTTCATCTGTATATAAAATAATCAGTTCGACTAAATCGCAGAGCGCCGCACAATCATGTTTACCCAACAAAGTTAGGTTTGATACTAGACTAGTATCACCTAAAAACAAATGTTGGGAGAAAAAAATAAAACAAAAAGTAGCTTTCATTGCTAACTGAAGGATGGGTGAAGCAACAACAAATATAAGGTGGTAAATATTAAACAAGAGGGAAAGCTTTAGGTAGTGGTAGGGTAGACTTCGTTCTCACCAACTGACGATAGAAATACGAATTTTCTCGTATTTCTTTATCTGAGTTTGGTTGGTTAAATAGATGATGTGTACAACTTAACGCTACCCAAAGTTGATAGATACGACGAATACTGATGACGGACGTAGCTGTCTAGAAAATGCATTCCATTCTGCTAGTGTCTAAAATTAAATTTTCACAATTTCTCTTTAATATTATCACCTAATTTGTAATTTAAATTATTCGCTTTTATTTGCTCTAAGAAAGAATAATTTAAAAACGAACTTAAGCTTGACTTAAAATTGTAGCTGTATATTCTAGAGCAGGGACGTATCAATTATAAGATAAATCACAAAAAAGTCACTTTTAACCATTAATATTGATAAATTTATAAAATGGTTATAATTAACCATTTCTATAAGATATATTTTACTCTGGTCATCGCAGCAAAAATTTTTTGGTTGATATAATGGTTACTTATAACCAAAAACAATATATTTCTTATTTTAATTGGTTACGTTAACCAAAATAATATATAAGCAATAATAATGGTTAAAAATAACCAAAATTAAATAAAACGAATTTTTTCGTAACCTTTTTATCTGAAATAAAAAAATAACAATTATGTTCGGTCCCTGTTCTAGAGTATTTAAAATATCTTGCTTTCAAAAATAAAATGTGCTGTCAAATTTGCATTACCTTTAAATCGGTAAAATTGTGTACTTTCACTACTTTTTCTCTATTTTCTCCTGGAAATAAGATATTTTTGCGAGATACTAAGGCAACTCCTCACAAAATTTTTTTAAAATTCATCAAGTAGCTTTTACATGATGCTAACTCGATTACTATCTGCAACAGCAAAAAAAAAAAATTTAAAAAAATATTTCATGTACAGAAATGGTCCTGTTAGAGTGTTATTATATGTACGAGTATAGATATAAATATTAATGAATCGGAAGCTCTTGATGTTCTTGGTATTAAAATGCAGTGCAATGTTGGATGAACAACATTACATTTTTTAAGTCTATAAAAAAGCTTACGATTGCCAGGGTTTTTGGAACAGTGTAAAAGATACTTCACTTGATCCGATCTTCTCACTATTTATACCACCATATATCGATCAAAAATGGAATACAATTCTTATGTGAGGGCTGCCCCAAAATTTATTTTAAAGCTATTCGACCATGTCCAGAGAGGGGAGAAGAAGCTCATTGGTGATAAAGTCTATTGCATCACTAGAGCATCGACGCAATGTGGGTTGTATTTTACTGTTTTATCATTAAATTAGGGAACTTGTTCCGCGCTACCTTGTTCCCGTTTAAAAAAGATACACCTTTTCTGTAGCCATGTTATGTTTTAATAAAAACAGTGCCTTGTTTCTGTAACTTTATATGAGAAGTTTTCACATCGAAAAGTGTGAAACAACAAATACTATCTTTTCTCGATTTGTGAGTAAAAATTGTTTCTGCATTTCAGTGTGAAAAAAACAGCACTGATTACATTTTTACTAGACTATTTTCATTAGTCCCCTTATACAATTAGACGGAAACAGGACAGACAGACGAGATTTGTAGGCAAGGTGTTGAAGAGGTATAGTGTGTATTAAATGACTATCGTACTGGATATTTTTTCGTTTCTCTTTTCTGCTTTTCGCTTTTTTCTTTGTTGCTTCACATTATGTTTCTCGAGTCGGCGTTTATTTGCTTAAAATTTCTGAACAAAGTAAAATTTCTGTAAAGTAAATAAATCCGAAAACAGAATGTGCAAAAATCTGTCGTCTTGTTTATGTCCAATTGTAAAGGGTTTTAGACAGAGCAAAAGAGAATTCAAAAAATGTCTGCCCTGTTTCTGTCTATTGTAAAAGGGGACTTAATAAACTGTAAAATGAAAAACAAAGCAAATTAATCAGGTAGCCTCACTACGGAGGGGAAATATTAAGGTGAAAATGTCCAATTTTTTTAATATGGATTTTGACAGTTGAATTTACAACTTTTCCTCTTAAATGGAAGTTGAACTGTCAAACTCCATATAAAAAAAAAATTATAACTTTCGCCTTAATATTTCCCCTTCGTAGTGAGGTTACCTGATGAATGTGCCTTGATGAAAAACTTCTTCAACCAAAACCAAGGAGAATCTATTTTACTAGGTGGCAGCACGGCGAATTCAATTATTTTTTGCTTTACTTTTTTGTGAATAGCAGCTGCCAAAAATTCATTTATTTTTTTTTTTTTTAAATTTGAAAAAAAAAATAAAATTGTATTTGTTTAAAAAAATATTTCAATATTAAAACAATACTGTCGTTAGTGCTTTTGGCGTCTGTCGTACATGTAACCACCAACAAAATGCATATGGGTGTTTTTAGATGTTGTATTATTTGTTGTCGCGGCGATGCCACCTATTATAAATTCGCCTTGAACCAAAACAAAGGAAACCGAAAAAAAAGATAAAAAAAATTATTTTAAATAAAATAACTTTTGTAAGGAAGTGAGAAATAAAAAATTAAAGAACTTAACGATCTTTAATTTAAACAAAAAGCTATTGTATGACATTTGTTAATAGTTTTTTTTTTGGTAATTGTTTAATTAAAACTATAGAAAATAATTCAAAGCATAGCTATAATAACAGCTTGGCGGGATGATCAGTATAATATGTTGCAGATTTACCGCTTTATCAATTAAAAATTATATTTTTCGTTGAATCATCACAGTTCTCGACCTGTTTTAAAATGCGAGTTATTTTGACAGTTGTAGTGAAAAACTTTTCACAAAACATTAGGTCTGTTCAGTAACTTTCCTAGCAGAAACTAGCAACGAGAGAGTAAAACAGAAATTTACATTATTACTCTCCTAAAAATGAAAAAGTAAATGAACTAGGAAAAGTTAGCAAATAGACTACGGTGGCGTCAGGAAGGACTTAAAACTTGTACCGATTAGACCATAAAATAGTACCTTTGAAAACGTAATTGTACTGAAAGGGCAAACATAAAGTAATCTGCCGTTGTTAGCCAGAAATGTTGATTTAAAGAAGTTTAAACTGATAATAGTAATCTCAAGGAAACCATAGAAATAAATCAAACAACAAAATTAAAAGCACAATTATATCAATAAAATTATTGTTTTAAAATATTGGGTAGTTTTTGAAAGAGTTAATGATGTATTTAAGCTTTAGATGTCAATAGTTTTGATTAGTCAGTGCTAATGAACATTCTTATTTCAAAGAAATGTCTATAATATTTACATTAATATTATATTATTTATTAATTATTGTTCAAAATATTAAAAAACTGTACAATACCAATTTTAAAATCAGAATTTACCGAAAAAAGTACGATTACTATTTATTATTTTAAAACAAAAAGACCTTAAATGAAAACCTAAATTTAAAAAGGAAGAAATAAATTTTATCTTTTGATATCCTCGCCAAATTAAAGAAAAACAACATACCTACAACATTTTATTCACTTTTTTATTATTTTCACTACTAAATACTGATATTTTCCTCAATATTGCAAAATTTTCTTTTTTCGTACAATTTTTCCAAAAAAATATGTATTTTGAACACAAAATCCCGAACAGCTGTTTGACTAATTCTTGCTATTAAAATTTTAACGTGAGCCAAGATAGCGTCGAAGAAATAGCGTCGATTTTGGGAATTTAAAAACCGGGAAAAAACGGGGAAAAATAAATACCATGTAATGGGGAATTTTACTAATAGCATAGATTTTTACTAATAGCGTCGACGAAATAGCGTCGATTTTGGGAATTAAAAACCGGGGAAAAATAAATACCTGTAATAGCATAGATTTTGCTGTTTTTTCCCATGGAAACTATGATACTCCCAGGAAAAATGACTATATATTTTGAAAATATAGAGTATCATAGTTTCCATGGGAAAAATCAGCAACGGTTTTTTGTGCCCACTAGGGATGAAGCCACTTTTCTCGGGAACGGCTCTGCGATTTTTTAGCACGATTGCTTCAAAATGTTCAATAAAGTCTATATTTTCAAAATATATAGTCATTTTTCCTGGGAGTATCATAGTTTCCATGGGAAAAATCAGCAACGGTTTTTTGTGCCCACTAGGGATGAAGCCACTTTTCCTGGGAACGGCTCTGCGGATTTTTAGCACGATTGCTTCAAAATGTTCATTAAAGACTATATTTTCAAAATATATAGTCATTTTTCCTGGGAGTATCATAGTTTCCATGGGAAAAATCAGCAACGGTTTTTTGTGCCCACTAGGGATGAAGCCACTTTTCTCGGGAACGACTCTGCGATTTTTTAGCACGATTGCTTCAAAATGTTCATTAAAGTCTATATTTTCAAAATATATAGTCATTTTTCCTGGGAGTATCATAGTTTCCATGGGAAAAATCAGCAACGGTTTTTTGTGCCCACTAGGGATGAAGCCACTTTTCTCGGGAACGGCTCTGCGATTTTTTAGCACGATTGCTTCAAAATGTTCATTATGTTCTATATTTTCAAAATATATAGTAATTTTTTCTGGGAATATCATAAGTTTCCATGGGAAAAATCAGCAACGGTTTTTTGTGACCATTAGGGAGGAATCGACTTTTCTCGAGAATGGCTCTGCGGATATTTAGCACGATTGGATATAAATGTTCTTTAAAGTCTATATTTTAAAAATATATAGTCATTATTCATGGGAGTATCATAGATTTCAGTGGAAAATCAATAAACATTTTCTGTTTTTTCTACTTATATACCAAAAAGCTACGCCATTAGTAAAATTCCCTATTACAGGGTATTTATTTTCCCCGTTTTTTTCCCGGTTTTTTAATTCCCAAAATCGACGTTATTTCGTCGACGCTATCTTGGCGCACTTAAAATTTTACTAGAAAAACTTGCAAGTAATTTTTTTTTCTCTCACATTTTTATTCTCTTGTTTGTCTCTCTCGTTGCTAGTTTTTAGAAGTTAATGAACGCTTTTCCAGTAACAATTAGTACTAATTTGCAGTTACTGAACAGAGCTATTGTTACAGAAACACTTTTACTCACAACGTTCCAATAACTACGTCAAAATAAGTGAAATGACAGATAGTTTTCACAAAGTAAACTTACAGAAACAATTTTTTGTTTCAATTTATGTGGGGTTTTCTTCAATTTCCTCATTTCATGTGAAAAGTTTTTCGATTCGAGAGTTACAGAAAGGAGGTACAGACTAATCGTTTAGAAACAGCAGATTTCTTGACAATCTTCTCCATTTCGCAACGGAGTTTTATTCCATACACTTCTGAAGCAATTTTAAAAAATTATTTAAATAACATTTTTTAAATTTCCATGATTTTTCCTAGAATTTAAATGTCCATAGAAAAAGTCTTAATTTATTTTTATATACAATAAAATATATTAGGGGACTGAGGATCATAAAATAATAAAGATAAAATATAAAGTAATAATTAAAAAAAAAACAGAATTATTCTTACCAGCACTTCCAACATATGAAAATCGCTAATATCAGGATGAAGTTCTGCCAATTTATTATACGATAAATTCAGATAACGTAGATCGGGCAAAGTAAAAAATTCAGTAGGCAATTCTTTAATATTGTTACGACTCAAATTTATCCGTAAAAGCTTTTCAAGTTTTCCAATTTCTTTGGGTAAAGTAGTTAAACCATTATCGTAGAGCTGTAATATATGTACATATGTATGTATGCATGCTCGTATAGAAATAAATTAAATTTAGATCGAAAGAAAGTAAAACAACAAATTTACCGTTAAAGTAGTTAATGAACATAAATTAGAAATTTTTGGTGATAGCTTAGTTATTTGATTAGAACTTAAGTCTAAATTATTTAAAGGTACTTGATTCCACCAAGCATCTTCTTCATTGGCCACCAAGGACTCCAAAGTGACTTCCTTATCGTCATCTCCATTGTCTATATCATAAACTTTGTCAGGTACTGTAAATATGTATATGCATATGTAGGTATAAGTAAAATTTTATATTTCATTTGTTTAATTTAAATACATATTTAGCAATAAAAATTTACTATTTTTCGATGGTTCTGAGGATAAAGTGTCAATTGTATCTTTACTATGTGGCTCCTCATTTTCAATTTCACTTTTGGCCGCCATTTGCAATTCACATATTCGATTATAACGTCGCCTGTGATGAGGACCACACATACAAAATGATGTGAGAACCTTGGTTTTACTCTTTGTAGCAGCAATTTTGAAGGATATTTATGTAAAACTATTTACTATTTATTTTCTAATCAAACACGTTTTGTTTGCTTCTAAAGGTTTTCAAAAACTGTGTGATTTTTCGAAAAAACCTCTACTCTAGTTCATAATTTATTATATTTATTTTTAATAAATCATGTTTCTGTTAAATCAGGCATGAAATTTAGTTTCTCTTTATATGGCTTTATTAAACCTCGTTAAATGCAAAATATTACTTTTCAATGTTCATAGTTTTCAGTTGTGAAGTGTGACTTGTTTTATACTCGTAAGTTTAGGTTCACTGTCAAGTCAGTACAATAACATGCATTTCTATGTTTGGCTGTGAGTATAAATATCATTTAGGTGCATTTTGTTTTCTCGCTATTCACGACCGACACATTTATTCCTACTAGAAAAAAAATGTGTTTTCCAATCATCGCATATTATTAAGCATTAGGAAGGCCCAAACTAAATAATCAATACTAAAATTCAAGTTTCTGAAATATACCTCGGTAAATATGTATGGATATCATTCGCACATTTATTTAAACCAAACGCAAATTGAGTTAAAAGAAACGAAAATTGAATTAACCCAAATGCAAATAAATTTAACTCAAAAGCACACAAGTTTGTTGATTTTTGAATTAAGTTGTTAAGAAGCTCCAAGAAACACTGTGTCGGGAAGGCTTTTAGAAAAATAAATAAATCTCAAATATCTGCCCCCTTATGCAACAATGCTGAAACCTATTGATTCCTATTGAAATACTCTTCAAAGATTAAAACACATGCTCGACAAAATCCGCAAACAATTAATGCAAGTACTGTATGTCGCATTATGGCCATCAACTACATTGTTACAGGGACCGAATTACCGCTCTCGTGATCAAGTAAGTATCGAATAAAATTTCATTACGTTTGGCATGAGTAGATTTGTTTGGCTTGTAAATCAATCAAGTGCGAATCAGACTTACACATATAAGAATTCGTCTTATCTTCAATATATAACTTTGAAAGTACAAGTTTTTTATTTTTTCCACGTCTTATGGGGCACCCTAGAAATTTTAATTATTTATACTAGAGCATAGTACTAAATACTAGAGTATCCACTTAATCTGGTTTTGATTTTATTCGAGCAAATAATTTATCGAATTTGCTATTTAAATTTTCGTCGATGTTCGATTAAGGTTTTTAAATTACTCGAATAACTCGAAATAATCACGCATATTTTAAAAATTGATTAATAATATATTTTGTTAATAACAACTTGTAGATGATTTTTAAAAATGTTTTTTTATTGATTTGTTTATTTCTGTTGGAAAATATTTTTCATTTCTTCCTCCAATGCGCAGAAAAAATTTTGAGCAGAAATAATATGAACTGATTTTATAGCTTTTCGGTAATACAAAATATGAATTAGGTGCCCCAGTAGGCTAGTAGATGAGTCTGGGGGTTGTAGGTTCGATTCCCAAAAAGTGTCTTATTAAAGCGAGTGAAGGTCTTCGTTAGTATGCTCGATAATCGAAGGATTTTAAGTCGATTAATCGTTCGAGTAAGAAAAATTGCCAATTTCGATTAAAAAATAACTCGAACAAAGAAATCGACAAATCGACTAAAATTAATTTCTCTTAAGATTAATTTTTTATTTCTTTATTTAAGATTAAATTCAAATAAGACTTCGTTAGTAAACATACAGAGACAAAACTTTTCCAAACATTTTAAATTTAGTTTATGAACATCGCAATAAGAAATATGAACTTACTTAACGTGTGTTTTTAAAATTAGCATTTATATGCTACATTATTCGAATTTTCTTACTAGTGTGAAGGGTGTCCGCCGGGAAGGTATACTACCCTGTTTTGCCGCCATTTTGATAAACATTAGTCTTGACAGTTCATATTTGGCAGTCGTGAAGAAGACAAGTGGCAAATTTATTATGGAAAATAATCGATAAACCAACGCGTTTTAGTCGTTAAAACAGCTCGCCCATGACAACCCAGATTTTCATTTAAAAATCATAATGAATGACGAGGCACATTTTCATTTGAATGGATATGTGAATAAACAGAATAATCGGTTCTGGGCAATGGAAAACCCTCAAATTATTCATCAGTCACCTTTGAATCCAATAAAAGTGACAGTCTGGTTTGCAATTTGGTCAGGAGGAATCATTGGACCTTACTTCTTTGAAAATGAAAACGGCGTAACGGTAAGTGTGAATGGGGAGCGATATTGTGATATGATTGCATGAACTGCATGTTTTAGGCTTGATTAATATGTGGTATCAACAAGACGGTGCCACATCGCATACAGCCAGGATTACAATGCAAAGTAGTATACCTTCCCGGCGTACACCCTGTAGATTAATTATAAACTGCCCTGTGTCTGAGTATCAGGTACATAATGTTTTAGAATTCCTTTTACTAGAACGATTCCTCACGTGTCCGTGTATCTAACATTTTTACATAAGTATGTATGTTTAAAGTGCACGAGTAAAAAATTAATACATACATATTTGCCCTTCATATAAGCTGTGTTTCTTTACTCAACTTTGGGATCCCGCGGGATCCCAATTAGCCCGAAAAGCGTACCCGTACTTTAAATTTGGGTAAATGAGAGCGTGTTTGAGAAAATAAAATTCTTCCTCTTCTTGCACAAAACAGCCCAAAGTTTTTCTTCGGGCAAATTGTGTAAATTGTCAAACAGCTATAAAAAATAAACCAAGGCGAATATATAAATTCGCCTTGAAATAAACAATAGAAAAAATGAAAAAAAAAATTCAGAAACAAAATTTTTAAAAAAGTGTATAATAGCAACATACATACATGTGTATTGAGAAAAAAGTTTTATATTGAAAGAGTTACAATGTGAATGTACAAAGTAAAAATTTTTTCAAATGTTTTTAAATTAAAAAATTAAATTATTTAATCAAAACTGTCAAAGCACTGACTTTTTATTTTGTGTGAAAAATTTGGTTTTTTGTGTTCCCGTACTTTTGTGTAATTTTGTCTCTTTATGAGAAAAAATTTTGGTTGCTCTCATTTTCACGAACTTTACCCAAAAAGTAAAGAAACAGACCTATAAAATGTTATGTTCAAAATGTGTTCCTTACCTTTTTTCGCATAACGACAAAATCATACTATTTACTAGAGTATCCATTTAATCGGGTTTTGATTTTATTCGAGCAAATAATTAATCGATTTAAAATTCTACGGTTAATCGAGCGATGATTGATCGAGTGGATACTTTACTAAATATCCTGTGTAAATATCAAGTATCTGCCTACAACGTTTAGAAGAGAAGGCCAATAGCGGATATAATTCTTTGTTTAAATTTACGATTAAAATTTATACTCGCAAAAAATTGCGTCACTATCGGAACACCCTTTAAATAAAAAAAAAAAAAATTATAATACACTTTGTATTACAATTGTAATACATTGTAATACACTTTCTATGAAAATATCAAGAGTCTACCTACATATTGCGGTGGAAAAAATGAAGCCATATACGAAAAAAATAACAAATCACCTACCAATTTTTAGTAATTGTTATAGCGGTAATGGCAACACAAAAAAATAAAGCCATATCCGTTCAAATCACGTCACTGTCGGAACATAATTTAATGTTTAGGTTTATTTTTTATAGTTTTTGACCCTTACGGTTCAATATATGAATACGCGAAAAGCTCGCCACTTTCAGAACACCCTATAAGTTTTAGTATTTGTTTTATAGCAGGCATAGTAATACAACTATTGTGAAAAGAGTCTACCTTTTACGGTTTCAGGAATAAAGGAGCTGACGACGGCCAGATATTGTAGCGAAAACAATAGGGTTACGTTTTTATCTCTCGGGTAAGGAACCCTAAAAAAACTATTAATACAAATATTAGGCTTTCCATATTTTACTTGCAATAAATCCTTCTTGCTTGTATAAGGTATTTTAGGCGTTATGGGCTTTTTAAGGAGGCGTTTTGTTACGAGCTCTATCTTTTTAAACTCATTAACGTCGAAGCTGACTGTAAAATTTTCGCAGAATTTAAATGATAATTTCGATCGATATAGAATTCCGTTATTCTCATTACACAAATGCAAACAGCGTGAACCATATGTATTAATTTTATCAGGCTCCATTTTAATTGTCTTAAAAGATGTTAACAAACTCAAATATCCAAGTTAAAAAAGTTCTCGATCGTTGTGAAGCTAACGAATAACATTTAAAAACAATCAGCCGATTGCTTACACGTTATCGTAGCTATTTTCTCAATTTTTGATAGAACTTTTTTGATATCGCATGCCGTAGTTTTATGAAAAAGTGACAAATAATTTTACTTGATCAAGAATGCGGTAATTCGGACCCATTTATAATTTTGTGAATTCCATAGCTGCCAAGCTGAGGACTGTGCCCGCCAATTCCTCAGCGTCCTTAAAATATTTGTTCGATTTTGCTTTAAAAGCAATCCACCTATATGTATGTAGGTCAAATTTCTGAACTGTCCGTATTACAGGATAGTGAGTGTCCGGATTATAGAGATTGTACTGCCTTATGTAATATATTTTGAACACAAATAGAAAATATTTAAATAAATTAGTCAAGTGCGAGTTACACTCACACACGTAGGGTTCCGTACTATGTTCAGTATAATTTAAAAATTCCAGTTATTTATTTCTTTATGTCTTATGGGACACCCTTAAATTTTAAAATTAAAGTAATATTGCATCATAATTAGAACACCCTTTAAATTTTAATATGTAATTGATATTATAGCGGCCATGGTAATACACTTTCTATTAAAATATCAGGAGCCTACCTATTGCGGTTAAAAAAATAAGGTAATATTCGTGAAAAACACGTTACTAATGGACACACTTCAATTTTAAGTATTTGTTATAGCGGCCGAAGTAACACATCTACTGTAAACATTTCAAGAGGGTATCTATTACGGTTTATAAAATCTTGTCACTGTCGGAACACCCTTTAATTTTATTATTCATTATAGTGGCCATGGCAACTTCCTTTCTATAAATATATTAAGAGTCTACTTATTGCGATTAAAAAATAAGTCACTATAAGTGAAAAACATGTCACTGTCGGAACACCCTTTAATTTTTAGTAATTGTCATAGTGGCTGTGGTAACACAACTTCTTTACAAATTGAAAGAGTCCAACTATTACGGTTCAAAAAAGAAGGCGTTATACATGCAAATCACGTTACTGACGGAAAACCCTTTAATTTTTATTATTTGTTATAGTGGACATAGTTATACACCTCCTGTAAAAATTTCAAGATTCCACCTATTCATTCAAAACTTAGGATATATACATGCAAATCACGTCACTATTGGAACACCCGTTAATATTTAAGTTCAATTTTGTATACTTGTTTATAAAACAAACATAGTTTTAATTACAGTCTGCAAATTGTAAGTGGTTTCCTCTTACAGCTCAAAAACAAAGACATAAACGTAAATAACACGTCACTTTTGGAACACCCAACGTTTTAGTATTTTTTGCTATTGTGGCCGCAGTTATACACTTTTGGTAAAATTTTCAAGAGTCTACCTATTAAGGTATAAAACTTAGGCCTTACACATACAAAGCACACCACTATAGGAACACCCTTTAATTTTTAGGTTTATTTCTTTAGACTTGTTTATAAAGCGAACTAAGTTTTAATTACTGTTTGTAAGAAATAAACACATATTCGTAAATAACACCTCTCTATCGGAACACCCTATAAGTTTTAATATTTTTTGCTATAGCGGCCATAGTTATACACACTTGGTAAAATTTTAAAGAGTCTACCTATTATGGTTCAAAACTTAGGCCTTATACATGGAAATCACTCCACTATCGGAACACCCTTTAATTTTTAGGTTTATTTTTTTCAGACTTGTTTATATAGCGAACTAATTTTAATTTAGTGTTTGCATATTTTTAGTGAATTCCTCCTACAGTTCAAGAAATAAGCACATATTCGTGAATAACACCTCTCTATCGGAACACCCTATAAGTTTTAGTATCTGCTAGTATAGCGGTCACAGTTATATACTTTCTGTGAAAATTTCAAGCGCCTACCTATTACGGTTCAAAACTTAGGCCTTATACATGCAATTCACACTACTATCGGAACACCCTTTAATTTTTAGGTTTATTTTTTTAACTAAGTTTTAATAACTGCTTACATATTTTTAGTGTATGCCTCCTACAGCTCAAGAAATAAACACATATTTGTGAATAACACCTCTCTATCGGAACACCCTATAAATTTTATTATTTGTTGCTATAGCGGCCAAAATTATACACCTTCTGTAAAAATTTCAAGATTCTACCTATTATGATTCAAAACTTAGGCCTTATAAATCAAAATAACGCCACTACCGGAACACCCTTTAATTTTTAGGTTTATTTTTTAGACTTGTATATAAGGCGAACTACGTTTTTATTACAGTTTGTAAATTTTTAGTGTATGCCTCCTACAGTTCAAGAAATAAACACATATTCGGGAATAACACCTCTCTATCGGAACACCCTATAAGTTTTAATTTTTTTTTGTTATAGCGGCCATCGCTATAAACCTTCGGTGAAAATTTCAAGAGTCTACCTATTATGGTTCAAAACTTATGCCTTATACATGCATGTAACACCACTATCGGAACACCCTTCAATTTTTATTTTTATATTTTTATACTTGATTATATAGTGAACTAAGTTTTAATAACTGTTTGTAAATTTCAAGTGTATCCCTCCTACAGTTCAAGAAATAAACACATTTCGTAAATAACACCTCTCTATTGGAACACCCTATAAGTTTTAGTATTTGTTGCTATAGCGGCAACAACTATACATCATCTGTGAAAATTTCAAGAGTCTACCTATTACGGTTCCAGAGATAAAAGGTGCTGACAGACGGACAGACATTGTAGCGAAAACAATAGTGTTTCGTTTTTCCACTTTGTGTACGGAACCCTAAAAATAAAGTGCTTTAATGTACATAGCATTGTTTATTTCTTTTATTTTTTATTACAATTTAAATTATTTCTATATTCTTAAATTCTGCACTTTTTGGAGAACAAAGAATTTAAAGTAGAGAGTAAATGTTCCATGTAAATTGTTTTAAGTAAAATACCTATGTACCTACATCTATTTATAAACAGAACTACAAACAAGCCACATATACTTACATATGTATGTATCTATCAGAAAGTAAAAGCATATACATATGTATGTACATAGTAGAAATGAATATAATTAGCCGCAATCAATAACATTTTAAACCCGTTGCATGGCGTATGATGAAACATAAGTACATACATATATCCTACAAGGAATCCGGTAGTAAATTACGAATATAACAAACTTAAAAGTTACTTTTTATGGTTGCAAAGGAGTTGGCTTAAAGTACATTTAAAGTTAGCTGAGTCGCTGATAGGGTTATTTTATTTTTCTTTCTTTTATGGCTTAGAAAACTTATTAATTTGTTTAGTAAAACATTTTTCTACTTTTTACTTACCAGTGGCCAGTCCCCTGCCAGTTAAATTAAGAGTTCCTGTTTTACGTGCTAATTTTAAAAGTTTATCTGACAGTTCACTGTTATCCTCAGACTTTTCACGTTTATGAAAGACTGGGTTTAAATTGCGTAAAGTTGGTCGTTGAGAATGACGAGCGGGGGGTCGCATTACACGTGCTGTGGTTAACGACTTTTTATTATTGTTGTTTTCTTGGGCTTTAGCTGCGGGTAAACGAGGACTACTGCGCTGCATTTTTACTTTTTGGAAACAGATCTTAGGTACTGAAAAACGTATGTATTTTATTCTATAACGTAGATACCGAAACGTTTAATATTGATTTATTACCAGGCGATAGGTACAAGCTCTCGTTTATATTCTACTTTTTTGTTATTTTAAATATTTTCCAGTTGTTATTCCAATTATTGGGATTTCGTCATTTCTGATGATGTTTTAAAATTGGACTAATTTAAATTAAATATTATATATATGTACATATGTTGTTTGTATGTTTAATAAACATTTTTGTTAAATTTTTGCAACGAAAGTGTCTGCGATAATTAAAGCAAATAATTTTATAACACTAATTAACACTTGCAGAAATAATAAACTAACACAAATTTATTTATACTTTTCCCTAAGTCTCTATTTGTAACACCCGTATGTACTATGTATGTATAAACGAACGCCCTCATTTCACACAATTTTCTAAAATTAAAAACATATTAACCATACGAACAGTCAGCAAATAAATGTTACAAAATGTTCAACTTTAAAATTGCTTAACAGTATCTTCTTTTTTATTTTATTAATTTGTTATTAAATGTAAATCGTGTTTTTTGTTGTTTTCTACGCTTTCCTTGTTTTATTTATAATTTGTTTTTTTCTTGCTTTCAATTTCTTTGTTTTGTTTTGAACAAGACGAATTCATACTAGGGGTGAGCGATTGCCCAGCTGATGTGTTTTTAAGTGCGCCAAGATAACGTCGTCGAAATAGCGTCGATTTTGGGAATTTAAAAACCGGGGAAAAATAAATACCCCGTAATTGTGAATTTCACTAATAGCATAAATTTTAGGTAAATATAAAAAAAGGGAAATGGTTGTTGATTTTCCATGGCAACCATGACACTAACAGGACAAATGACTATATATTTTCAAAATATAGTTCTTGAACAACATTTTGAGCTAACCGTGCTAAATATCAGTCGAGCCGTTCCCGAGAAAAGTGGCTTCATCCCCAGTGGGCAAAAAAAATCCGTTGCTGACTTTTCCATGGAAACTATGATACTCCCAGGAAAAATGACTATAAATTTTGAAAATATAGAATTGAACATTTTAAACCAACTCTTCTTATTATCCGTCGAGCCGAGTGGGCAAAAAACCGTTGTTGATTTGTCCCATGAAAACTTTGATACTCCCAAAAAAAAATGAATACATATATTTCTCATGAAAAAATCAGCAACGTTTTTTTTTTTGCCCACTGGGGAAGAAGCATCTTTTCTCGGAAACGGTTTCACGGATAATGAGAATAAGAATATAGGATAATAGGAACGGTTGGCTCAAAATGTTAAAGTCTATATTTTCAAAATATATAGTAATTTTTCCTGGGAGTATCATAGTTTTAGATATTTAGCACGATTGGCTCAAAATGTTCATTAAAGTCTATATTTTCAAAGTATATAGTCATTTTTCCTGGAGGTATCATAGTTTGCCTGGGAAAAATATGATACCTTGTTGCTGAAGTTGTTGACGTACTGCTCACACCTGGTATGAATTCGCCTTGGTTTTGACATTAATAAATAAATCAGTTTAGGAGATGTATGTATATAACAGCGTTGGGATTTGTGATACAATTGTACAAAATTCAGTACAAATGACACATTAGTGGTACACTGGTATACTTCATGATTTTTTGGTACAATTTGATCTGTTATATATTCAATAAATTTTTTTATTTATATATTGTTTTTTTACTTTTTCTTACAATAATAAACATTTCGAACTTCATAGTTCTCTAACCATGTCTAAAACTAACTAATTTGCAACATTCTTGATTATGTTTAGGATTTTTAGTTTGCAAGGTCTTTTTACTGAACTACGGCATCTGAAAGTTTTTGCATCGCCTCAATTAGTATCCGGCAGCATTCCGATGATATTTTTCACTTTTCTAGTAAAAAATAGTAAGATCTTATTTGGTAATTTAATTATTCCTAAAAATAATTCGAGTCATACTCTATCGGACTAAGATCCGGTTACTTTGGTGAAGTTTCAAGCACTTGCTGGAAGGAAGTTCATAAGGAAGTTTTGCTGCTCATGAAGTAGTTTAGTATTTTGGGATAATAATTGTTAGTAAATTGGCAAAACATAAACAGAAATTTAAGGAATCAAGGTCAAATACCATGACTTTAAAATACCCTAGTATACAAATTTTGATTTGTCCTATTTTAATGTCGACCAAATGTACTCCTATGTTTGTTTTGTATATTTTTTATAAATGAAAAATTTTGGTACAATTGATGTTGATTTGGTACAATTTCATCAATGGGGCGGTACAATTTAAACATTGTCAGATCCCAACACTGCTAGGTAGGGACGTCTGTACAACAAATTCAAAAATACAAAAACAACACGGCATTTTATTGTTGCTTTGTAGTTCTGCATGCTTAAAGTAGTTTTACACGACGTGTGTTTGTCATATGACTTGTCAGTTTGATAACCCATATGTAATTTCATGTGTTTGTTAAAATAGCCATTGTACATACGGTTATAATTTTTGCTTTCAAACGTACATGTGTAATTACATCTGACATAACCTTCTTCTTCTTTAATTATGTCGTTCAACCTAGAACGACAATGAGAAAGAAAAAAAGACTTCATCAGTGTCTAAGTCCATATTGAAGTCTTTACTTAGTTTATCGACATCTGACATAACCTATAATATATAATTTTTCCGCCACACAGTTGTTAGTATTGCCCAAGGCGAATTCATACCAGTTATTATTAGTTGCCAATAGCTAAAGTTAGGATTTTATCGGGGAGATAAATAATTTTTCGTTATAATAACGAGGGTAAGGCAAGTTAATATAACTTGCCTTTATAAGTATAATAACAAGGCGGTATAATAATAGCTGACTGGGGCCGATAATTTATGAATACATTTTGATTTTTAAATTCAGTTCGTTAATTTTGTAAAAACACTTTGCTAACCTGGCGAAATTAGAGCTTTTGTTTAATTTTAATATAAATTGAATAAATAAATAGTATCCAATTTAATTTAAAATTACCAATTGTGTAAAAATTGTTACGTACTACATATGTTTGAAAATAAATCTTCCCAACAAGCCATATAGCAATCAAACAACAATACAACTTGAGAATAAGCTTATATAATAAAGTGTGATTTAAGCTTATCTTAAATTCACAAGAATATTTCAACAATGATAAACTGTCAATTTACACAACTGTTTCTAAGTAATTTGATTTTTTTCTTCTGAATAAATTTATAATTTTTTTTATTTATTTACATAAGTACATACTTATGTATTCATTTAAAAATAAATTTACAAAGCACAGAAATGAATATTTTTGGCTACTTAAATTTCTTCTTACACATTGGAGGATCTAAGAATACTTTTATTTATTTTTTGCTGAGTTCTTGCAATCCTTAAAACTGTGGTCAATAGTGAGTATCTCTGAGCATGCTATGCATTCTCTAGACAGTGTTTCTTCATGGTAGTATTGTGTGCTAAATTTTGTTGTACCAACACTTGTCCTGGTTAATATGATACAGTCTACTCTGGATAGGTGTTTATAGTAAGGTTGTGATGTACTGGGATTATCAGATCTTCAAAAGCTAACTAAGTAACATGTTACTAAGTTACATATACATACATATTTATATAAGAAGAAAGAAGCTTATAAAAATATTGAGACGAATAAGCTTCTTTATTCAAAAGTTAATACAATATTGTTTTAATAAGCTTATTCTACAATTGTAATGATAATCTTATAGCCTAGACAGACGACTTAGTTAATGTGCATTAATAGTCTTAATTCAAATTAACTTATGAGTTTATACTGAATTTAGCTATTTCAATATCGCAACACAGTCAATCTGATAATGACAAATTATTTAAAAATTTAAAATATGGAACAGTTTCAAAAAAATTAATTTCAGCTTTATTTGAAATAAATGCTGATCTTTCATCAATATGCATTCTTGTATCCATTTAATCAAAATATTTACATATGTATATGTAAATGCTAAATAGATTTGCTTGAGAAACAATGCTAAATTCACATAAATGTCATTTGTCAGGGTGAAATTTAATTTCACACTAGTGAGTTTTAAATGCACATTAACTCTACCGTCTTTCTACTTTATTATAGTAACCAAGCACATATAATATTTTCACATGGGTTCTGGTTTGATTTTTCTGCAACTGTTATGATGACAATTTTCAATATATGTATGTATTTTAAAGCCTTTTTCAAGCGTAAGGCTTGTGTATGTAAGCGTTTTATAATATTTTTCTAAAGTCATTTGGTTTGTTGGTTTCCCATGCATGTTTTATTTCCTTGTAATTGTGAACAACATTGCCACTGTAAATTGTGTATTCTAGCAATTTTTTAATCTACTGTAATAATACTTTTTGGCGCAAAATCAATATTTTTTATTTCTTTATATTTTTGAGTTTCCTACACTACAAAAAGTACACTATTTTGTCTTCAAATAACTTACTGCTAAACCGAAACATGAGCGTAAGGCGTAAAATAACTGTCAAAAATGCTCATGACATACAACATGTATGAATCAACCCTAAATAGCGGCGTCAAAGCAACTGGCAAATCCAGACATTTTGACAGAGCGTTAGGTAGTGAAGTTTTTTTTGTGTGTAAGAGTGATGTCATTTTAACTATTTTCTGCCTTATCTAGCGATTTTATCTCTATTTTGCGCTCTTATTTAAGCTAGATTGGTCAGTTAAACTTTATCTGTTTGCTGACTTAAAGCATTTAATCGACTGCCAATTCTTAGCCGAAATATAGCTAATAATAGCTGACTATAGCAAAAGAAAATAGGTCGGCGGCTGCTAAGCCGCAACTATCAACCAATCGGCTTCGTTCCCTGGCTAAAACCCTAACTTTAAATATTGACAAGTTATAATAATGGGCCTAAAACAAACAAATAAGAAGTTAAAAATTGGAAATCTTAATAAAACCTAATTTTAGTCGACTTATCGATATAATTGATCGAGTTATTTTTTAATCGAAATTTGCAATTTTTCTTACTCGAACAATTAATTGACAGAAAATTCTACGATTACACTTTTCTTTTCTTACTAGCTATCCCCGGTCCGCTTCGCTACACCCATATCGGTAACATTTAACTCGAAAACGCAAGCTAATTTCACGACAAAAATATTTTGTTTTATATGCAAGGAACGACGCCCACTGTTCCTATCCAATCCAGTAATTTATTTATTTTTTATTTTGTATGGGAGGTACCACTTCCACTGTGTTAGACTATGTGTTAGATTAAATGAAGTCCGTATCTTTTTTAGTTAACAAAATTTCTTAGGGCAAATAATTTAAAAACTGCCAAACGACCTTCTGGAGATTTATGATCTCCGCCAGTTTTCTTCAAAGTTATTTTGTGATACAATCCAATCCAATCAACCCAAATGAGGTTTTTTTTCAGTAAAGTACATATTTATCGTAACGCAAAGTACAATCAAAGTTAATAAATTATTTTCAATAAATCCAAATGTGTAATACTCGAATGTGTAACACTCGAAAGAAGGGATACAGTAAAAGGCGTGAACGCCTACGAAATATTGGCAATGACTCGAGAATTGTTTATCACCCCATATCGCATAGCATCGGTCCCCATAGGCATCCCAAAGAAAAATTCTAAATGGGTCAATTCGCAGCTCAGAGGACATCTTCAAGACGACTGATAACACGGTTACCGAATTTGTTGAGCCATTTTAAGCCATAAAATGTCATGGAAAATCATGCATTTGTAGCGCTCGCTGTAAACTGAAATGGCGTTTATAATGCGACAATAACGCCATCAATCCAAAATCTACACCAAACTGTGACTCTCTGTAAATGCTTAGCTCTCAGAAACGGTAATTTGGGGTGGTGACATAACGGTCGATATTAAAATGCTTCTCGTCAGCAAATATGATTTTTTGGACCAATTCAATGTCCGATTGGAGCTTTTGTAAGACCCAATCTGAGCAGCCGTAACAAATAGGACGGTCATTTGCCTGCAAACTCTGAGTCAATTGGACCTTGTAAGTGATTAATCCTCAGTTATTGAAATTTGCTTGAAAACTAACCCACCTAAAGGCATCACATATAAACGCGTCATCATCCGATTTCATTGAGTTTACTTATTCACTTTTACTTGCATTTTCGTAACATGTTCTACATCTTCTTTTGTAATTCTGGAAAATATTAACTAGTGAAACGTAAATTGACTTGCACATGTTTTGTAATAAAAAAAATATTTTTTTATATCTAAATCATAGACAAACATCAATTGATCTGCTTACGATTACTATGTATATTTGCTTACAAGATCAACTTGATTTATTTATATATGACATTGCAGAATTACATATCGTTCTTTCAAATGCCAAAGGACGCAATCTTCAAAAATTATAAATCGAATTTTTGGTTGATTATAGTTCAATTACATGATCACGCAAAATTTGAAACTCCTACAATCAAAAATGGAGACTTTCAATATTCTTAGCATATATTTAGATATTATTATATCAGAGTGGAAAGAAATCAAGAGTTTTTAAATTCAAAGTCATCTATTTTCAAGTAATACTTTTTGCTATTCTTTCCACAGCTTGAAAGTTTTTTCCATCTGATTAAAATAGCATTTAAAGACATGTAGGAGGCAATAGAGCCTAATTTAACAGCCAGTCGTCTCTTGACAATGATTTACGATAAAAAATTAAGTAGTCGTATGTTGACGACGACAATTAGAATAAGGTGAATTGTTGATTTCATGTGAAACGTCTTTTGCGGCTTCTTAAAAAAAAAAATAAAAGTTTATTTAACCCATTATTGCCCAACCGGTAATTTTACTTACCAGTTCTTTAAACAGCTTTGAAGCTAAAAATATGTAAAAAATTTAACTTTTTATTAAGTAACACAATAATTTAGAGTATTTTACGAAAACAAATTGAAGGATTTGTAGATATCATTACTCTCGAACTTTTGGCTAACGTTTTCGCAAACCTCCAAAAATGGACATGTTTTGAAACTTACATAAAAAAAATCTAACAAATGAAATTGGCTAACAGCTAACTGTTTCTAAGCAATAATCCATGGTACTCTTATTACATATAAAAAAAAATTTGATTTAGTTTCACTAAACGCTTAAAATATTATTACTTTTACGTGTGGTAATTATACTTACCAATGGTCAGAAACGTTTAGTAAATTACGCAACATTTCATAAAAGCGCTAGAATAAACAACAAAACCGCTGTTTGCTCAACACCTGTGCTTTCTCATTAGATTCTACTTGTAAAACGGTGAATTCCCTTCGTGTGTCATACTTGCTAGTGAGAGTGGTATGCATCAGTGAAATTTTGAAACAAGATATCAGTTTTACTTGATTCCTTACATAGAGAAGGTGTTTGTGTACAATTTTTTAAAAGTGCAAAAAAAAAAGTGAAAATATTTTTTTAAAATGAAATCGAAAAAGTTTTTAAAACTAGAAGAAGTAGTGAGGATTTTAGAAAATGAAGATGATGACGAAATTGCATCCTCGTCAAAGGTTAACGTTGTATATATTCCACCTGACCCAGATGATGTTTCTGATGAAGAGCATATAGATGACAACAATATGGATGAAAACGCTCCACTCGATGTTGAAATTGCTGGTACAGTTGAACTTCAATATGGTTCAGGAGGCGAATCTGACGACGATACAATTGTGGAGCCTTCCGCTAAACGAAAGAAAATTACAGAAACCGTAAAAAAGCCAAAATGGACTAAAAAGTTACCAATGTTTGATAAAACTCCATTAAATATTGAGGAAGAACGCATTCGTGACGTCGTGGAAAAGCTAAGTGGCAAATCTCCCCTTGAACTATTTCATCTCTTTTTTGATGATGAAATGCTCCATTTGATTGTTGAGCAAACAAATTTATATGCCTCTCAATGCAATTCTACCTTTATTGTTGAGCCGCATGAAATAAAGCGTTTTGTTGGATTTTTATTTTTTACGGGCTATCATAAACTACCAGAATGGAAACTATACTGGTCAAAGGATCCATCGTTTGGAATTAAAATTATATCTAATGCTTTCCCAAGAAATCGTGCTGAATCGATCAAACGATTCATTCATTTATCTGACAATAATAACAGTGATCGTACAGACAGATTCGGTAAAGTGAGAAATACAAGTTTCTTTCTCAAAAAATGTTTTTTTTCTTTTAAAGAGTTATATTTATGAATTTTTTACGTTTTATTAAATAAATTTAAAAAAATAAGAACTTTAAATTTTTGTGAAATAATTATAAAAAAGTTAACACATCTGCCCACTGGTAAGTAAACTTACCACCTCATATCTCCAAAACCAATCGTTCCATTTTCTTTAAACTTTAAATATATCTTAGTTAGACCAAAAAACTTTTACACACAAAGTTTTATTAAAATCGCTCAACGTTTTCGGGTACTGGGCAATAATGGGTTAAATCCATTTGCATTTAAGGTGACGATATTTACCTACACAATTTTGTCATCAACAACAAACAGACAATTGATTGATAGAAATTGTTAAAAGTAATATTTAAAGTTTGTATGTATAAGAATTTTATAAGCCAATTACTAAATAAATAACTCAGACATGCTGTCTTGGATACAAGTCGTCGTTATTCAAATGACCATGAACTTAATGTAAAATTAGTCTAAATAATGTAATTGAAAATAAAACACAATTGTAAGCTAATTTTTGTAAAGACCTCTTGAACTAATTGAGAATTTAATTTAAGTATAAAATTTGTATAAGAAAATTATAGTATTTTTATTTAACTAAAAATTAAAATCAGTGATGCCCAAACACATACATACATACTCTCAAATTGTATGCTTGTGTTAGAAGCAGCACAAGCAATTCATTTGACTTTAAATGTTGAAATGTAAACAAACAAGCAGAAAATTTCTCCCCTAAAATTCAATAGGGCTGAAGGAATATATTTGTAAAAAAAAATCTGTGTTTTTTTTTAAATGGGACAATTTTATTCTAGAAACTATCAGAATGAAATAGATTTTCTGGATCGCTATATTCTTCTTCAGCATTCTTCGTATCTATCTATATACTTTGGGTAGTGTTTAAGGTTATGATTCACTATCATATTCAGTCGTACGATTTGTCAAAAATTACATGTGCGCTCAAAAAGTATGATAGTGTGGTTTAAAATTGTATGTGTGTGACAGACTTTTTGAGAGTTCTGTACGATTTTATAATCTTTCAAAAAAATTGATGATTCGCATACTCAGTCGTACGAACTGTCAAAAACACCATGTGGGCTAAAAAGTATGATAGTGTGCATTATAAATGTAAGTTTGTGACAGACTTTTTGACAGTTTGTACGATTTAATAATCTTTTGAAAAAAATCATAAAATACTATTTTTCCATGTGATCAGAGTTGCAAATTCTTGTTTTGTATGATAGTGTGGCATCTAGAACGGCATTTTAGAACGATTTTTTAAGTAGGACAGAATTCTGTCAGATTTTTTTTGTGATTGAATCGTTCGCCTTCAGTTGTAAAAATCATCTGTTTAATCAATCAAATTTAGATGAAGATATTGATAGTTACTAGGTATGTATATAAAATTCTTCTTGTTCAAAATGGTCTTACACGGCGTGTGTTTGTCCTATGACTTGTCAGTTTAAAAACCCATATGTAATTTCATGTGTTTGTCAAAATGGACATTTTACATACGGTTTATAATTTTTGCTTTCAAACGTACATGTGTATTTACATCTGACATAACCTATAATATATAATTTTTCCGCCACACAGTTTTGTATTGCCACCCACAGCTGATGAAAATGTGCAAACGTGATGCTTTTGTCACGCTTTTAGTACTTTTGGTACCACAAAAAATCTAAAATAGCAAAATATCAAGTTGGCATTACAGGATCTGTGTCACATCAAAATAGAACACGTTCTAAATGAAAAATGTCAAATGTATTGTACACATGGAAAATACACATGTTATGTTTGAAAGGGTTTACACGACGTGTATAGAATTTACACATGGAAAAGTGACAAGTCATATGACAAATACACGCCGTGTAAAAGCACTTTTAGTCTTTACTTTACAATGTTGTAAATGGCTTTAGTTATGATGATGATTTTATTTATACATTCGTTCAAAAGAAACAATAACAAGTAAGAGTGTTATATTCAACCGTGGCAAATCTTATATCCTAGAGAATCCACTCAATCTAGCATCGCTTGATTAATCGTAGAATTTAAAGTCGATTTATTGTTTGAGTAAGAAAAATTGCAAATTTCGATTAAAAAATAACTCGAACAAATTAATTGACAAATCGACTATTTAATTTCTATTACTTATTTTTTTGTTTAAGAATAATTTCGAACTAGACGTGTTATACAGATAAAAAGTACTACATATAACCCATTAATTTTTGCAATATTCAGTTTATGAACTTCGTAATAAAAAATATGAACATACTTCATGTGTGTTTTTAAAATTTTTGTTATTTATATGTTACATAATTCAAATCTTCTTAGAAGTGCATAGTTTATGTTAATAGATACACTAAAAACTGCCCTGGGTCTAAGGATCAGTTGTTTGAAACATGCTCCTAACCTTTTCCGCATAACGTCAAAATCATACTTTTTATGAAATAATTCATATTTTGTTTCACAATACGATTACTGTCACTATTGTAGCTAGCTACTAGTTAAATTACAACTTTTCGACGAGTTATTTTCCCGGAAAATATAAACCGAAATCTCTACAAACTTAGATATACCTCTGCATCTCTTATGAGGTTTCCTTGTCCATCCCTGTCGGATTGTTGGTCCTTTTTGATTTAATCAAGTTTAGAAGTCATAAAATTCCTAGTAATGATGCAAATAGTTCCATATGTGCCGTTGGGTATATATGCATGTATGTATTTCAACTCAATGCCGAAAGATATCTAGAGCTGAACTTAATTTGGCCACCCTCCTAGCAGAAATAAGGCAAAATAATGACCTGTAACAGGCTCCGAGATAAAAATTAAATTCCTGACAGAACTGTTACTTTTGTTTGGTTTGATTTAACATTTTATTACTTCTTTAATTTATTTTTTGCTTCTGCTGCTTTGTTTATTTTGATTCTGACAGCTGACAGCAGTTTGGCAAATTTTTGATAAAAATTAGAGATGTTACTGATTTGTGCGTAATTTATTAGGTTATTTAAAATAATTAAATTTAAATTGAGGTAATTTACGCTCAAAATTTTTATGTTTAATCAAGTCATTTATTATGGGGTTTATTATTTAGGCCTAGTTAGCCGACCGTTTCTTTAACGGAACGTAACACATGGAAATTGTTGTTTATCAATGACTTGTTAAAATGTAAGCCAGTCTATTTTTAATAAATTGGCTTACATCGCTGTCGAAAACATTGAAAAATAGAAGAAAGAGCGAAAAGAGAGCAAGACCGAATTTATACGATGCCATTTTTTCATGCCATTTTTTTCATGTCCCTTTTAAAGTTGCAGCGAATTTCATGGCACATTTTTACGATGAATTTTTTCATGCAATCGGCTTGAATTTGTTTTTGACATTTTCTTTTGATTTCATATTCGTAATTTTTATTGTTCATGCGTTATTTGAAAAAAATATATGCACTCGTACTGAAATACAAAATAAATAAAAATGAAGCAAGCAAATAACGAAATTTTACAAGAAATTATTAAAATCACACCGAAATGTATACATAATTAAACTAAACAATTTAATTTTTTGAAATCAACTATGAACGAACGAAAATTGCACAAAGCAAGTGTCAAAAAATCCCCTCAAAATTCAAGCCATGCCATTTTGTTTACCCCGCTTGCTTCTCTACACCTCTTGCCGACAAACTAAAATTGCATGCAACCAGTTTCATGAAAAATGTCATGGTGTAAGCTGGATCCAAGAGAATCTCAAACGACAACAATTTGCATGTGTTACATTCCGCTAGCTTACGATCGGTTAACTAGGCCCTTAATCACGAACAATAGTACTTTTCTGATGGTATAAACTTTACCTAATCTTTAATAAATTTTTCCGTATTTGCAAGAAAATTGTATAAAATGTAAATTAATGAATTCATCAATTGATTTGCACGTGCTTTTAAATAAAAATTTAAATCGCAAAAAACAAATATCAATTGGTCTGCTAAAGACTGATATGTTTGCTTACAAGATCAAGTTAATTTATTTGTGACTTTACAAATTTACGTAAACAATTTGTCATCAACGACAAATTCATAATAAATTGATGGAAATTATTTGCAGCGATATTTAAGTACGGGTACGGGTAAATATAAAAAAGTTATCAACAATTTACTTAGTCATATTTTATGTTTTACATATAATTTTGTTATTAAAGAAGCCATGAACTTGTTCTAAATTAAGCCTAAATAATGTATTTGAAACAACTAAAGAAAAACAAATTTCAGATTGCAGCCAGGCTTAAGTTCGTTTTATTCTCTCTAAGCTAATAGAACAATTTTTTTGTAAATAATGTAATTACATAATTTTAAAGAAAATATAGGAAAATTTTATTTTAGACACTAGCAGAATGTAATGTATTTTGTGGATGGCTACATCCGTCTTAAACATTCTTTACATCTATCGACTTTTGGATGGTGTCATTACCCACAATAACTTACACATCTGTGGTTTGGTGGCCAAGAGTCTCTCAGAGTACAATTAAGCGTAAGTTGGATGGGGTTCAAAGGATTGCTTGTATGGGTATATGTATGTATGTGCTGGAATACGCACTGCTCCAACACAGGCAATATGGAGATTGCTGCCGTTGGACCTATTCATTAGGTGTAACCTTTACATCGGGCTCTCATTGCGGAAGGCGTTATACACAACGAGTGTATGGAGAACGATATCAACATTTTTAATGATGATTCTCTTGTGGATTGTAGAGCAGGAGCAGGTGTATACTCAGCAGAGAGGAACTTTTCGTGTAGTCTGCAATTGGTGGAGTCCGTCTCCGTTTATAAGGCAGAATTGCTTGGGTATGCGTTTGATCGTCTGCTGGAATGGCGAGTGCAGGGAAGAAAGGTTCTCATTGCACATGGCAAACAGTCGGTTATAAAGCGTATGAGGCAGGTGAACGTGTACTCCAAAGTAGAGCTGAAATGTGTTTTAAAACTTAACAGCTGTGCTTCGGTTAATGAGGTAATATAGATGTGGGTAAGAGACACACAGCTGAAAATGAAGCAGCAAACCAACTGGCAAAAGGGGGATCCTGTGTGAATTTCTGTGGACCAGAACCCAGAGTACCGCTGCGTAATAGCATAATGCGAGCTAAGTTCTTACAAAGGTTGAATTCATTAAACCTGAAAAGTAGGAGGGAGGCCACTATGTGTAGGAAGGCTCGAATCGAGCTTAAAGAGTCTCATGGGCAGGAAGACCAGTAAGGTGCTTAGATATAAGAGAAGTAACTTAAGCTGGATAACTGGTTTGGTGACAGGTTATGGAAACTTCAATTATCATCTAGCCAAAATGAAAATCGAAGATGATGCTTGCAGACTGTTCCTGGAAAAGGCTGAGACAGCAGCAGTAAATGTCCGGCACTGGCTAGCATAATACTTAGGACCACTGGTGGAAGCTTGTTAAATGTGAATGCCATGGGGGGGACCTGAGCCTTGTACAAATACTAGCAAGTATTTCTAGTACTTCGTGATGAGAAAGTATGTGGTTTGACAGCATTCTGCATTAAAAACTGAACAGAATACTGGGCATAGGGAAAAAATCCAAACTGAAACATATTAGGAGAAACCTATAATATAAGCTATTGCAAATCAAAATACAAGCGAATGTTAAATCAAGGCCTGTTAGAGGGACAGTAATATTGAATTATAAACAGCCATCTGAGATGTCGCTAGACGAGGGAGCGAGGCGAGAGAAAGAGTAGTAAAATTGTTCATCTTTTAAATTCGAAAGTCGAATTTTTTATATAAAGAAATAGAAATGGTTGAGTGTATTTAAAATTCGACATAGCTGAAAACAGCAGTTCTGCCTGTTTAATGCTAAATTAATTAAGATTTTGTAGTTTTTTTTTTCAATATAAAAATACAAATTAGAAAATCGTTTGAAAAATTACTGTTCTGCTCTTTTAATTTAGTTAAGAACACCTTGAAAACAGTTTTTGGGATATACTCAGTTTTTGCGTCTTAAAACCATTTTCGTTTTTTTTCCTTTCCTTTCCTTTCCTTTTCTTTTCTTTGATTTTTTTTATTTAAATTTCTGTGGTCGTTGACTTTGTCTTGCACCACTTGTATTCATACAGCACTGTAAATACGAACATTAAAAAATGTAAAAACGGTCAACTGTAAAATTCTGTAGTCTCAAGTAACGATGTCAAGGTCAACAGTGTTTTCCTCTTACTTAAGTCGTGGCGTGGCGGTAAGTTGAAGACAAAACACATGGTTTTTCATTTACGAGGGGTTGTTTCCCTGATATGTTGTAAATGTACGACATACAGAAAAAGAAATATTTAGAGAAACCTTTCAAGTGTTAGAAATACATATTCATACACTTGAGCAGTTAAGTTGTTTTTTTAAATTACAAAGGGGTTTTACGGTTTTCTTGAAGAAGTTAATATTTTTGTTTGTATAGAAAAATTTTAAGTAGAAGTCAAAGAAAAGCCGCCAAAAAAATTGTTTTAATATTTTCCACATAAATATTTGTTGACAAAAAAAATAACTTTTTACTTATAAGTTTATTTGGAGCATTAGGAAATTTCTTGGCCTCATAAATAAATAAATCCATGAACATATTTTTTTCTTTTTTTTTTTCTTATAAAAGTTAATTTTTATTTCGAATTTTTTTTTAAATGTTAGACATTGTTAGCTTAAGTTAAAACAAATAAAGAATAGTTCCTTTAAAATCTGGGCAAACTGCACTTTAGCTGATTGACACTTGAAAAATTAAAAGATGTTATTTACCCCCAGATTTGAGGCATTAAATTAAATTGGAATACCAATTTAAGCCCTTTTGTGTCGATGGGCTTAAATTGGTATTCCCTTTGTAGAAATCAATATTTATCGATGAGTATTTATTTTTATTTGGTATTTTAGGTCTGTTTCTTTACTTTTTGGGTAAAGTTCGTGAAAATGAGAGCAAACATAATTTTTTCTCATAAATTGACAAAGTTAAAAGTACGCAAGGCATATTAATCAGATAGCCTCACTACTGAGGGAAAATATTAAGGCGAAAATAATCATTTTTTAATATGGATTATGACAATTAAACTTACAAGTTTCCCCCTTAAATTGAAGTTGAACTATCAAACTCCATATAAAAAAAATTTAAAAATTTTCGCCTTAATATTTCCTTTTCCTAGTGAGGCTACCTGATTAATGTGCCTTGAAAGTAAGGGAACACAAAAACCCAAGTTTTTAACACAAAATAAAAAGTCAGTGTTTTGACAGTTTTGATTAAATAATTTAAATTTTTGTTTTAAAAGCATTTGAATAAATTTTTACTTTGTACCAAGGTATATTTATTTTAGTAGGTACTGGCGTCCCTACAACAAATACAACAATACAAGAACAACATGGCATTTTGTTGTTGCTTTGTAGTTCGAAATGTCACAAAACATATAAGAAAATTGAGAAGGCGTGTATGTGTTTTATTGCTTTCTCACTTCTGCACTATAAAATTTCTGAACACAAACAACTTTTGACATGTCGAACTACTAAATCAGCTGGGCAGACGACACTACCTAGTAAGATAAATACACCTTGCTTTGTACATTGTAACTCTTTTAATACATAACTTTTTTCTCAATATACATACATACATACATATGTATGTCAGTATGTATGTAGCTATTTTACACTTTTTTACAAATTTAGTTCTTGATTTTTATTTTTTCATTTTTCTATTGTTTATGTTTTATAGCAGTTTGACAATTTATACAAATCGCCCGAAAAAAACTTTGGGCTGTTTTGTGTAAGAAAAGGAAGAATTTTATTCTCTCAAACACGCTCTCATTTACCCAAATTTAAAATACGGGAACGCTTTTCAGGCTAATTTTCGGGCCGCGGATCCCAAAGTTGAGTAAAGAAACACAGCCTTTGTTAGAAAATGTGACGTCGAAATTGTGTTGTGTCGACAAAGATTTTGTCGTCTTGGTTTTTATAAATGTTAAAAAATAAAATAACAAATTCAAACCAAAAATTAGTGGAAGAAATGGAAAGAAATCCATCCCATGCAAGAGGCTTCCAAAGAAGATGTACCCCCAGTAATTTTAAAGAGTTGTGGGATGGTTTTGCTGTTGTATTAAATGCCCTTGGCTCTCCAAGAAGATCTATTACAGGTTTGGCAAAACTTAAAATTTATGGTAAAGAAGAAAATGGTTTTTAACACAGCTGAGGATGTTGCCTTATCCTCTGGCTAAGGCTACTGGTGACACTGCTGCTAGTACATGTCTGAATGCTGATTTATTCAACCTAAAAAATGGTACCTATTAAAACCTAACAAACAATTCTTGGAAATAGAAAGTCCGCTTTTTACTTACTTCTCATCCTATAACTGAATGACCTGATTTTTTTTCGGAATCTTCCTCAGTTGAATATGGATCGGGTCAGAAAAATATTTCTATTAATTTATTTATATTTTTGTTTAAACAAATTTTAAATAAAAATTGTAAATAAAATAAAATAATAGGTATGTGTATCTTATTTGACTGGAATTGTCGTCGACGTCATAATACCGAATAATAATTCAATTGATGACGACGTCAATGTCGACGGCGACGAATAGAATAGGTGAAAATATATCTAAATTTATTAATAATGACAAAAACTTTAAAATTTTATGATTTTAGGCCCATTATTATAACCTACCAATAGCTTCCCCCGGGGGTTCCAATTGTCACTTCAGGAATATGGCAAATGCTTTGACGCGGTTCACTCGGGGAAAATAGGGGCACCAGACGCTAGGGTTCCTAGAGCCTAAATCTGGAAGAAAAGGTCTGTGTGTTAAAACATACGGGTCCTCTTCGTTGCCCGACCAGTGCCCAAAGGACTGGTACCACGGGAATCGGTGGTCCCACAGAGAGCCTATCCTCTCTGTGACCGGTTATTGGTGAGGTCCCCTTGGGGGTACACGTGGTGGTTGTGGTTTAAGATCGATTTATGTAGGTAAGGTGCAAGATCGATAAAGTGTGCTGTTGCACTCTCAACAGACGGAGTTTGGATAGTCTCCAAACCCCTAAGCAAGAGGTTATAATGTGGATCTAGGCTTGCCTTGGAAAGGCTTTCCATATTATATAAATTGCTACTCATTGTGACTGTATCACACACAAAAAGCGATTGGTGGCAATCGTAAAGTGTTGTTATACTACACAATGTGGGCGCTAGTCTACGCCTAAGTTTCACTCGGTGGTAAGACCACCGTGAGGTTAGGCCGAGTAGGCAGGTACTCACATTAATCTTGTTCCACAAACTTACCAATAGCTAAAGTTAAGATTTTGTTACTGCTATAAATAGTTTTTCGTTATTATAAGTAAGCAGAAAATAACCTTTAAATATTACGTACATTAAGAGCAAGTTATAGTAATTAGCATTATCCATCCTCGTTATTATAAAGAAAAACAACTTATCGCTCCAACAAAATCTTAACTTTAGCTATTGGCAAGTTATAATAATGGGACTTAATTTTTTATAAATTTTCAAAAAGAAAAAAAATTGTTTTAATTATGCTTCAAAATACTTTTTCCCACAAAAAATTTACAAATAATACTGTGTTTAAAGAACTTTAAGACAATTTTGTCCTTAATCTTCTGATTCTGGTTCTCGAGTTGTGATGAAATATACCAATATAAACGTTTGATTAAAGTACTAATATTTGCCAAGTCTCTCGACGTGATAGAAAAACACTGAGAGCAGATTCCTATGAGGGACGTTAAGTCCTTCCATTTTATTCCATTTTTTTTAAAAAGATTTCTCTACAGAACAGTTTTATTGATAAGCCGGTCGACGTCATCATCGAGACTTTTAGAAAATACCAAATTATAATTAAATTGATGATGACGTTGCGACATAGGGGTATTTTGGCAATCTAGCCGGACATTAATTTTTTAAGCTTTTATTGGTTCCGAAAATTTATTTATCTCTTAAAAGGCTGTTAAGGTTATAAAATAAGAAATATCGAACCAAGGAGAAAAAAGTTCCCCTTAGAAGAACTAATCCTACCTCTAAAAATTATTTTGTTTTTTTTAAGTTTTCCTATACTTTTGTTTAGCAAAAACTTGACCCTGGAGATTCTAAAATGCCATTTTTCTACCCGCCCACTTTTGTGGGCGGTGACATAAAATATAATTTTTTTGTAATTAATGTATTATTTAAAGAAATGGATTACATACGCTTTAATACCATAAAAATAAATTTTAAAATTTTTATGGGCAGGGGGAGAGGTATTCCTCCAATTCCACACCCATGTGAATTATTGTTGGTGTTAATTTCCGATAAATATTCATTTTTAAGCTTTTATGTCGAAGATAAGAATATTAATAAAATTAATTTTTGTAATTTATTATTTTACTGTATTTAATTTATCTGAAAATAATTCATTTATTCATAACTAGCTGTGCCCGCCACTTCTTCAGCGTCCTTATGAACGTTATCCACTTCAAGATTCTTAATTTTATAGTGCTTCAGATATTGCTTATGTAATTACTTTATAAAAAGGTACCCACCCCTGGGTAGTTACTCAGAAACATAGGCTTTATATAAAATTTTAAAATTTGTATAAAATTGCAAAATTATAGTAGACTTTAAATTAATGCGTTTTAAATTACATGCGACAAAAATAAAAGTTGCTGCCAAGTCTGAATCGGTAAAATTGCGCACTTTCACTAATTGTTTTCTCTCTGTCTCTCTCTTTCTTAGTAATGAGATATTTTTACAGGGAAAAAATATTCTATATTTGAACCACGATAGTAAGGTACCTCTTCATAAAATTTTATTATAATTCACCTAGTAGGTTTTACGTGATGCGAACACAAACAGACAGACAGTTTTACTATATCGTCATAGTAAACAAAAAACCATGTAAGTAATAAAAATTTCAAAATAGGTTTTTTTTTATTAAATACTAGCTATCCCCGATGCGCTTCGCTACACCCATTCACAAAAAATACAATAAACACCAACCTCTAACTCGAAAACGCTATTCTCACATCAAAAATGTTTTAGTTTATAAAAGGTACGACGCCTACTGTTCTCAACCAATCTGTTTTTTGCTTGACTATACATATTAACACGATAAGAGTTTTTAACTTTTTATGGGAGGTACCTAATCCTGTCTGTGTTTTGCTAGACTATGCACATTAGTATGAGAGTTACTTGTGCAAAGTTTCAAGCCTCTAGCTATTGCAGTTCTCCAGGTACACGATAATATTTTTTCACTTTATATGGGAGGTCCCAAGCCCACTGTCCCAATTTGTTCTGTAATTTAGTATATTATACGTATTTGCACAGGGGTTACTCATGAAAAGTTTCAAGGCGCTATCTGTTGTAGTTCGCTAGGAACACGATAATAATTTTTCACTTTGTATGGGAGGTACCACGCTTACTATACCAATTCAGTCCGAGTTTAGCTAAACCATGTACGTTAATATGATGGTTACTTGTGCGAAATTCCAAGGCGCTACCTACTGCAGTTCTCTAGATACGGGACAATAATTTTTCACTTTACATGGGAAGTACCACGCCCCTGTTCCAATTATTTTTTTTATTTTAGTAGACTATGCACATAAGAATAGGGGTTACTCGTGCAAAGACTCGAGGCTCTGTCTATTGTAGTTCCCCAGGAACACGATAATAATTTTTCACTTTGTATTTGAGGTACCACGCCCACTATTCCAATTAAATCTCTGTTACGCTAAATTATTTACGTTAATATAGAGGTTACGAGTGAGAAATTTCAAGATGCTATCTATTACTGCTACCAAGATGATTAATATTTACTTTGTGTGGGAGGTGCCACGCCCACGTCGAATATCAAAAAAATAAGTACCCTATTTTACCATCTGTATATCCAATAACGAACTTTGAAAATTTCAGAAAGATCGGTTCACTGGTGTTGGCAGCTATTGTCTTCCGACAAACAAACAAACATACAAACAAACATATTTTGTGCTTTATATATATGTATATATAGATTGTGAGGTGAGTCGGTTAATTTTATGCAAGTTTTTAAGAAACTTTTGTTCAGGTTGCGTAGTTAAATATTTGATTAAGCTTCTTTCCTCTCCTGCAAAAATGATAGTAGATAAGACAGACGGTTAGAGTAAAAGCTTTACTTTCGGCAACTCTGCAATTGCAAATTATGTTTACTTTTAGAACTGTGTTGCAGCGCCTCTGGTGTTGTTTAGGCGTATTATTATATAGTAAATTTATAATTATTTTACTTCGCCAGCAATTTAGTATTATACGGCAATACCGGCAAAGAGGGCGTTGTGATACGTACTATTGTAAAAAGAATTAATACAATCAGAAAAATTGATGTTGCCATGGCTGGGAATCGAACTTGTGAACATGTTTTAGTAGTCAATATGCTACAGCACCCTACTGCAACGTGAGGTACCTCTAATTAAATATTGTTCCCTGTTTTATTAGTACCATGAATCATGGGCTTTCTTTGGGTTTCAGTCATTAATTACATATTCATTCATCACGAATCTAAATCACTCCGAAATAAAAAACAAGTCATTTTGGCAGAAATTTTGGTTTAATAATCAAGCTTTAAATACAGTAATGCAAAAAATTTTTTGTTTTTTATTTCGGACCAGCACTCAGGGGATGACCCCTACTCATGCAAAGCATTGTGCCAGAACTAGGAAATTAGGTTATGGGTAGGAGGATAGAGGGAGTAATGTTTGTGGACATTCGATTGGAATTTTCCAACATTGTAGTTGACAGGAAAGACCTCTGTAGGAAGATGATTCCACAAGCGAACTGTACGGCTAAAAAACGAATTTTCTCTGTAATGCATTGTGCGATTCACTGGCCAATCGACCACAAATGGATGAGCTCTTAATGAAAAGCGTGTTGTGCGTGAAAACGTGCGGATATCAGAACTAGTTCCCTAATCTCATCAGAGCACATTCCATTGTAGTAGCGATAAAACAGCGAAACACAACCCACATTGCGTTGATGTTCAAGAGAGTCAATAGAGTTGGATACCCTACTGTCACCTATGAGCTTCTTCGCCCTTTCCTGCACGCGGTCGAGTAGTTCCAAAACAGACTTTGGTGCACCGGCGCATACATGAGAGTTGTATTCCATTTTTGGCCGGATGTAAGTGGTATAAAAAGTAAGGAGATCAGATGAGGTGAAATATGTTTTACACCGTTTGAGAAAACCGAGACACTTGAAAGCTTCTTTTGAGACTTGAAAAATGTGCTTAGTCCATCGAACGTCACACTGGATTTTCATGTCAAGAACATCAAGAGCTTCGGATTCCTTAATACTTATACCACCCATAATTACAGATGTAGCACCATTTTCGGCCGAACGCCGGTGCGTTAGCATACAACATTGAGTCTTACGAGCGTTAAATTCGACTCTATTTGCCCTATTTAGGTTGCTCCAGGCTTAGTTCACACCCAGTGTGTATATTAAACGAATCCATTCAATCTGTTTTTACCTTCCTCATTTACCTTTCTTTGCCTTAATCGTAAATGACACTGAAGGTAACCCTATAGGTAATGTTACAAAGTTTTACATTCAAAAAAGAAAGGCAGAGTACAATGAATGAGTTCAGTGTATTGTGTGTAGCCAAAGAAACATTTTTTTTACGCAGAACTTTTGTATATTCTGACTGACTATTATGGCGCACTTCTACTACAGCTAGATATTCGAAATACGGTGTACAATTAGTAACCAATAAAGTCTGAAAAAAAACGAGAAATATTACTTTAGAGTAGCGCGCTGGGTAACTAGAAATCTGTGATTTGGTATACAAATAGGTTTAGATGAATAGGTAACCCGTGAAATCTGAAAACGAGCTTATTGCTGAACAGTATTCTGCAGAATGCTGTCAAACTACATACATACATACATACATACATACATACATACATACATACATACATACATACATACATACATACATAAAAACTTTGTATAAAAAAGGAATGAAAAAATGTTGCAGAAGTAGAACTCTGTTTTTACTGTGGAAAAATATTGAAATGTTTCTGGCAACATTTTATCAAAGCTGTGAAATAAAGCAAATGGCATTATTTAATGAGGAAAATTTTGGAAAACATGTGTACATGTTTTGGAAACAATATGTACTTAAAAACAATAAAATCGTAAAGTTCTTCCAAACCGCGAGATAGACACCACATCTTAATGTCAAATTTTCCTTGTGAAATAATAAATGTTGCTCAACATTTTCCAAAAATTCGAACAGAACTAGGCTATAGACGACAGCGGCTACACAGCTACATGACTACAAACCCCGTTGACTACAATCGTCGCCGTGTAGTCAGCTACTGAATTATATTAAAGACGGCAGCTATATACATCGTAAACTCAGATATTGTTGTAGAAATTCATATTTTTATTTTATAAAAATAAAATAAATTTTTAAAAAAATACTTTTATCATGTCAAAACAAATAACTTTATTTACTCAAAACATCCTAAATATATATAAATTTGCAATTTTAAAGTTTGCGATATTCTCTTCTGTTGAAAAAAAAATATTAAATTGTCGCTACAGCCACAACGGTGGTCGTATTGCCATGTAGCTACGATGTCGTCTAAATATTCGTCTTCATATAAACGTATTTTAGTGTATTTTAGTTTTTATAGGTTGAATCGTAGCTTGCTGCCGCCTATGCATTAAAAATACTGAGAAAAGAGTTGTTAGATCCATCTAAAAACAAGTTCCTACCCCAAAGATTTTGGCCGTTAAAAGTACTGAGATCAATGAGAACTGAATTTATGCTTGTCACAATACAAATATATTGGTAGGTATTGGACCAAAAAAAAAACTTGCTCCTAATTTTGAACTGTCGAAATTTTTGGAACTTGACCTTATATTCGCATTTATAGCAAAAGCTTACTTCAAAAGTACTTTATGACAAATTTTGTATGCACATTTTGTTCTAAAGTAGACTTCAAGTAAACTTTATTTAATTTTTTTCTTTTGCCATGATCTTTATTGTTTCAAATTAATCTATTTTTTTCTATCAAAAGCTTAACACAAATAAACATTTATTTATTAAATTTAAATTATTTTTTTATTTATTTTTGTAAAAACTTACGTTTTAATAAATTTAAAAAAAAATTTAGCTGAAATTTTTTTGTAATTACTCTTGTAATCTATGACCACTTTTAAAATAAAGAACACTTAATTAAAAGTAATTACTTTTACTTTTATTTTGATATTTATCTACGGCGCACAGTGGCGCCTTTTGACTTTTTTCGTTGCAATAAATAGTTATGAAATAGTCATTAACATTGGGAGCGTTATCTAATAGACTTAACATATCGGAGCTATAATTATGTTCTTCCAAATCCTTTCTAGATCTTACATGTCTTTGTGATGAAATTAGTGGATCTGAAGAGGCCGCCAACATATTGAAAAGGTCCGCATTCTGTCTAATCCGTGAAATTTTGCAAGTATTCGTGTATCTAAATTTATTTGGAAAAGTTGGGAAGTTTTTGATGCATAATCATCAAACTTTGGGCCATTTACCATTTCTCCAGAGTTTATAACATTTAGGATAACTGCCAACCTTTTTATAATATTATTGTCGACCCCAGTAATTAGGGCTGTTACCTCATCATTTTTAAAAAATGCTCTGGGCATATTACCATTGCTAGTATTTCCATACCCCTGCTTTGGGCAGTCTACTTTCAGCTCAAGCTTCTTAAGAAATCAATTTTGTATAATTTTTTTTCGGACAGATGGTTTTTCTTTTTGTGTTGCGTTCATATCAAAACATTCACTTTCACGCGGAATTTCATACGCTAGTTTTAAAATAAACTCCATGCACCTAATTCTGGCATGTAATGGAGAAATTCCATATTCAATTGAGTCATACAAATTTAGCAAGTCTTTCTGTGACTTTTTGCAAATTGCACACTTTAAAGTTGACGAGGTATCTGTTATTACATTTAAGACTTTGCCATCAATTATTATAAGAAAAAATTCATAATCAATCGAAACACTTTTTCCATTCTTTATTTCCATTCACAGAAGGCTTTAGTTCCGAAATTTGCTTTTTTATATCGTTCACTGTAGATTTCATTATTTCTGAAGACTCCTTTGCATATTGAAAAAACATCGGACGGCAAAAATGAACTGATGATAGGCGAGGATTTTTCCAATGCTCAGCGATTTCACTTCTCAGTCGTAAAGGAACTACTGAAGCCATCAACATATTTGAATCGGTAATAGTTGTGTCATTTGTCGATATTGTTTGTTTGTAAGCACTTTGACCGGATGATCCATCACATCCCCACTTATTTATCAATGTAAGCCTATCTGGAAGTGATACTGCTTCCTCTGCAGGCAAACTTTGAATAAGGCGTTTGGCTGTATGATCCATTAAGTCTTGCAGTTTTGCCTCTAATGATGTCTAAAAAGCGGTTACTGCCGAAAAAGTAGGGCATCTGCTAAATATTTTACTACTTCTTTTAATAAAAAACAAACATACCTTAAAAAAATACCAAAAAGTAGTAATCAAACGGCAATGTTTCTGATACTTTAATTCTAAAGTGCATTTATTTTTTCAAGATCACCCTTTTTTTTGCTTTCTAAAAAATTGTCGACTTTGAGCAGCTTCACAAACTATAATTCTTTTGCAATTAAGAAAAACGTTTTTGAATTGTGATCAGTAAGTAGTTTTCATTCATTTCACAAAATTTTGTCATGAAATTTTGTATTTTTGCCACGGGTTTTAAGAAAAGGCGCCACTGTGCGTTGTGAGTATATTTAAAGGGAAAAATATGCACCTGAAAATAAAAGCATAACCAGTAAATGTTAAATAGAGAATCCTTTATTTATCTTTATTTAAAAAATCTGAGATTACAATTATCAAGCAAATGTTTTTAAATATGTATGTAAATGTGTTTATTTCTAATTCAACGCTTTATTTTCGATATGGTGGTCCACAATAACGAAAATAAGGAAATAATTTCATAAAAAAATAAAGTTTTCTTAAAGTATTTTTTAGATTTTGTATAATAATTTGTCTTACTTCAAGCTAATTTTAATTTTTATGAATATGGGCAATCACATATCACTAGGAAGGAGTAGTATGTTAACGGACACTTTTTCTCAGTCGTAAAGTAGCTTTAAAGGCTCCATAAAAATAAAAATTCGTAAACGTATCACAAACATAATTATATGGTTTCGTTTACATTATTGTTTAAATTAAACAATGTTATCAATTTTGTGCAGTTTTTAAAATCAATCATTGCAAAAAAAAACGTTTACATTTAAAACATGAAAACAAAAACTACCCTACAAGAACAGTGACCATCAATTGAGCAATCATTTGAGTGTCACTGATGAGAAATGTTTTCTCATTGCGTAGAACAGAGCTACCATCACGTTATTAAGGGCATGGTACAAAAATGAGGCAAACATTTGTGTACGTGTGATTTTGCATCTCTCTCGAACTTATTAACTCTTTGGACTAATCAGCATATCTTTGTACTGCTCACTCTACTGCTTTTTACTAATCAACTATGCTGTAAAAATTAATCAACGATGACTACTCAAACTAGATAAATAAACCCCTCACAGCTGACTAAGCAAAATTGTGCAGAAACAGATTCAATATTTATTAAAATATATTTTAAAATTAGTTTATAAATATTTATTTAATATATAATTTTACATATTTAAATATTTTTATTCGCTCAAAAATGACTTCGTTCTACTGCCATTCGTAGGCTTTTTTGAAATTCAATCGCTCCCTGCTACTGTAAAGCATCTGAAATATGAAGAAATATATAAGTTATAAAATATTTTAAGTGGACCAAAGTATGTATATACCTCGAGGATGATTACCAACTCACATAAGCTTCCCGGAAGCATATTTTTCTCATCTACCTTCCTCATTGTAATTCTCCAGCAGGTCTTCCGAGCAGTTTGCGGGGATTTCAGTAGTATTCCCCGACGTTAATTTTAGCTTATGCAAATATGTATGTAGTCTGTGAAGAATAAAATAATAAAGTAAAAATTTGAATTAGTTACTATTGCTTGAGTGAAATTTGCTGTCCTTAATTCAAATTACGGTGGCAGAGTTATATTTTACAAAAAATTCAACTCTGCTACTCACATTGATTTTTTTATTTTTGTGTATGTATGAGTTTTCATTGTTCATGTGTTAGTTTCAATCATCCATTTCTTGTAGGGTATTCACTTAGACCCCGTCTACATTAGACATTAAATCACCATGTTAGTGTTAATTGTAGACGGCCCATATTAATGTTTTTTTTTAGATCTTAACATGTTTGTTAAAACATTTGTTGTTAAACAAGCCTAAGATGATGCAATGAGTTATACAACTAATTCTAGGAATCAGTTGTATGCTGTTCCATAAACGATACAATTTAGTGTGCGATTTCATTTGCAACATCATTTAACAACTGTCATGTATGCTATAATTGACATCGTCCGCAAATAATAGTGAACGTTCAATGTTAACTGCGAGGTGGTCATAACATTACTAAACACAAAAACTATATAAAATCGTATGCAAGAGGCACACAAACGTTTGCGACGTGTTAGTACAACTTGACAAAAAATCAAAACTTTTTAATCTTTCGTACAACCGACACACAACTTTAATACAATCAGCTCACAAACGTTACAACTCGCGTACAACCTACGATTCCTAGAATTGGCTGTACAACTCATCGCATCGTCTATGACAGTGTTATTTTCAAACAGGGACATTTGTTCCTCAATCGTACTATTACTATCAGCTTTGCTACAAGCATTAAAACAACAGAGATGTAAAACAGAAAGTTATGTTCAAACAGAAAATGTCATAAAAACATATTCGCCACCTACAATAACGTGAACAAATTAATACCGTTGCTCTGACGGCGCAATGGTTATGTCTTGTTCAAATGGCTAGTGAAGATGGGGTGTAAGTGATATTGTGAAAAAGATAAAAATCCACATTATATTTTGTGTAAAAAAAGTGATGCTTACCGCTCATGTGACTCACGTAAGATAGTGAGTTAATTTCATTGGATTTTTTAACGCCACATGTGAAAAAAGTTAAAGTGAGTGAGCATATTTTCAACACGATTAATTCTGTTTCTTGTATTTATTGCATTTATTTTTTCCCTTTCATATAAATCTTGCTTAAATTTAAATAAGTGGTTAATGGCTTTTAAGTTGTGTATGAATCTTTTTGCAATTGCTTTTAAACAAAAGGTCAAAACTGATCTTTTACTTCCATATAAAATTATGACAAATAATTATTTTTTTATTTTTAATATTTTTTTTAATAGGAAATAAATGTCTTATTTTTGGATTTTTTCATAATATCTAAGTACATAAAACGCAGTTCTGATTAATATTCGCCGCGACAATCAATTTTTATTTATTCAATTATTCATATATAAATATAACATATAAATAAAATAATCACGAAAAATACTGCATACAAATTTTTTTTGTAGTTGCCACTACTTTTTTCAAAAAGTTGTTAAAAATTAATCGTTGTTGGCTGTGGTCTTGTCATAATGCAAAACTTATAAAATACATATGTATATCTTACAGCAAGGTTCTGAAAACGAAAATAGATAATAGATTCGCATGCACGATTGATGATTTTTTCTATATAATTTTTAGGTTAATTGGCTGAATATGTTGAATATTTAACCCTGTTCTATTTTGTGTCGACTAGTTTAAATTGGTATGCCCTATGTCGACATAAACATCTATAGATGACTGTTTATTTTTATTTGATATTCGTTATTTTGTTGTGTCAACGACGATTTTGTCGGCTCGGTTTTTATAAAAAAAGTTGAAGCGCCACAAAATTCAAATGGAAAGGATTAAAAAACAATTTTGTATCAATTCGGAAAATGAGTGAAAAAAACATTCCTATTATTTTTGGCGTCGATACAATACAAAGATGTTTTTGGTTGACGGGTTTAAATTGGTATGCCCTTTGCCGACATCAACATATATGCGTTAAACACATATAGGACAGCGGCTACACAGCTACATGAATTCAAATTCATACAAATGCACACTGTGTAATTTTTTAAGTCATGGCAAAATAACCATATACGGACACCACTACGTGATAAAAGACCAAAAAAAAGACCCCTGTCTCCCTGTTTTACCCAAAGTCCTCCAGGTTTTTTTTTTATGGGCCCTCAAAGATGTGGGGCCTCGATGTCATTTTTGCAAAAAAATTATCATTTACTCAAGCTCGTATTTTGCAAACCGTTTGAAATTTTAATACACTCTCTGAGGCAAAGTTGTAGCTCTTGTCATAAAGAACAAAAATTTTGAACATATAAAATCAAAAAACTTCATCTTCAAGGTCAAAATCGCAAAAAACTTTAAAAAATTAAATTTTTTTTTACCTTTTTTCCCCTGTTCAGGTCCATAGGTAGCAAACCGTTCAAAATTCAAGGAAACAATCCAATACAAAAATGAACCTAAGATCTCAATAAACAACTTTCTAGAACATATGAACTTCTTAGGAATGATTCTTAAGAGCTACAACTTTGCCTCAGAGAGTATATCAAAATTTCAAACGGTTTGCAAAATATGAGCTTGAGTAAATGATCATTTTTTAGCAAAAATGACATCGAGGCCCCACATCTTTGAGGGCCCATAAAAAAAAACCTGGAGGACTTTGGGCAAAACTGGGAGACAGGGGTCTTTTTTTTTGGTCTTTTATCACGTAGTGGTGTCCGTATATGGTTATGATTTTCCGTGTTGCACTGTGTATTTAATAATATTTTTGTGTAATAACAATTTTTAGATTTTTTTGCATAGCGTTCCACTGTGCGATATCACGCTGTCTTTATTTTTCTTGACAAATGGTTATCTAATCCAAAAGTTTTAATTTTGCGTTAATTTTGGAATTCCCTTTTTAACCACGAAGATTTTTGTTTATTTATTTACAAAATGTAAAACAGTAGAACGCAGAAATATTAATACATATGACATTCACCACATATTTTTTAAGACGTAAGCATTTTAACTATTAGAATTTTAAAATCCAGACTCAGTTTGCAAAAATTCATTTTCTTATTTCGACAAAATAAACAATTCAAAATGCAACAATAACATCTGACTGCAAACAATAACGCGCATTGTATAATAGTCTTGCTGCGTAGCAAAATCGATAATTTTGTTGTTTGATTTGTTAACGATTCGATATTCGTTAAAACTGTGATTAGATCAGGTTGGTATGTTATTCAAAAATATTAATACTTGTATTTTAGTGTAAAACGGCCATAAGAGGAGGCGAGCACCTTGTATTTTATTTCCGTTTTTTTTTTAAACATTAACACTACCTCTGCAAAGCAAGAAAACATCCAGAGTCTTTGGCGGGAATCGAACCCGCAACCTCTAAGCTGATGGTCTTTCGAGGCACTCACATATTGTGGTTGTTCTTTGAAAACTGGCGACTTAGAAGAAAAAAGAATGCAGATTGCAATGAGCGGGAATTCCACTAAAAAAATCGAAATTGATCCAAGTATAACATTTTCACCAAATTTCACATAAAAATTGAAATTCGCAAAAAGAATTTTTTGTGCGCGGCTGTGTCTCGAACCCAACCTCTAAAATTTTAGAACTAAGCGAGTTTATCGTTATGGTGATCTGTCGTTTTACTCGACCTGCTACGATTGTGAGTAAATTATCACTGTCCAATTCCAATTTTCTAATTTTTAAAGAGTAAATAATCCTTCTATACGTTTCTTTTATTTTTTTTTTCAGATAGATTGCATGTCCTGAGAAATTGATTGTATATGATTATTTGAAGTTTATTTATACCTGTGTAAAATTTAATGTAACTGCTGTTAAAATTGAAGAATAGCTGTGCCCACAGACGTTGTGTACGTCCTAACAATATTTTGTTCGATTTTGTTTTAAAAGTAATCCACACCAAATTTTAAGACTTTTACGTATTTACTTTATAAAGTTTATATAAAATTCTAAAGATTATTGTAAAGCTTTGTAAAAGACAGACAGGAAATGGGTTACTCATTATTTTAACACAACTCCATCTGTTGCTTAAAATATGCTACTTTCAAAAATAAAAGATGCCTTAAAGTATGCAGTACCTTTAAATACTTAAAAAAAACAGCGTACTTTCACTGTTTTTTTCCACTTTTTCTTGTAAATAAGATATTTTTGAGGAAAAAAGTATCCTATATTGGAATCAGGTAAGGTGCTAAGGTACCTCCTGACAAAATTTTGTTCAAATCGATCCAATAGTTTTTACGTGATGCGAAGACAGGTAGAAAAATAGATAGACAGATAGACAGAAAATGAGTTACTATTATATTATACTACTGGGTTTTACCCGGCGTTGCCTGGGTCCACCCTTAGAGCCCTTCTAAGTGCTTGCGAAATCATTAACCTTTTTTGTTTTTGTCCACCCTCTAGGTTCACTCTCAACATAGGAGAAACAATTAGAGTTTCGCGACAAAGCATTTGCATACATTTCAACAACAGCATCATATATAGACCGAATGTCATTATACACATAAGACATTACAATACATGGTTTGGTAACTTTTCAAGTGAAAACAATGCAATTGCACGTTATGATTATTTTTAGAACAGTATTGCAGCGCCTCTGGTGTTATTTAGGCGAATTAGTTCGAAGTTTGCATAGCCAATTTATAATTATTTTTTTTCGCCGGCGATTTAGTGCTATGTGGTAATACCGCCGAAGGAGGGCGCTGTGATATGCATTATTATAATGAGAAATTAATACATATCAGAAAAATTGATGTTGCCACGGCTGAGATTTGAACTCGTGACCATTGCTTAGTAGTCAACGTGCTAACCACTTAAGCTACAGCACCCTGCTGCTATTTGTATAGGAATATATAGGAAAATGTAAATGCCATATCTCCGGCATTTCATCTACAGACCATCCCTGACATACCCTGAAATTTTGGCTAAAATCGGTCGACCCGTTTCCGCAGTTAGTGGTGACATCAAAGTGTACACTTCTTTTTATTTATATAGAAGATGTATAGATTTTGTCAAACCTGACAACTTTATCTTGCGTATAAATATTATGTTCTACTGTGTACGAGTATTAGTTTGAGCAGTGTAAGTTGGAAATGTAAAGAATTTTTTTTCCAAGTTTTGGTCAGTATTAAAATGACCATAAACAGAATCTGAATATTTGAAAAAATAAAAATAAAAGTAAAAACAGAAACAGAAACAGAATTAGTTTAAGTGGAAAGGCAAAGCCGCATTATTTGGCTGTCAATCAAAGAACAAACAAAAACTGTTCGTTTTTGTATATTTAGTGGAAATAAAAGCATTTGGTAAAAGAATTAATTCACATTGAAACATTTTCATATTAACATATTCACACTCTATTATCTATTTATAATATTATTTTTCAAGACAAAACATTTTGGGTGGTACAAAAAAAGAATCCTTAAATTTATTTTGTTATTTTTAGACATAAGAAATATTCCCCTTATTTATGTGTCTGTTGTAGATGTCGGCATTAGCTTTGTTCGCGGCTTATGGTTTTATTTCACAAATAGCTCGGACGATATTAGCCTTAAGGCTAATTAGTATTTGGAATTATTATAGTGTGAAGTTATTTTCCATTATTTTAAAATATTCAGCCATGTCACAGAGCTAAATTTCAATTTGCTATGTAGAATTTATATTTTAAGCTTTTTTAAACGTTTAAACTATTCAGGATATTGTTTTATTAAAATTCTGCATCATATTTTACCAATTTACTGCTGTAATTACAGATATTTGGGTCATTTTTGTTATATTTTTTCTGATTTAATAACACAAATATTTTTTTGACTTTCAAAAAATTAATTTATTCAATCATTTCAGATATTTCGTTCGGAATTGAAATGATTTCGTAGTTATCATTTCGATCGGAATGGTTTTAGCTTCTATAGATTCCGTTCGGTTTTAGTAAATCGAAAATACAAAACCACTTTTTATGTATTACATATTGCAACGTAAGAACGAATGTGACAAAACAAAAAATAGATGCTTCGAAAGATAATAAAAATTCAAGAAATACATCTTTCACCAGTTTGTAGTCCGAATCCTCCTATACCTCATTATATATGCGCCGGTTTGCGACCGTGGGTACCAAAACAATTTTTCTGACCCAAGGTCAAATATTTTCTGCACAAATTGATGAATGCACAAGTTTTAAAAAACCAATTATTTTCTGCACAGCTTTGCAACGTTGCTTTTTGAAGTATTTCAGTCTTTTTAATACAAATCTAAAGACAAAAAATTTCTATCAAATAGTCTTCTTGGGTGTTGAGGCCTTTTATTTTGGCGGACCCTGCCAATAAAAACAACATGTGACTCAATATTAGAGTAATAAATATAAAAATCGCATCAACAAATAATTGTGTGCTAAATAAAAATACTTTTAAATATTAATTTTACCCGATATGTCCACAGATCTTTCTGGTCATTTTACCAAGATACAGAGAAAGTCCATTTTAGACCAAGCTGTTCGCTGTGATAATGTTGAAATAGACCAGTAATATATTGGCTCCCGAGGTACTCTAGTATTTACTTTCTATAGAGTAATATAACTTTGAAATCGGTAACCATAAAATATGACTTTTGGCCCCCTTCTCAAAATATGTACTACAATGCGAAAGCCAAAGTGTAGAGTTTTCTGGCAAAATTTAAGTTGAAAACTTTTCACTAAGTATTAGTTACAAGCATAACTGAATCTTTAAGACTTAAAAAACCTTTTTAGCACGGTTTGTCATTTTACCTTCATAAAAAAATTCAAATAAAAATTAAAATGTATTTTAAACCCTCCATAACATTCGTTCTTATTGGTCGATTTGTTCATATCAAAACTTAAATAAACCAAAGTCTCACTTACAAAATAGGAAAAACCACGTATAAAAATTCAAATCCAATCAAAAGTTATAGATTTTTGACCACTGTGCGCCGTAAAGTGTTAAGATATGGTCCAGAATAATAGCCATTAATAATAAAAAGATGTTCTGAATAGTTTAAACGGCTATAAATTGTTTAATATATCAATTCCACATAGCAAATTGAAAGTGGTTTTATTCCAAAAAATTTTTTCGTTTTACATTTTCTATAGAAGCAAAATACGACATCATTCCACTTTCCAACGAAATATAGCTCTGTTATGGCATGAGTTATTGTTTTGCTACATTCATTCTTATGATGCCACATTAAAAGTGGTTTAGTATTTTTTTCGATTTAATAAAACCGAACGGAATCTATAGCAGCTAAAACCATTCCGATCGGAATGGTAACTACGGAATCATTTCAATTCCGAACGGAATTTGTGACATGCCTGATTATTTAGTTTTATTTTAGTGTCATAAAAGTAATCATGTCGATTATTGTGTATTTTTTTAGATTAAATATTTCATGATTCTTTCTTGAAATATTTATTTAATAAATTGCAATTAGTAGGAACTCAGCATAGATAAAGATAGATAGTGCTAAAGCTGTAGTTAGAAATAAGATTTTTTGAATAATAATAACAATATTAATATGTAGTAATAACTAGCTGTGCCCACACACTTTGTGTGCGTTCTGACAATATTTTGTTCGATTTTGCTTTGAAAGTAATCCACACCCAATTTTAAGGTTCTAATGTATTCACTTTATGTAAAGGTACCCATCCCTGGATAAAATTCTTAAATTTATATAAAATTCTAAAATTCTCAAAATTATTGTAAATCACTGTAAAACACAGATAGGAAAAGAGTTACTCATTATTTTAAAACAGTGCCATCTGTTTCGCAACATTGCTTAAAATATACTGCTTTCAAAAATAAAAGATGCCCTAAAGTATGCAGCACCTTTTAATCAGTAAAAAAATCGGCACACTTTCATTGCTTTTCTTCCACTTTCTCTTGCAAATAAGATATTTTTGCGGAAAAGAAGTATCTTATATTGGAATCAGGATACTAAGGTACCTCCTCACAAATAAAAGATGCCTTAAAGTATGCAGTACATTTAAATCGGTAAAAATCGGTGTACTTTCACTGATTTTTTCCACTTTCTCTTGGAAATAAGATATTTTTGCGCAAAAGTATTCTATATTAGAATCGGGATACTAAGGTACTTCCTCACAAAATTTTGCTAAAATCCATCCAGTAGTTTTTTTTTTAGGTGATGCGAACTCAAAAAAGAAAAACAGACAGACAGTTACTATTTTATTATATTTATAGATAACAATAACATCCCTACGGGAAATTGGTAACAATTCTTCCGCTCGTACTCATCGCATGACTTGTCAAATTAGAAGTGGCACAAGAAGTTGTAAATCGTGGTGAATAGAAACCCCCCGTGTAACTGATTTAAAAGTGTTAACAAACAGACAATTTACCTAGATATAGACTAGTATTATATTAAATGGGAGTGAAAAAACACGTTAAGATTAGATCTAATACCTTTCAAAGGGTATTGAATTGAGCCTCTGCTAGGCCATAGCCATATGAAAGTGACAGGTTCCTTTAATAGAAGGTTTTACATCTCGAAGCGGTGGTTCATATTACTTAAGAACTAGTCACGTGACAAGACATGTTTTAGTTTCCTTTATGCTAGGGAAAAAATACTTATTTTTAAGGTTCCGTACCCAAAGAGTAGAAACGTAACCCTATTGTTTTCGCTAAAATTTCTCTTCGTCTGACCGTCCGTCTGTCAGCGTCTTTTATCTCTGGAACCGTAATAGGTAGACTCTTGAAATGTTCACAGTATTTGTTGCTATAGCAACAAATTGCTATAGCTATAGCAACAAATACTAAAATGTATAGGGTGTTCCGATAGCGACGTGTTATTCACGTATATATGCTTATTTCTTAAGCATGCGCTTAATATTTACAGTAATTAAAACTTAGTTCGCTATATAAACAAGTATAAAAATAATTTAAAAAATTAAAGGGGGTTCCGACAGTGACTTGCAGGGATTTGCATTTATATGAACCATAATAGGTAAACTCTTAAAATTGTTACAAAAGGTGTATAACCGTGGCCGATATAGCAATAAATACTGAAACTTATAGGGTGTTCCGAAAGTGACGTTTATTGCTTTATTTCTTGAGCTGTAGGAGGCAACCACTTAAAATTTGCAGACAGTAGGGGAGTTCCGATAGTGATGTGATTTGTATGAGTGTGGCTTAACATTCGAATCATAATTGATAGACACTTGAAATTTTCATAGATGGTACTGATTACTACGGTCTCTATAGCAAAACTTAAAGGGTGTTCCGACAGTGTCGTGATTTGCATAGTCTTATTTTTTGAACCGTAATAGGTAGACTCTCAAAATTTGTACAGAAGATATGTTGCCACGAGCTCTGCGATAATTACAAAAAATAAAAGGGTGTTCCGACAGTGACATGTTTTCATGTATATTGTCTTTTTTTGATTCGTAATAGGCAGACTCTTAATATATTAATAGAAAGGGAATTGCCTAGGGCGCTATAACAAATAATAAAACTGAAGATTGTTCCGACAGTGACATGATTTGGACATATGTATATGGTCTTAATTTTTTAACAGTAATAGGTAGGCTCTTGAAATTTTTACAGTAGATGTATTGCCATCGCCGCTATAACAATTAAAGGGTGTTCCGCACAAACATGTTATTTACTTATACTGCCAAATTGTTTGAACCGCAATAGGTAGGCTCTTCACATTTTCATAGAAGGTCTTTATATTTGAACAATAATAGGTTGATACTTCAAATTTACGCAGATTATATTTTACAATATCTACTGTAACAACAAGAAATGAAAATAAATTTTTATGAAAATAAAAGGGTGTTCCCTAGATGTTGCGAATGTGAGAAATTTGACATTCTCTTCTAAACGTTATAGGCAGACACTTGGTATTTACACAGGGTATTTGGTACTATGCTCTAGTATAAAAAAAAATTTTTTAAATTAAAGGGTGCCCCATTAGACGTGAAAAATAAAGTTAAAGTTGTACTGAACATTGTACGGAACCCTGCATGTGTGAGTCTGACTCGCATTTGATTAATTTGTTTCGTAATAGTTTCAATTATATCTAAAATTTTTATTTGAGAGTTTTGTCTTTTTTTTAAGAATTCATTATTTTAGATGCCTGCTTCAGCTTGCTTTTTTAATAGCTACAAATGGCACGTGAATTTCTTGTATATTTTTCTAAGGTTCAACTCATATTTTGCCTTTTAAGTTATTATAAAAAATATTATTTGGTGTAGTTGTAATTAGTGTAATTGTTTGTTTGTGTTTATCTGTCTGTCTGTCTGTCTGCTTGTCTGCCTGTCGGAAGAAGGTAACTGTGCTTTATAAATATTTATTCTTCTAACTGTATCGCTTGAGTCGCATTAGCTGTCAGTTGATTTTCTCAATTCAAACACAAAACAACAAATAACGGCTTATACACAAAAAATAGTGTCGACTTTTGAAAAAAGAAAAGAAAATAAGATTTTAATAATACGAGAATTTACATTGCAACCTGTAAGAAATAAACGAAAATATTATGGCTGATGGCGTTTTAAAAACTTTTATACGTGAAATATTTGCGGTTTGTTGTTTTATTTATATGTATTTGTGTTTATATTCCCCAATCAACTATAAAATAAAATAAATAAAATTATTTAAATAAAACGAAACAAGAAACAAGAAATGAAAAGGCTTTTTTAGGCTTTTTTGAAAGTTTAAATATATGAAGATTTTGATTAAAATAATAATGAACTGAAGGATACAACTGTCTTCAGATTAATAATTAATGTGAATGAACAAGCTAGAAGAATAGATTGCTTAATTATTTATTAGCCTCTTTATTTCGTGAAGAAAAAAGGATAATTCTGTTTGTATAAAGTTTGATCAATATTTATTCACATTTTTTATTTATTTATATAAAAAAAAAAATTCATAAAACAGAAACAGAAGCTTTATTAAAAAAATACCATTTATAAATCAAAAATATTTTTGATGAATTTGGCCCAATAAATTTTCGTTCACTCTTATTCTGTTTGTCGTTGTGCACACAATAACACTACGCTTTCTAGTGGTATGCCCTTTGTCAACTGTGTACTTTTATGTGATATTTTTTAAGAAAATGAAACGTGTTGCGTCGATGATGATTTTGTGGTCTCGTTTTTTATAAACGAGTTGAAACACCACAAATGTTTAAATAGAAAAGATTAAAATAACGAATTCGAACCAATTAGAGAAAATTGGTGTAAGAAAAGCCAAAATTCTTTCTTGGCAAGAGGTTTCCAAATAGGATATGCTCCTAGTAATTTTAAAGAGCTGCGGTATGGCATTACGTATGAGTATTATTAATCACTCGCCACAGCACTCATACGCAATAGTAGAAATTCACAAATTATGTTATATAGGTAACACTAAGAGTTACCTCACTGTCAGGTATTGCAAAACCGCAGGTGAAAGATTTCACTATGGGCTAAGCGGCATCGTTTGGTACAATCTAAAAGATGTCGTCGGCGTTATCAGGGAATCCGTTTGGCTAAGGTACAGGTAGCAGGATACGATTGGAGTCACTCCAATGGAGTGTGAAATATCAACATTTATGATATTTGTCACAAAAGAGATTTCTAAAATTCTATATTTATTTTTCACGCTCATAAACGAACAACACACAATTCTCCGTCTATGATCACACATGAATGTTTTTTTTTTGCATAATTTATTTATTGCATCTTCAATTTTTTGAACTAACAATAATTACTCGTATCTTAAGTCTAAAATAAAAAATACACGTTTTAAGTCCAGCCAATGCTAGACAAAAATAATGTTTGTTTCACGGATTTTGCAATCATTTGCGGGTCATCCCTCTAATATACGGCCAAGAAAAGCAGTATCTCTTCTTTTTAGTCGAATGTAAGCAGGTTCATTCTGCATGCTACGCGCCAAAGGGTTTGGATGAGATTCAAGCCTTTTTAGATATGTGACTTCATGTTTCGCTATTTCTGCTTTAACTGATGGCATGTTTAGGTCTTTGTGAATGTTCGAACTTTTCATATACCAGGGAGCAGATGTAAGTATACGAAGAATTTTATTTTGGCGCCTTTGAATTTTTTCTACATTGCTAACTGAGGCAGTGCCCCATAACTGAATCCCATAACACCAAATTGGTTTGAGAATCGACTTGTACAGTAGAAGTTTACAATCTAAGCTCAGGGTGGAGTTTCTGCCAATAAGCCAATTTAGTTGTACTGCTTTTAGTTTCATTTGTGTTAACTTGAAATCAATGTGGCTTCTCCAAGTAAGGCGACGGTCAAGCTGTATACCCAGGTATTTAACGTCTGAAAGCTGTGGTATCATTTGGTTATTTATGCGAATAGGAGGGCATGAGTCCCTGCGCAGTATGAAAGTTATGTGAGTGCATTTTTGTTCATTCACTTTTATTCTCCATTTTTCTAGCCATTTTTCCAAATTGAGTATGTGGTCTTGTAAAAGTTTTGATGCTTCTTGGGCACTTTCATGAATACTTAAAAAAGCTGTGTCATCTGCAAAAGTTGATGTGTGCACTAGGGTGCTAATTGGAATATCTGATGTGTACAGTAAATATAAAATTGGTCCCAAAATACTACCTTGGAGAACTCCGGCTTCAATGAGCTGTGGCGAGCTTAAAAAGTCCCCTTCTTTTAGTAAAAACTTGCGATTCGTTAAATAATCTTTTAAGAGCTTATACAAGTTTTCGGGCAAGTTCAGCTTTAGCTTAAATATTAGGCCTTCGCGCCAAACCTTATCGAATGCTTGAGAAACGTCGATAAAAAGCGCAGAACAGTATTTTTTTCTTCAAAGGTCGTTTTTATTACATTTACTAATCTGTGTGTTTGTTGGATCGTACTATGTTGTTTTCTGAAGCCGAGTTGATGGTTCGGAATACATCCTTGTGCGCTAAGAATTGGATTCAACTTAGTTATTAATATTCTCTTAAATAACTTTGACACGTTTGATAAAAGGCTTATAGGTCTGTATGATTCTACTTTTGTTTGGTCTCTTCCTGGTTTAGGAATCATAGTAATCAGAGAAACCTTCCACTCTGTGGGAAAGTACTCAAGACGTAAGATGGCATTAAAAACAAACAGAATAATTCTGCGACCTATACGGGGCAACTCAACTAACATCTTGTTACTTGTTTTATCAACGCCAGGGGCTTTTTTGGTGTTTAAATCTACTATTACCCTTTCAATATCGCTAAAGTCAAATTTTAGAGGTACTACGGCACTAGTCTCTACTGGTGGCAACTCAACTATATCAGTACACATATTTGGAGTGAAAACCTTTTTCAAATGTTCAACAAATAAATTACCTTTTTCGGTATCATTTCTTGCCCAGACTCCACAAGAAGTTCGCAAGGGAGGCTTACGTACGACTGGCCTTTTAAGGTTTCTACATGCACGCCATAATGAATAATCTGATTTTGCAGTTGCGTCGAGGTCTTCCAAGTAATGTTTCAGAGATGCTACCTTTCGATATTCTAGAAGCTGTCTTAGCCTTTTTGTACAATCTTTAAGTCTAGATTTGAGTTCAGGAGATCAGTGTGATTGCCACTCTCTTCGAATTTTCCTTTTTTCAGCCAAGAGCCGCTCGACATCTACAGAGTAAATTTGATTCTATCTAGTTGATTGTCGAGTTACTGTGGCATGCTGGGCAGCTGATTTAAGGATTTGATCAAAATTAATAAGACTTTTATCCACGTCTTCTGGTGTTCTTAGCGGTATATTTTCCGAACAGTGAGTACTGAGATACTTTCTATATTTCAACCAATTAATGCTTGTGCTAGTTGTTGGTGACACAATATTTTGCTGGTTCCATATATAGACAATAGTGGGTGAATGATCTGAGGATAACTCAAATGACGTTTCAACTTTAAGCATTTCTCTCGGAATACCCTTAATCACGCCAAAATCAATAACATCCGATATTTTTTGCCGATCAGTAGGTGGGCTGTCCACTCGATATCACATTCAGACGCATTTTTGACATTGTATCAAACAAAACACGACCTTTTGGAGTTATTAGGCGCGATCCCCAAAACGTATGTTTAGCGTTGTAGTCGCCTGATGTTATGAAACAGGGACCTAGTGATTTAAAGAAGTCGCTGTACTGACTATCTGATACTTGAAATCTAGGAGGTGAATAAATCGAAGAAATAACTAAGTTTTGATGAAATTCTTCCCGACAGATATTTGTTGCTTGAAGGCAATTCTCACAAAAATCATACAGTAAATAATGTTTGATTCTGGCCTTTATAAGTATTACCGCTTCACCACATGCTCGTCCGCGAGGGTCCTTGGTATCATATAATATATAGCCATTAATTTTAAAAAAGCTATTTGTTGTTAAATTAGAGTCTGAAATCAGCATGACATCGATTTGTTGATTATTAAGAAAGTACTCGAGTTCATTTTTGTGTTGGCGTGACACATGAATGTGTGTAACTGTTTTTATTTTTTAGCATTCATACATGAACAGTGAAAAACAAGAAATATCCGTATTATTATGGGTTAATGGTGATAATTTAGCTTCTTCTAATTAATGCTGTTTTACATAAATGTTTGTATATATTTTTTTTTTTCATTTATAAGATTTTTCATTTGTGAGTGTTCATTTATGAAATTTCTCAAATCTCAAGCTTTGTTACCGGTCACTACAAAATATGGGCATATACATACATAATATGTATGTATATGTGTATATTATACACATACATACATTTATGCGTATTTGTAATGTGAACGTTTTGTTACTATCTTCTCATTTATGAAAAATTAACAAAATTTCAAATTATCATATGTATATGAACACTTGCATGAAAAGCAAAATATTTTCTCATTTGTTCACTTTTGAATAGAAAGGTAAAAAAAAAAATAAATGTTGTTTTCACGCATAAATGAACAAACACAAAATATTTTCTGGTCTGCCACACAAGAATGAAAAGAAGCAGCAAAAAACTAAAATGTAAATACTCGAACATGTGTGAGAAGTGAGTGAGTGAGTGAACATTTCCGTATTATTACATAGTGCAACACGGAAAAAAATAACCATATACGGACACCACTACGTCATTAAAGACCAAAAAAAAGACCCCTGTCTGCCAGTTTTACACAAAGTCCTACAGGTTTTTTTTATGGGCCCTCAAAGACGTGGGGCCTCGATGTCATTTTTGCAAAAAATGATCATTTTCTCAAGCTCATATTTTGCAAACTGTGTGAAATTTTGATATACTTTCTGAGGCAAAGTTGTAGCTCTTGTCATAAAGAACATTGTTAACATATAAAATCAAAAAAACTTCATCTTCAAGGTCAAAATCGCAAAAAAAAAACTTTAAAAAAATAAATTTTTTACCTTTTTTCCCCTGTTCAGGTCCATAGGTAGCAAACCGTTCAAAATTCAAGGAAACAATCAACTACAAAAATGAACCTAAGATCTCAATAAACAACTTTCTAGAACAAATGAACTTCCTAGGAATGATTCTTAACACCGTTTAGGTAGCGCTTAGGCAGCCGCAAAAGTGAAAACTTTTGCGTTTAGGTGTTAAGAATCATTCCTAGGAAGTTCATATGTTCTAGAAAGTTGTTTATTGAGATCTTAGGTTCATTTTTGTAGTTGATTGTTTCCTTGAATTTTGAATGGTTTGCTACCTATGGACCTGAACAGGGGAAAAAAGGTAAAAAAAATTGAATTTTTTAAAGTTTTTTGATATTTTGACCTTGAAGATGAAGTTTTTTTGATTTTATATGACAAGAGCTACAACTTTGCCTCAGAGAGTATACCAAAATTCCAAACGGGTTGCAAAATATGAGCTTGAGTAAATGATCATTTTTTTGCAAAAATGACATCGAGGCCCCACATCTTTGAGGGCCCATAAGAAAAACTGGAGGACTTTGGGCAAAACTGGGAGACAGGGGTCTTTTTTTTTTTGGTCTTTTATCACGTAGTGGTGTCCGTATATGGTTATTTTGCCATGACTTAAAAAATTACACAGTGTATTATTTTAGAGCTTACAGTCGTTATCTGAAGGGAATCACAATGGAATCTTTGGGATGTAATTTTTTATGAGCACACCCTTCTTAACCTAAAATAAATCTAACCTGCCTATAAGGGGACCGAAACCCGTTTTATTGGAGGGTTTCCTGTACATAACATTATTAAAAAAAAATAAAAACTAATTTTAATTATTTAATAACTTTTTTATCTTTTCATTAAAAATTTAATCTTCCGTTTTTATTAAACCCAAAAATCTTCTTTTTAAAAAACATGGAATCAATTAAAATGATACAACGGGTCATTTTTTCTATCTCGTCGAGATGTTATTAAGAAACGTGGCAAATATTAGATCCTAAATCAAGCCTTTACATTGCAATATTTTATCACAACTCGAGAACGGTCCATACGATTTTTAAAATAGGAGAGTCTATAATAAAAAAAAATACTTTTAATTAAAGCAAAAAAAATAGCTGTGGCATTTTTTACATCGCATGTAAAAAGTCATAAGTCAATTGTTTTTGACGGTCTCTTGTCTGAAACAGTTTTTTATGTCTATCCATATATTTGGTATTGGGGTTAGTTCCGGGAACTGAGCAGGCTGGCCGTATGTTAAATGTTGTGGCATTTATCTTGGACTCCAGGCAAATAAGTTAATAAGCCAAGCTCCTTTTGAATCATACTTAATGACGCAAGAGAATCACTTTTGCTAAGCCTTTCTATACGATTTGCGTCCTTTATCGAAGTCTTGCAAGTTCTTTATTTTCTTTAAAAGTTATAAATTTCTATTTCCTTGAGTATAGTGCTTTTAGTGCTCTATTATTAAGCAAGAAGTCGAAGGTAATTGTAGGTCATTGTATGGTCACGGCAACCACACTATGTTCTCTGTAACAATACATGTTTGCTGTGAACAAATTATAGTTATTTTTAAACCATACTTTGGTCACGATAAACAAGTTTTTGTTAACAGTTAATCAGTCAATGGTTATACGCACCAAATCAGCAACATGGCTGATTTAAACCATATTAAAATTCAAACCACAACGAAATTTTTTTTAATATTTAAAAATAAAATTATATTTTTAACCATAATATAATGTTATACATAGTATGTTAAGTATGATTAAAATAAACATAAAAATAAACATTTTTAACCCACTTACTGAAGATTTTTATTTTGAAAAGCATGTAAAAGAAAGTTTAAAACTAACATAAAATAATTTGTATTTATTGACGCCTCGAAGTTTTTTTTTTAGCCACAAGAAGAAATGTCCAAAACTGAAAATAAATATAAATTTATTTGTTGTTTATTTTTTAGCTGTATTTAGATTTAATAATTAAATCTATCTTGTATTTTTTTCTATGCCGTAACTGCGCTAACATTAACATGTTTTAAACAATGTTAAGTACCTTAAGTATTTTTTACGTTTAATTCGTTTGGTTTTAAGATTAAATTACTTTAAAATTAAAAAAAAAAAAAAAATAACATTTTTATTTTATTTTAACATGCCCTTGTACAGTTATTTAAGTACAAAATTTTTTCTTATTCTTGTTCGTACGAATTGTTAGGCCTTGAAAATGAAATAAGTGTGAAAATATAGACAATCTGGCAATTATTAGACAAGCAGGTGTTTTGTTTTATTTTAGTTGAATGGCTTTAACTACAGAAAATCTGGATAATTATCACTGAACTCAGTAGGCATTTCTTTTAAATCTGCTTACCCTTGGTTACTTTTAAGCTGACACCGACTATCGATTATATTTTCGTATTCCGTAATAGTCTAATGACGACGTTGCACACTGTGGCCACTGCGGCAATAAATCAATTTGGACCTGCTCTCCGATTTTGATGATTTTTGCACAGATGGTTAACAACAATCTAGAGGTCATGTGTGAAAAATTTCATGCAAATATCTCCATTGGTTTTCTGTCCCGAGCAGCGCAAAGTTGAAGTATGTGAACAAGTCTCAAATGTGATAGTTTTCTATGTCATATTCAAAAGCCTGTTACTTATAAACTATACACCGAATGTACCTTATAAGTATTTTTTCAATTAAAATGGACATTAAGCATTATATGTAAATTAAAAAAAAAATTTTAAAAATTGAAAAAAAAATTTCTTTTGACAATGTATATTAAACCAAAAATAAAAACATTTATGATTTTCCGTTAGACTTTTAGTTGTGTGCGAAGCAGTGCGACACATGGAGTCCTATACCAAATTAAAGCTGAGAGTCTCAGCTAACAGACTAAAAAAAAAAAACCTGCCCCAATTTGCCCGCCGCCGAAAAAACAATGAAAAACCAAAAAATTACAGTAAAAAATATGCGTTATGTGGTATTTTACGCGTGCAAAAACAACTGTGCATTCTTTCTTTCATTGCTACTCGTACACGAAGCCGGTGCCAATTTGGGATCGAGAAATACGAAAATTTCATTGCATGTGTACTATATAAAAAAAAAACTTAAATTTGAGTCCCGATTAGAAAAACAAATGTACACAAAAGTATTTATCAAAGTAATATCGGTACATTGTTTACGTAGACTAAACAACAAAAAAATCTAAATGTAAACTTTATATAATAAATATAATAAATGTTGATTTGGTTAAACAAAGAATGGCTTCCAGAAACAATGGGAATATATCTCGACGATTTTTTGAAAACCCTGAAATTACAGCTGACATAGCCGGAGTAAATAATTAGTTGCAGTCAGGCAATAGACGCTGAGAAATTCCAAATATATTGTATAGACAAGGAAAAATTGTACATTGATTTGTATGGATGGTACTACATGCCCATCACAGTGCATAAAGTTTTGATACATGGTAGCAAAATTGTATCTGAGGCCATTCTACCTATAGGTAGGTTAAATATACAAATTGTTTCATACATTTTAAATTTATTAGATGAAACCAGGAACAAAGATTATAGACGTTATAGGCTATAGCACTCCCGCAAGACTGGGCGCTATTCTCCTAACGAAGACGTAATGCATCATTTGTTGATATCCTCCGACCCATACATCAATTCATTTAGAACGAAATTGAAGATTAAACAATTAGATTATCACGAAGATGTGGAAAAGTTGTTAATAAATGAAATGGAGTGAAACTTACAAAATTTTTATATTGGGATTGTATGAGGGGTGGGTGTTACAGTGGGCGGATTTTCTTCATATTTTCAAAACAGCATTTAATACATTGTATATGCATTTTTGCCAAAAATAAACATATTGCATTTTTGAAATATTGTTTGTATGGGAGGTGGGGGTAAAAGTGGGCGGATTAAATTCATATTTTCAGGAGGTCATTCTACTATTATAATATTAACGTTTTATGAAAATTTAGTTAATATATTTAAAATCATGGAAGTTATGCCACATTTTCTATTTAAGTTGTATGGGAGGTGGGCGTAAAAGTGGGCGTATTTTTGTAAAAAAAAAACTAAAATTCTTAAAAAATTTAAAATAAATGTGTGCAAAATTTCATGAAGCTCCGCAACCTCCTTGATTTAAGACCATTAAATACACTACACGGCCACACTGTGCGTTGTCCGCTTATTGAGAACACTGTTCTGTAGAGAAGTATTCTTAAAAAAATTAATGTTTTGGAATGATTTAACGTTGTTAATAAGAATCTGTTATCAGTTTTTTTCTACCCCCGGGGGTTCCAATTGTCACTGCAGTAATGGCAAATCCTTTGACGCGGTTCACTCGGGGAAAATAGGGGCACCAGACGCTAGGGTTCCTAGAGCATAAATCTGAAGAAAAGGTCTGTTGTTTTAACACGGGTCCTCTTTGAGGCCCGACCAGTGCCCAAAGGACTGGTACCACGGGAATCGGTGGCCCCACAGAGAGCCTATCGTCTCTTTGACCGGTTATTGGTGAGATCCCCTTCGGGGGTACACGTGGTGGTTGTGGTTTTAGATCGATTCATGTAGATGTGGTGCAAGGTCGATCAAGTGTGCTGTTGCACTCTCAACAGACGGAGTTTGGATAGTCTCCAAACCCCTAAGCAAGAGGTTATAATATGGATCTAGGCTTGCCATATTGTATAAATTGCTACTCATTGTGACTGTATGCACACAAATTGCGATTGGTGGCAATCGTAAAGTGTTGTTATACTACACAATGGGGGCGCTAGTCTACGTCATTATTTCACTCGGTGTTTGGAGCACCGTGGGATAAAACCACCGTGGCAGGAGCCCACGTTAATCAGGTAACACATCAGTTTTTTTCTATCACTTCGAGCTTTTTTTAAGAGACGTGACAAATATTAGCCCCTTAATCAAGCGTTCACATTGGCATATTTCATTACCACTCGAGAACCGTTAAAACGATTTAGATAAATGGGACATCGGAAGATTAAGGACAGAATTGTCTTAAAGTTAATAACGTACATTTTTTTTGTCTGTGCAACAGGTTTGGAATTATTTGAAACTTAGTTGCGAAGAGACATTTTCAAACAAAATTAAAAAAAGTCTTTGAAAATTACAATTTAGTCATTATTCATAAATATGGATATGGATATATTACAAACCATAAGCTATATTGTATCAAAATCGGTGCAAAACTCTTGATTTTATTTGCAATTAAGTGAAGGTATCTGAGTTTATCCAAAATTTCAAGTCTCGTCAGACCTGTATTCAAACTTTTGTAAATTTTTATAATCTCCATTTCTTTAACTAATTTTCCGATTTGGTTCGAACCTGTTTTTTAATTTTCCGATTTGGTTCGAACTTGTTTTTTAACATTTTCATTTGGAATTTTGTAGATGACAAAATGTAAAATGTAAATTAGAGTTCCTATCATATCTCTAAGCGAAGTAAATTCTTACTTGCTGCAATATAATTACAGTGATACGCATTGGTAATCTGAGTACTGTTATTGACCGAAATTTTTTGATAGAAACTTGAACTTTTTTAACATTTAATTTTTTGTACGGACATGTCTCTTTTTTTCTTTCAGTTTTTTATCTACATCTTTTAAGTTTAAGTATAAGTTAACAGTCGAAATTACAGTGGCCTAGTACACTAGATAAAAATTAACCTGTTCAGATTTTCCTAGCTACTTACTCACCGAGACCTACTTTTACATCAAATTTCAGCTGTAGTGGAAATTGATATTGAATATGGATAAGTGTGTGAGAAGGTACTGAGTATAGACTTTAACACAAGGCACATTTCAATTGTGGCCTCATTACAAAGGAAAAATGTCAAGTCGAAAATTTTAAATTTTCTTATAAGGATTTTGACAATTAAACTTACCTTTTTCGCCTTAAATTGTAGTTTAAATATAAAACTCCATATAAAAAATTTAAAAAAATTGTCTCCTTAATATTCCAACTTTGAAGTGAGGCTACCTGTTAAACCTTCGAATCTACACAATCATATTTGTTTTGTTTTTCTTATTTTCCATTTACTGATGATTTTTGATTGATTTTTTTCCAATCGCGAGATCCTAAAAATAATGTGATAATGTGTCTTTTACTCTGTTCACTTCCCAAAATATATTAAATATTATGAAATAAAAAAGTTTATTTAATTTTATATAGTTTATTTGACCTTTGTGTTAATATTAATTTAACTATTTTATTTAAGCTTTAGGTCTTTAAATAATTTTAATTTTTATTTTTTCGATATTTCGCTACTCCTTTGTGTAGCATCATCAGGAAAAATTAACAAATTAACGTTATTAAAAAATTACAATTAAAAAATTAAAAAAAAAAAAAAAAAATAAAAATTAAAATTATTTAAAGACCTAAAGCTTAAATAAAATAGTTAAATTAAAGTTTATTTAATCTAAAAATTAATCGGATGGCGTATGATTACTATGAATTATCAAATTATGTGTGTAACACTCATACGCAACAATGGAAGTTAATTTAATTTAAAATAATTTATTAAAAGTTAAATTTAAAGAGATAGATAAATTGAGTTGTATTGTTAATTAAAGATCTATTTCAATTAAACAATGTGAACGTTTCTGGCTCGTTCAGTATTTTTCTTTGTTATTTATGCTGGAAAAGTATTGAGTAGTGGGTACGGAGTATTGAGTACCGTGTACCGGATTGGTATTCAATCTCAATTAAAAAAATAGTTAATCGAATCTTTTGGTTTAGTACTTTTCGGACTAGTATTCTATTCACTACTTGAAGACTACGGCGATAAAATTCCGTTGTTAGAATGTTTTGAGTGCTATTGAGTATTCAATTTAAAAGTATTGAGCCATATAGAGTAATTGAAAGTAGTAGAAATTGCCAGCATTCTATACTAAAATTCACACTAAGAAATAAAATAGTCAAAAAGAAAAATAAGAACGTCATATTTTTTTAAATTTTTAACAACTTTCAAATTTCAAGAAATTTTTTTTAGGAATCACTCAAAGAATTCAGTGCTTTTCATATACATTTTCTAGACATTTGGTCGCTTGCAATACAGAAACAACACATAATTAATAACATACAATGAAATTTATAGTCAAGCTTAAGTTCGTTTTTATTTTCTCTAAGAAAGAATTAATTAAATTACAAATTAGGTGATAATATTAAAGAAAAATTGGGAAAATTTAATTTTTAGACACCAGCAGGAGCGGAATGCACATTTAATAGACAGCCACGTCCGTCATCAGCACTCTTGTATATATCTACTTAGGGTAGTGTTTAGTTGTAAGCATCGTCTTAATAACTTTTATTTATTCATACATTTTAGTTTTGTTTTTTTTATTTTTAATATCTTCTATTCTTAAACTAAGCTTTAATTACGACGATAGTCATTTGTTTAGGTTATTTGTTAAACCTTGGTATTGAAGTGGCAGTGAAAAGGCAGACAAAGGAGCAAATGTCAGACAAACATTTTGCTAAGCTGGAAAAAACAAATTTATTTGCACACTTTTGTATTCATTATTCATTAATGAGACATAAACACACATGTGCATATGTAAATATAAATATACATATGTACTTACACTTATATTAGGTTTTTGCTTATTGCTTGTACATACACTCTCGATCAATTGATTAGAACCACATAATTTTGTGTTTTTTGTAAGCCAATTTTAAATAATTTTTTTTATTGACTCAATTATATATTCTTAATAAAGAAACAAAAAAATTAAATTCGATTTAGATAAATAATTAAACTCATCAAATATTTAATTAAATTCGTACCTGAAACTAATTAAAACCTTTATTTGGGACAAACCAAATTCAATTTGTTGTAACTTAAAATAAAAACAAGTAAAATTGCTATATTCGGCCGTGCCGAATCTTCTTTACCCTTCACCACGGTGATTTTATTTATACAGACATGTACAGCATTATCCATATTGTTGACTCTTTACTTAAATTAAGTCGTTTGAGAAAAATTCATTATTCATCTTTTAAGAAATAGAAGACAAATGAAAACGAATTCCGTTGGCTATAATTGTCGCCGTGTTGTCAGCTACTTAATGATATTGAAGACGACATTGTTGTAGACATACTTATTTTGCTTTTATAAAATTAAATAACTTTTTCAAAAAATTATAAATATTTCCTCCAAAACTTTTTGTTTGTATATGAATTTGTAATTTACAATTTTGTGACATTTTCTTTTGTTGAATAAAAAAGAAATTAGCCTAAGTTGACGACAGCCACAACGGTGGTCGTGTGTGTAGCCATGTAGCTATACTGGCTTCAAAATAATCGTTTACCTATAAACGTGTGTATTTTATTTTTGACAGTTTTATTCGGTATCCTGATAATGTCTATTTGGTTAATGCATCTAGGTTTTAAAACCGAGATCTCATCTATTTAAAAATCAAAGGCATTTAAAAAAATATGTTACTCTATATACACATATGCATACATATGTATATTCTTAATATTAAATGTATGTTATGATACAGTCATGATTTTAATTTTCAAAGAAATATTGAAATTTTTGTTTTAAATTTTCGAAAATTGTTTTTAAAAATTGTTTGTAAAATATTTTTTTTAATTTTTTTGTAAAATTTATTCGAACTTTTTTTAGAAAATTTAAAAAAGTTTTTTGTTCGACTATATTTCTGTAAAATATATTTTTGAAAACGGTTTGTAAATTTTTTTGTAAATATTTAAAAAAAAAAATTTTGAATTTTTTTCAATTTTTTTTTAAATTTAAAAAAAAAATTTGTTATTTTTTTTAAATTTAAAAAAAATTTTTTATAAATTTTATTGAATTTTTTTTTTTGTTAAATTTAGGACTTTTCAAACTTGTCAGACTAAAGCAAAAAGAAATCCTTACAAAAAAAATTCTCATATTGACCCCCAATAGGCCTTTTAACTGCTCCTACTTACCAGTGGGTACCCTGTGGGTTCATTGGATACCTATATGTGTATTGCTTCCTATTAAGGTCTCTAATACAAATCAAAGCAGAAAAACCCTACCAATCTAAAAACAAACAAAAATCGCCCCTCGCAGGGGGTTATTGATCCCCCGAGATTTGTATGCACTCCTTGCAATTTACCTGTCGCAGTCTAATATTTATTTGACAAAAAAAAGGCAAAACAGAATCATTAAAGCCGAAAAAAATTAAAAAAAACGTGAAAAAATATAGGTGGGCGTGGTTTTTGGCCCGCTGCCTCCAAAGGAATGATCCGATGTTGCTGAATTGCAATTCTAAAATTTTCGAAACTATGCCTGACAGATTGGTGTGCTTAAATTTTTTGTATCTCTTCTGGTGCCTTGGCAAATGACATTACAACACTAACACGGACAGATGGACATCGCTTAATCAACTTCTCTATGTATAAGCGTCCAGAATATATATATACTTTATGGGGTCGGAAATGAATATTGTAGAAATTACACACGGAATGATAAACTTAGATATACCCTTTCCACCTGTGGTGAAGGGTATAAAAAAACCTCTAAAGAAACGTACAAGATACAATATTTTTAGAAAACTATTACTCAGCTTAGTTATGGTCCTATGCTCCAATTTGGAACGATGGATATAAATATATATAAGTGTATATATAACACAGCCCACGTAGTATTGAATGGTACCACAAATGAGGACTAATTCAAATTGTTAAAGCAAATTTTTATAACAGGTAACAGATAAAAAATTCTCTATCAATATCTGTTAGTCTTTTTGATGTGTTATTTTTTTCTAATTTTATTAGTCGAACGATTTATAAACAGGCGAATGAATTTTTGAATTAAGGATTAAGTTCGTTTTATTCTCTCTTAGTTTTAGACGCTGTATTTTCTGGATCGATACATTCGTCTTCAGTATTCATCACATCTATCTACTTTGGGTAGTGTAAAGTTGCAAAAATCATCTATGTATATAATCAACCAAACCCAAATACACAGATTAGAAAATAAGAAGACGTGTCTTATATATCTTGTTTCAATTATAATCTATAAATTTATACATATAATAAAATAGTAACTCATTTCCGTCTGTCTGTCTGTCTGTCTGTCTGTTTTTCGTTTGCGTTCGCATCACGTAAAAACTACTGGATTGATTTCAACAAAATTTCGTCAGGAGGTACCTAGGTATACGGATCCCAATATAGGATACCTTTTTTTTCGAAAAATATCTTATTTCCAAAATACATAAACCATAATATAAACCATAACAGAACTGAACCAACCGGATATGCATAATTTACTTTTTATAAAGTAAATATATAAACTGATATGCAGCATAGTTTAAGGCGGCACTAAAAACGTAAGGGTTTTTGGTGTGGATTTCTATTAATGCAAAATCGAACAAAACATTGCAAGGACGCTGACGAAGTGGCGGGCACAACTAGTTAAATATATAATAACTAATATGAAACAATTATTTATTTCCAAATAATGCCAATTAATTTTAATAAGAAATACAAAACCAATGTACGAGGGCAGTTCGATAAGTAAATGACTACAGGACTACTGTTAAATTTTATGCAATCAGAGTCTATGAGTTTGTTATTGACAGCCATTGAAAGTAGACAACATCGCTAATTTTAAAGAAAATAAAAAAGTGAATTTTTTGATGCTGCTTTTTACGAAAGAAAACCATGACTGAAACCAAAGAAAGGCTTGAAAAATACTATGGTGATTCTGAAACAGATATTTCAATGGTTGAAAAGTGGTGCATTGAGTTTTATATTAGTCATGCCAGCACAAATGACGCTGAAATAGACGAAAACACCATAGAATGATTTGAAGCGATGGAGAATAACAGTGCGTAGGGTGGATAATGCTGTATTTAGCATGAATATTTGTATATGAAAAAGCTATCTGTGAGATGGGTGACGCATTAAGCGCAACCCTGTAACCACTTCAAAGGAATATTTGGTGATTTGGCGGAATTCAAACCTCGCCAAATTTTTCGATCAATATGAATACCAGACACCAAAAAACTATTAAAACAACCCAATGTTCAGGTTAACGTGCATCGAAAAAGGCTAAGGTGGGTCTGTCATATCGTTTGAGATTCACGCAGTGTCATTTTCCGTGATTGTCATGAATATTATTCAGAGGTTTTGATTTAAAACAAAAACTACCTCATCTAGTATACAATAGAAGTACTCTAAGCTGGATAACTGCATTGGTGACAGGTCATGGAAACTTCAAGTATCATCTAGCCAAGACAAATATCGAAGAAGACGATACTTGCAGACTGTGCCTGGAGTAGGCTGAGACGGTAGCGCGTATTGTGTGTAATGCAATAACTAGCGTAAGACTTCGGACCACTGGCAGAAGCTTGTTAAATGTGGATGCCTTGAACATATGCTAGCAATTACTAGAGACTGCATGATGAGTAAAAAGGCCAACAGTTACCAGTCGACAGTAGGAAATCACTAAAGTCAAGATTAAAAGCTTGTTGCAGCACGTGACTCTATGAGGGTAAGGTTGCCGTAATTACATTTCGGTTATCTTTAATCATAGAGGACGGAAGGGGGTGGGAAAGGGACCCGTTAAGGAAGTGGTTTGCTTCGATATTCCCCTTACATTAAAAAAAAATGTACCCCACCTAGTGAAAGTGCACACGAGTGTAGTTACTATGGAAAAATCCATGAACTTTTTCGGTGAATATAAAAGCTATAAAAAGATCCCTCAGGTTGCGGTACTTATGGCTTATTACTTCATTATTCAGCCCCTTGTGAATACATATTTATATTCTGTTTCCAAATTTAAAGAAATGACTGGATGGTAAAATATATAAGTCAAGTCAAACCATTGAGGCAAATAGTTATTTTAAGGGCCTTGAGAAATCTTATAATTTGGAGGGTATAACAACAAAAAAAAAAAATTAAAGATGCTGGAAGAAAGGAATCTATACTGTAACTTCATATCCACTCAACCAAAGACCCCCGAGGCAGAGCATGTGGTGGTTCAGCAATACTAATAAAGGCTCGAATCAAACATTATTTACTGTGTGATTTCTGTGAAGATTACCTTCAAGCAACAAACATCTGCATTGAAGAATTTCATCAAAGCTTAGTTATTTCTTCGATTTATTCACCTCCTAGGTTTCAAATATCAGAGAGTCAATACAGCGATTTCTTCAAATCACTAGGTCCCTGTTTCATAGCATCAGGCGACTACAACGCTAAACATACGTTTTGGGGATCAAGACTAATTACTCCAAAAGGTCGTGTTTTGTTTGACACGATTTCAAAAATGAGTCTAAACGTGATATCGAGTGGACAAACCACCTATTGGCCTACTGATCAGCAAAAAATACCTGATGTTATTGATTTTGGCGTAATTAAAGGTATTTCAAAAGAAATGATTGAAGTTGAAGCGTCACTTGAATTATCGTCAGATCATTCACCCACTATTGTCTATATATGGAACCAGGAAAATATCGTTAAATATAAAAAATATATCAGTACTCATTGTTCGGAAAATATCTCGCTAAGAACTCCAGAAGACGTAGAGCAAAGTCTTACTGATTTTGATCAAAACCTTAAATTAGCTGCCCAACACGCAACAGTAACCCGACAACTAATAAGACACAATCAAATCTATTCTGTTGACGTCGAGAGGCTCTTGGCTGAGAAAAGAAAAATTCGCAGAGAGTGGCAATCGCACAGATCTCCTCAACATAAAAGCAGACTTAAAGAATGCACGAAACGGCTAAGAGATTTACTAGAACCCCCAAGAGCAGCATCTCTGGAAAACTATTTAAAGGACCTTCACCCAACTCCTCAATCAGATTATTCATTATGGCGTGCGTGTAGAAACCTTAAAAGGCCAGTAGTACATAAGCCTCCCTTGCGAACTTCGTCTGGAGGCTGGGCAAGGAATGATACCGAAAAAGGCAATTTATGTGTTGGACATTTGAAGAAGGTCTTTACTCCAAATGTATTGACTGATGCAGTTGATTTGCCGACTGTCGAAGCTAATGCTGCAGTACCCTTAAGATTTCATTTTAGTGACATTGAAAGGGTAATAACAGATATAAACACCAAGAAAGCCACTTGCTTTGATAAAACCAGTAACAAGATGTTATTTGAGTTTCCCCATATAGCTCATGCACAAAATTATTCTTTTTATTTTTAACGCCATTTTACGCCTTCAGGTTGGAAGGTTTCGTTAATAACTATGATTCCTAAGCCAGGAAAAGACCACACAAAAGTTGAATCATACAGACCTATAAGTCTTTTATCAAATATGTCAAAGCTGTTTGAGAGGATGTTAATAAATAAGCTGAACACCATTCTAAGCGACAAAAGTTGTATTCCGAACCATCAATTTGGCTTCAGAAAAAAACATAGTACAATCGAACAAACTCACAGGTTAGTTAACGTAATTAAGAAGACCTTTGAACAAAAAAAATACTGCTCTGCGCTTTTTATCGACGTTTCCCAAGCATTCGATAAGGTATGGCACGATGGCCTAAAATATAAGTTAAAATTTAATTTGCCTGCAAACTTATACAAGCTGTTAGATAGAATCGGAAATTCATTGTTAAAGAAGTCAATTTTTTAAGCTCACCTGAGCCAATTGAAGCCAGAGTTCCTCAGGGTAGTATATTGGGGCCGATTTTATACTTGTTGTATACTTCAGATATGCCAACTAGTGATCGAGTCCACACATCGACATTTGCTGACGACACAGCTTTTTTAAGCATCCACGAAAGTCCCGAAGTAGCATCACGATATTTACAAGACCACATATTAATTTTAGAAAAGTGGTTGAAGAAATGGAAAATTAAGGTCAATGAACAAAAATGCACTCACATAACTTTTACGCTGCGTAGGGAATCGTCCCCCCCTATTCACATAAATAACCAAATAATATATCAGCTTTCAGACGTGAAATATCTCGATCAAGATGTATGTATCGGCGCCTTACTTGGAAACGCCACATAGAGTCAAAGTTAACACAAATGAAGTTAAAAGCAGTCCAACTAAACTAGCTTATCGGTAGAAATTCTACTCTCGCTTTAGATTGCAAACTTTTATTGTACAAGTCAATTATAAAACCAATTTGGTGCTTTGGCATTCAATTATGGGGCACTGCCTCAGCTAGCAATATAGAAAAAATCCAAAGGCGTCAAAATAAAATTCTACGGATGATCACAGTTGCCATCAGTTAAAGCAGAAATAGCGAAATATGCAGTAACGTATTTGAAGAAGCTTGAAACACATCCAAATCCGCTGGCTCGCAACATGCTAAATGAACGGGGTTACATTCGTCTAAGAAGGAGTCATGACACGCAAATGATAGAAGCAACCGTGAAACATACAACTTTTTTTTGTCTAGCACTGGCTGGACATAACATATTTATTTATTATTTTTAGGCTTAAGATATGAGTAATTACACTGTACGACAAAATCAAATTTTTTCCAAAATTACAAGGTCCAGCCTATAAATTTTGATAGAGGAGACAAAATAAAAAGACACGTCTATCGGCGTTTTGAAAGTTTACATCTGAATTTCATTTGAGGGGATGTTAAAGTTTCCCAGCTCTGCCACATTCTTATTGTTAATCGGCATAAGAAACCATGTGACTCTTACATTTTAGGTATAAAATGTGTTCAGCAAATTTATGTAAAATGTTACGCAAAACATTTTTGTAGAATGTGTTAACCTTCTAACTCCTCAAGGTATGGGTCTTTTTTGTCCTTCTTTCAAAAAAGAGCACGAAACACCATTAAAACGGGAATTTAAGGGGTTAAAATGTTCCGCAAAAATTTTATCCGTTACATGACAACAAAAACAATGAAAAGCAAAATCAAAATAATAATAATAAAAAAAATTGAAGTAAACAATTAATTTTTACGTGTAAGATTTGTTTTGGCAAAAATGTCCAATTGTTTGGAAAAATTTGATTTATTTTTCTATATCTGCGGTAAACATACTATACCGGAATATAAAGTTACGTTCTTCAATAGTAAAAATAAAATATGAAAAAAATATCCACTCAAAAGTGAAATAATTTCACATATTTGGTGTTCTGATTTTCACTTCCAAATGGTTTTGTACAGGAAATTATATGAATTTTACTTTTGATTAGATCCACATCAATCACGACATTGAGAAATAAAATTACTTTTTGCCGAAAAGAAAAAAACAAAATGTATATTTAATACATTTTTCTTTCAAAATGTCACGGAATTATTAAATTTTCCTCGAAGCATAGCCAAGCTGTGGTGTTTCCAAACAAAATGATTTATTTTAACGAAAGTTTTGATACATATGTTTAACATACATATGTATTTATACATATAATAAAATAATAACTCATTTCCTGTCTGTGTTTCTTTATTTGTGTCCGCATCATGTAAAAACTACAGGATGGATTTTAACAAAATTTTGAGAGATGGTACCTAAGCGTCCTGATCCCAATATAGGATACTTTTTCTTGAGCAAAAATATCTTATTTCCAAGAGAAAGTACGCAGTTATTTTGGTAACTACATAAACCACAACCGATATGCTTAAACTATGCACAGGTATTACCCGACTTATGACCATTTTTTTTTTTAATTTTTTTCATAGAAAATGCTTAAAGAAGACAAATATGTAGTTGTATTTTTTTAAGTGAAACATTTTATATTATCCCACAAATGGCGGAAACTAGTAAAAATAAAAGAAGTGTTATAGACTTGGAAACCAAACATAAAATAATATTACAAGTTGAAAGTGGTAAAAAAGTGAAAGACATAGCACATGATTTTAAACTTTCTCATTCGACAATATCGACGATTTTAAAGGATAAAAAACGAATTTTGGAAGCTGTAAAAGAATCGACATCTATAAAATCTACAATAATAACCAAAAATAGACAAGGTCCCATACATGATATGGAAAAACTATAAGTGATTTGGATTTGATTCAAAAACGAATTTCTTGCAAATTATCCAAACCAAAGCATGTAGTCTTTGCAATATGTTAAAATTAAAGGACGGTAAAAACTATGATCAGACTTTTACTGCAAGCCATGGTTGGTTTCAAAGATTTAGGAAGAGATCTAATATTCAAAATGTAAAAATTGGTGGACAGGCAGCTAGTGCTGATTCGATGAGTTTCTAAAAGGAACAAATATTAAATCACAATTAGACACAAGACACAATTACTTTTCAGTAATTGTGTCATCCAGTGAAGATATTAACCAACTCATTACACACCAATTGGATGACCTAACAAATGAAGATTTATTGGAATTTAAAGCACAATGTGTTGCTGAAAACGAAGATAAAAGCAAATCAAATTGAAGAAGAAAGTCCACAAAAAAAAAAAAAAATTCTCAATAAAAGAAATGAGTGCTGCTTTTCACCATGCAAATGAAGAGCGATTCTCAGAAGTAAATATTTGGCTTGTTATCATCAACATTCTGTTTCTGAAGACAACGCAATGGATTGCACTCTTGCAATAAGTACGGATGATGAAGACATGTAAATACTAAACGTGAGCATAAAACGTCTTGTTAGACTAACTTCATAATGTTCAATAATGAATTGGTCTCTTTTTTCTTGCACTTGATTTCATGTGTATACAAATATTGTTGTGCTCTTAAATAAAAGCATACAATAGCATTTTCTCTTCTTCCAACCAATGCAATATTTGTTGTTGTTTGAAATTAAATTTCAGTAGTGAATATTTTGTTTCAATAGTGTCTCTTGATATGAAATACTGTTATAGCAGACAACATGTAATTATGTAAATGTATGATGTTAAAAGCAAGGGTTTGTACCATAGATAACACAGAGATAGCCAACTCTCCAAATGTCAAAAACGTGGCTTCAAATGTCTTTTCACATACGGGTACGGTGTTAATTCAACACCCTTAGGGGAGTAAAATTTGTATTCACATTTAGGCACTATTACGCAATATTCCATTGCACTTTCCAATTATTTAAATAATTTTGAATTTTTGCACAGAAATTTTTTTTAACAATTTATTGTTTTTACAATTTTTTAATAAAAAATAAATTTAATTTTATTGACATTTGTTTGGTGAAATTTATTTGTACACAGTATTGTATTTTTTTGATGAACATTTTCAAATCAATATAGCAAATATTTCAAATTAGCATTCAATCTAAAGTTTTTCGCACATAAATAAATTAGGAAAATGCAAAATTCATATTTTTATTAAAAACCAAAAGAATTATTTAATTTTAACATCTAAAATTGAACGTAAAAAAAAAATCTGTTTTTACAAAATATTTTATACAACTATGGGGAGTTTAGGTGCTGTGGGGAATTTAAAAAAAAACCAACACTTATACAATTTTGCCTACCAATACATTCTTAGACTTAGGTTTTTTGACAAGAGACTTAGGTTTTTGACGTTTCAGTTGACTATCTATGTGTTATCTATGGTTTGTACTTTGTATTTTAGTTATTTTATATTAATTTGCGCGTTGAGTGGTTGAAAATAGAAAACTGTAGTAGATTGAATTTTTTTAACTTTAATTGATGAATAAAAAAATCTAATTTAATTTTTTCTCTCAAAAATCAGAGATTTTACTCTCAAGAAATTTAAGTAAAATGAACTAGTGAACAATATGAAATGCTCAGCATATTTATTGCACTTGATAAAACTGTCCGGCAAATCAGGTCCCTGATTACACATACAATCAATATTTGCGTTCAAATACATGCAATACTGTACACTTTGTAACATCTTGCGCTCACGTTTAGTAAATACCTCTAAACTAAATAATATATTTTTGTTTCATTATATATATATATTTATTTTTTTTTTTTTGTTATATATTTTTGTTTTATTATATACATATGTAATGTTTTGTTACTACATATTTGAATTTATATATTTGTGTAATTATTATTTTAAATAAAGTTTGAATTATATGAATTTCATTTCCCCTGACCCTCAAAGGTAGTAGTACATATATATGAAATTCGACTTACGACTTAATCGACTTACGACGGATGACCAGGAACCTATTTCGGTCGTAAGTCGGGGAATACCTGTATTTCGGTTAGTGCTTCAGTTATGGTTTATGTATTTACTTATTTTAGTCGGAATGAGGCTTAGGAATAGGCTTTCTTTCTAGACTGATTGAACTTCTCATTTAGTCTATTAATTTTTAAGCATAAGAATCTGAGTTTTTATTCAGAAAAATTGAGAAAAATCCAATGATGAGCTAGTTGAGCACTAGCGAAATAGCTATCTGGATATGCTTTCCCCATAGTAATTAATTTCGATTATTATATTTTTTGGAAATAAATATTTTATACTCATAAAATATTTATTTAATAAATTTTCAAAAGGAATCATGCGTGATTAAAAATAAATAATGTAGAAATGAGAACCTTTACATAAAGTAAATACATAAACCATAAATAAAGCACTAAAATCAGCGATGCCACTTTGGTCTGATCGCACCAAAATTGGTAGTTTTTTTTATTTATGGAGAAGTTGGTAGTTTGTTTGGTTTGTTTCAGTTTTTCTGCGTTTGTTTTGTTTGTCCATTTTAAATGTTAAAATTATTTTCCAATAAAAGTTCTTAAAAATATCTATAGGATGTACTAAAAGAATTGGAAATCCTATATTTACATGTACTCTGTATTTACTAGTAGCAAGGGCCAGTCTCTATGTGTATCCTACGTACGATTCAATCACAAAAAAAAAATCTGACAGAATTCTGTCCTACTCAAAAAATCGTTACTAAATGGCGTTGCTGGTGCCATACTATCACACAAAAAAGATTTTGCAACTCTGATCGCATGGAACAAATATTTTATGAATTTTTTAAAAAGATTATTAAATCGTACTGACTTGTCAAAAAGTCTGTAACACACATACATTTCTAATCCATACCATCATGGTTTTTTAACACACACATGCTATCTTTGACAGATCGTACGACTGAGTATGATAGTCAATCATTAATGATATTATGAAATCAAAGCAAACAATTTTCGGCAGTTGACAAATTAATATTTAATGTATTACATACATACATACATACAATTAACAATTAATTTATTACATAAAAATTTTTGGTAGATTTTTTTTAGGTTTTGGTAGGATTTGGTAGATTTTAGGGATAAATTTGGTAGAAAAATATTTTTCTTTGTGGCAACGCTGGTGGATTGCTTTTAAAGGAAAATCGAACAAAAAATTGCAAGGACGCTGACGAAGTGGCGGGCTCAGCTAATTTGAAATAATACGCTTTGTTACCAAAGAAAATATCTTTTATCCCAAAAGTCAAGGAATTAAACAACTGCCTTCGTATGTGACAAAAAATGGAATAAATATGTCTTTGAAATTCCAAAAAAAAGAAAATAAGATTGCACTCTTTTAATTCTTATAAAAGAAAAAAATTATTTCACAGAAATTAAAATTATTCTCAGGGAAAAGTTAGCAAAAGCATACGGATTTCAAATGAACAAGTTCTTTACTATGGATTAGACCGTTTTATGACAGATTAAAATATTTCATTTCTTTACTCTTTTTGAAAAGCATTTTAAGCAGGCTAAAATATGCCAATGTCAGTGAATAAACAAATGAACACCTTCGTACTTTCGCTTCCTAACACACAAACTTTGGCTTAAAATAAATAAGAAAAAATGCAAAACTATAAATGAATTAGTTGGTAACAACAGCTTGTACAAAAATATATATACATCAGTCTGTAGTTTTTCGCCAAGAAAAACACTTTTATTGGAAAACTTGTGTGTGTGTGTGTGTGTGGTTTTATTTAAAAATAGAAAATATAATAAACAATATTGATGGATTTTTTAATAATTTCCTTATTAAGCGGAATTTGCCTAATTTTGTTAAGCTCAAAAATGTTTGCAACATGGTTCTATTCAAAATTAAAATTAAATAAACAGAAAAAGGTTTATTTCCGTTTCCTTTATAGCTTAATGGAAATAGTAATTAAATTTGTTGTTATCTTTTTTTCTTCTTGTTACCACTTACAGATCAAATACAATTCTAAAAATCATGATCCGAAATCAAAACGTATCGATGGTGCCGGACGCTGTTATCCCAACTGTGATTCCACTGTATGGTTAAGATCTTGTAGTAAAGAAATTATTGAACCCATCGAGGGTCATGTTATTGGTAAAATTCCCTCCTGGATAAATGGTTCACTGTTAAGAAATGGTCCTGGTAATTGGCAAGTGGGTGATATGACTTTTCAACATTTATTTGATTGTTCCGCTCTGTTACATCGTTTTGCCATCCACGATGGTCGTGTTACCTATCAAAATCGTTTTGTACAAACCGAAACATTGAAGAAAAACAATGCCGCTCAAAGGATTGTGGTGACAGAATTTGGTACTGCATCGGTACTGGATCCATGTCATTCGATCTTTGATAAGTAAGTTTAAGATAGAGCCGATTAATTAATATAGGAGCAGAATATTAATTGCGCTTTTTTTCTTTTAAATGTGTAGAGTCTCAGCTATATTTCGACCCGACAGTGGATCTGATAATTGTATGATTTCAATTTATCCCTTTGGTGATGAATTTTATACTTTCACAGAATCACCCGTTATACACAGGTAAGTTGCAATAATGTTATAATAACGGACTTGAAAATATAGGTTCGATTCTGCTACCTGTAAGACCCTATACTCAGTTTGGCGAAATTTGTGGCCAATTTTTATATATGGGCCTCGAAATATTCTAAAAATCAGTGGGCCCTTTAAAAAAGGTGTCATCAGTTTTTGTCTTATATCTCATTTGTACTTGGTGATACCGTGATACCGCCTAACTTTGTTTGGCTATAGTGTAGCTGTGGATTCATTAAATAAATGCTATTAACATTTTAGGGCAAAAATATAAATTATTCCTGCACTTTTTTGTAAAAAAAATTTAAGAATATATTTTTTTAAGAGTACTTACCCCTGAATTATCACTACCATATACATATATGGGAAAATTGTAGTCACTATAGTGAACATACCAATATAATCAAACATAGTTAAGCGGTATCACCTAGTGTAAATAAGATATTAGAAAAAAATTGATGACACTTTTTTTTTGAAGGGCCCACTGATTTTCAGAATTTTTCTAGCCCCATAAATAAAAATTGGTCCCCAGTTTCGCCAAACCGAGTAAAATAATCTATACTGTCAAGCCCGTGTATTTTTCGAAAAGTTTTGATTTGTTGCACTGTGTAATCCATGTTTTGGAAAATAAAGCGAGTTTTTTTTTTAGCTGCATGAGAACTTAAAATGATAATACAAGACAGAAATATTGTTGAAATAAATTTTTTTTATTATATTCTGGTAGATAGTTTCATAGGATTTATTTTTAAAATATGATTTCGGGCATATTGGACTATCTTTTAACTAGTTTTTCCAATAAATCTGAAGGTATGGCGTCAGTGGTGGCTTGAATATTAACTTCCAATGCTTCAAGAGTTGCTGGTTTGTCGGCATAAACTAATGAAAACATAGCCTCATATAAAAATCCAGAGAGGTTAATTCGCAGGAACGATGGGCCAGTGAACTGGGCTACTTCTGAAAATTAAGTTGTCATCAAATTGATTATGTTTAGCTGATTAATTTTTGAAAACAAAAATTCAGTCAGTATGGCACGTTGGCGCTCGCCAATCACTGTAACGGCTGCTCCTTGCTCATTTCGAAAGAAAAAAGAAATGGAATAATGGATTCGCTCCAAACACGCAAAGAAAAAACATGGTTTCGGTATGGTCACAGGAACCACATTATGATCTTTGTAACGATATATTGAGATAATAAAATTTAAGTTGTTTCTTACTTTGGCCACGATAAACAAATTTTGGTTAAGATTTTGTCATTAAATGGTTACTACACTTAAAAACTTCAAGAAGGTTGGTTTTAACTATACAATTTTTGTTGAACTTCAAACCACAAACCAAAGTTTTATAAATATTCAAAAACAATTTATATTTTATATTTTATAATTTATTTTTAACCATAATATATTAATAATAAACAAAGTATGGTTGTTTTTATTCATATGTAACCAAATAATATTTGTATTTATTCATTGGGTTTGACAAATTTTTGTTTATTTAAAAATAATAAGAAAATGTGTAAACAATTTTTTTTTATCAAAATTAAAAACTTATTTAATTATTATGTATTTACAATATAAAACAAGTATTCTATGTTGCTAATTTATGTGTTAATGAAATCTTAATACCGATTTCATTGATACATAAATTAGCAAAGTTGAAATCGTTGATTAAAATAATAAATTTTTATGACATTTCATATTTTTTAACCATAATACAATCGTTTAACTTAACCATAATTTTATACCCCCATATTCATAAAAAATAAAAATTATTTAAAATGTATTTTAGAACAACTTTTGTATGAAAAATTTGTTCTAAAATAGATTTCAAATATATTTTATTTTTTATGAATATAGGAGTTAATGTTTAATATTAATATGTTTTGACTACAATCATAAAATTTAACCATAATATGTTGCTGTTAGATTATGGTTACCTCAACCATGTTTTTTCTTCAAGTGAATACGGCTACTTTGCTTATTGACATAAACATTTAACCAAAAATGTCATTCATCACTAAACACAATCTTTGATAAAACTGCTCATCTTCGGTCAATTTCAAATCAGCCCAAACAGCAAAAATGCAACGGAAACAATGGTCGTTTGGCAACAATTCTTGCACGAGCTGTATTTTATGGGCTACAACAGCAATATTCTCTTTGGTACGCACATTTATTTGTCTTGTTGATGCTTTTAAATTGAGAACAGTAAAACTAGGGCGATGACGATCAATAACTGAACGAATTGATTACTTACTAGACCGATTATGTTGACCGTAAAATGGGTGAAGTTCTTTATGAACTTTTTTTTATTCTGGCATTAAAAATTCATATTGACTTGCCGAACCAAAGTATATATATCTTACTAGGTAGTGTCGTCCGCCCAGCTGATTTAGTAGTTCGACATGTCAAAAGTTGTATGTGTTCAGAAATTTTAAAGTGTAGAAGTGAGAAAGCAATAAAACACATACACGCCTTCTCAATTTTCTTATATGTTTTTTGACATTTCGAACTACAAAGTAACAACAAAATGCCATGTTGTTCTTGTATTGTTGTATTTGTTGTAGGGACGCAACTACCTAGTAAAATAAATATACCTTGTGCCGAACCTTACTGAACAAAAATGTCAACTCAGTTTGACAGTCCTACCTGTCAAACCATAGTTATCGATATTTATAGTTCTAATGCAGCTATAAAAACACAGTACACAGCATTTTATAGAACAAAAATTTATATTCATAAATATAAAATTTTGTAAAAATTAGTAAACTGAATTACACTCCTGTACAATTGATTAAATCTATATAATTTTGATAGTTAAAAAAAAAGTTTTGCTATGAATGGGTACACTATTTTGTTTAGCTTAAAGCTATATCAAACACTGCTTAAAAGTAAAAATATTTAATTGGTTAATTTGATTTAACCAATCTTAGGTAGAAACAATAAAAACAATAAAAAATTCAACGACCTGCCAGTTTTACCCCCCCGCAAACTTTGTGTACACTCATTGCCTTCTGTCGTTGTTGGGCTAATTTGAATTTGCTTACATAAATCTCAAACAAGTGACTAGATGATATTGAAGGTAGCCCAGGTATCAGTGATATTTTTTCTTTTTACTTTAAATGCTTTTTTTGCCCCTTTCTCCCAGCATAGAAGGTTTGAAACCATATCAAAACTATTTGAGAAGCTTCGAATAACTAAACTGATCCCAATTATAAGAGAGAAAAAATAAGTTTCAGAACAAAGTAATTTTCAAATACTATTGAAGAATAAGGAGCGCTCCAGCCAAGACATATGTTACTGTTCGCTAACATAAACACAAAATGACATTGTGTTTGACAAAGATGCATTTAAACAAAAAATAACAAACCTTAAGCCGTTTATACCACAATTGAACTTGTGTTCTGCTCATAGTAGACTCGCCAAACGCCACAGTCAATATTTCAAATGTCCTTGCACATTTAAATTAATTTTTTACACAAAACTTAATACAGTTTCTTTGATCCATTTTTTGAAATAGTAAAAAATCGAAGAGCACACCAACACACGACTAACCTTTTTATCTGTCAAAAACAAACTGACAATCCAAAATGGCTGATATTGTCAACATAAATAACTGACATGTGTACCAACATTAAAAAAGAAATGCGAAAATCGAACATACGTACCTCACGAAAACGTAGACTGGTTGAATAGAAAGCTTTGAATTAATTTAATAATTTCTGGAGGGAAGTTAAGATTAATCATTTTATAAATAAGTCCTTCATGCCACACACAATCAAACGCTGATTTTATGTCCAATATAACCATACCTGTAGACTTTCCCTCCTTAAAGTTGTTTTTTATTTTAGATTTGATTCTAACTAAAGGATGTGAAGTACTGTGCCGTTTCCTAAAGCCAAATTGCTGAGTGGGTAGCACTTTCTTTTTATCAAAAAATTTTAAAATTTTTTCTTTAACCAGTTTTTCAAGGATTTTGCTTAAACACAAAAGCAAGCTAATTGGCCTGTAGGACAAAGGACATGGAGGCAATTTGCTTGGTTTGTAAATATATAGCAATAACCTTGGCTTCTTTCCAACAATCACGAAAATAACAAAGTTTTAAACAGCTGTTTATAATAGCGCTGTTCAGTAACTGCAAATTAGTACTAATTGTTACTGGAAAAGCGTTCATTAACTCTAAAAACTAGCAACGAGAGAGCAAAACAAGAGAATAAAAATGTGAGAGAAAAAAAATTACTTACAAGTTTTTCTTAAATTTTTTAAAATTTTTCTAGCAAGAATTAGTCAAACAGCTGTTCGGGATTTTGTGTACAAAATATTTTTTTGGAAAAATTGTAGGAAATAAAAATTTTTGCAATATTGAGTGAAAATAATACAAAAGTGAATAAAATTTTGTTGGTGTATTGTTTCTCTTTAACTTAGCGAGGATATCAAACGATAAAATTTAGTTTTTCCTTTTTAAATTTAGGTTTTAATTTAGGTCTTTTTGTTTTAAAATAATAAATAGTAAACAAATCAGGAATGACTGCACTTTTTTCGGTAAAATTCTGATTTTAAAATTGGTATTGTACAGTTTTTAATATATTTTGAACAATAAACATATTTGTGTTTTGGAATATTATTAATGTAAATTTTATAGACGTTTCTTTTGAAATAAAAATGTTTATTAGCACTGACTAATCAAAACTATTGACATCTAAAGCTTAAATACATCATAAACTCTTTCAAAATCTATCCAATATTTTAAAACAATAATTTTATTTAAATTATTGTGCTTTTATTTTTATTTTTATTGTTTGATTTATTTCTATGGTTTCCTTGAGATTACTATTATCAGTTTAAACTTCTTTAAAGCGACATTTCTGGCTAACAACGGCAGATTACTTTATGTTTGCCCTTTCAGTACAATTACGTTTTCAAAGGTACTATTTTATGGTCTAATCGGTACAAATTTTTAGTCCTTCCTGACGCCACCGTAGTCTACTTGCTAACTTTTGCTAGTAAAGCGTTCATTTACTTTTTTATATTTAGCAGAGTAATAATGTAAATTTCTGTTTTACTCTCTCGTCGCTAGTTTCTGCTAGGAAAGTTACTGAACAGACCTAATAATAGTAATATTTTGTATACCATTTTTCGGAAGGGACTTTATTAATCTGTTACTGATCCCATCACAATTATCTCATTTATCTTGGCGCATGATACCAAAAAGTCATTATTAATGTTAACATCAACATGACGCAAAGTGAACGGTCCCCATAGTAAAACTGGAAAAAAATCGAAGGAGTTATGGTAGCTTAATGAAGTTTGTGGCAAATATCTCTCTTGGCCTACTATTTTCAAAAATGAATTAATCTTTTTGGAAATCCCTTTATTTTTCCGGTGCGGGGACAATTAAATACCCAAAATTCCCCCATTTCAGTAATTATTATTTTTTTGAATTTGAATCTATCATTTCACATACAAAATGATAATGCGTGATAGTTTTTTTTTTATAAAATATAATCAATCTCTATTATTTAGGGTTGCCGTATACCTTTTTTGAATATAACATCATTTTAAACTTTTTGGTAGTTTTATTTTTTAAAGTTTTGAAAATACTCACAACCATTGCTATTCAAATAATATTATATGAATAGGGTTACCAAATAGACAACACTAGATATTTTAAAATAAGATTACACACTGTGTAATTTTTTAAGTCATGGCAAAATAACCATATACGGACACCACTACGTATTAAAAGACAAAAAAAAGACCCCTGTCTCCCAGTTTTGCCCAAAGTAAAAAATTTCCCGGCTACCTAAGCGCTACCTAAACGGTGTTAAGAATCATTCCTAGGAAGTTCATATGTTCTAGAAAGTTGTTTATTGAGATCTTAGGTTCATTTTTGTAGTTGATTGTTTCCTTGAATTTTGAACGGTTTGCTACCTATGGACCTGAACAGGGGAAAAAAGGTAAAAAAATTGAATTTTTTAAAGTTTTTTGCGGTTTTGACTTTGAAGATGAAGTTTTTTTGATTTTATATGTTAACAATTTTGTTAACATAGCCCACATATGGGCTGTGGACTCCTTGAAACAAAATCTTCTATACATCGTCTTCAGAGTCCACAGGCCACATGTGGACTATTAACAAAAACACCCTTTTAGCTATTTATATACATTTTAAAAGATGTAGATATTTATATTTATTGGGGCTTATCCGAAATATACCGAATATGATATTGGAATACAATGATCGAAAGAAAGGTATCGACTTATCGGACGAATTATCAAGCTACTATTCGCCAATTCGCAAGAGTCTGACATGGTACAAAAAATTGCCTTCGATGTTATTTTTGGAGTAGCCATAACAAACGCAGTTTATTTGTACAACAAATTGAACCAGCAGACAAAATGTACTCTTTTGCAGGCACATACAGATATTGTAAAAAACCTATTGGGCGTACAGGCAGCCAATTTACCGGTACCAATTACGCCACAGAGTGGGTCATCTACAAGTATCTCCCAGAGAGATAATGATGCGCCGACTGTCTCGAACAAGTATTTTCTTACACAACTGGATAGAAAAGACGCAAAACTAAGAAGACGTAGATGTACAGGGTGCTACAATGAACATAGACTGAAGGGCGAGACAGCTGCAGCTGCAACTAATAAAACAAAAGAAGTATCACGAATATGCAATATTTGTACTAAGCTCTATTGTTTGCCATGTTCCCACAGAGTTCATAAGAATATTCCGTAATAATTGTTCTGTTTTTTTCAATAAATATAATATCTTTCAAATTTTTATGTTTTTTTTTCTATCAATCCAAACTGCCAGGTCCACGTCAAAAAACGAGATCTCCTCAATGTCCCAGCACATATTTTGTTTTTTATGGTCTGTTCTGTGAAGTTCAAGTCAAATCAACGATGTTCTTTCAACGTCCACAATTTTAAAGCTCTTTAAATTTGTATTGGTAAACAAAATTATGAAAAAATTATCAAAATAATTCGACTTTAAAGCCGTGTAACTTTTTATAGGTGTAACGCACATGAAAAACCAAACCACATCTGGAATCGTGGGAGTCTTAGCTTTCATCCCATATGTATTTTATTGATAAATTCGAAAGTTTTTTTTTTTTACTTTTTCCACTAGACAAAATGGAAAAATGAAATGTTCCAAAAGGGGGAATACGCTTTTTCAAGAGATGCCAAGACTTTACTCCAAGATTTGTTCCTTTCAATAATGAGTTCTTCTTTAATATTTTTATTAAGAAAGTTCATTTGCATCCTATCAACACCACGTGGCATTGGTTACGTATCCAAGAGATGACGAAAATAGTTTATTTTCAATATCATAGCCTTAATGTGTGGTGGTATCGGCTTGCTTTGGGACACTAACGTTAGCAGCATTATGTATTGTATATATTTGTAAAGGATTCAATGCTGCTGTTAACATCATTTACATTATCACAAATAAGGTTACAGTCGGGAATGTTTCGTTTAACATATTGTTTAAATTGTTGCCAGTTGGCTTTATTATTGTTGTAAGAGAAGTGTGTGGTATTTATATTGGAACAGTTAAGTGTTATCAGTACTGGAAAATGATCGGAGCTTAAGTTATTGATTGAAATGGACAAATATAACATATCTGTTTGCAGTAAAATGTTTGTCCCTAATATTAAATTTTAAAATATGTATATGGCCTACTTACTAGGCGTAATAAAAAACAATGTGGGTCTAATCAATTGAGCAGGACTGTATCGAAATAATAAAATATGGTTATTTATTTTCTAATGCATTCATTTTATATTCAGAATTAACCCTCGCTCTTTAGCCACCGAAGGCCGTTTGGTTATAACCGATTTTGCCGGTGTTGTAAGTCACACATCACATCCCCACGTAATGCCCGATGGCACTACTTACAATTTAGGCATGGCAACCACAAAATCAGGACCAGCATACAGTATTATATGTTTCCCGCATGGTGAAAATATGTTCGAAAATGCTTATGTTAAGGCACATGTGCCATGTCGTTGGAAATTACATCCAGGTTATATGCACACATTTGGTATAACCGAAAACTATTTCGTTATAGTGGAACAGCCGCTTTCGATATCATTAACTGAATTTATTAAGGCGCACATGTGCAATCAAAATTTATCGGCCTGCCTAAAATGGTTTGAAGATAAGCCGAGTTTATTTCATTTAGTCGATCGTAAGACAAATGAAGTGACTCATACATTCGAATCGGAAGCATTTTTCTATTTGCACATCATCAATCAGTACGAGGAGGAGAATTGTGTTGTAGTCGATATTTGCTGCTATAAAGATCCGGAAATGATAAATTGCATGTATTTGGAATCGATAATGAATATGCAATCGAATCCCAATTATGCTTCATTATTTCGAGGTCGTCCTCTAAGATTTGTTTTACCGTTGGGTAATAACATTACCAGTTGCTCAACGAAAACTGCTGTTAAGGCCAGCCAAAAGCGTCGTCTATTTAAATCTCTTACTTTGTCTAGCATCAGCTCACGCTTATATCAGCCTAAAATGAAACACTCACAATCTCAAAATGAGGATATCACTTATATGACCACAAATCCTAGTGAATTGGGTAACAATAATGAAACTTCCTCCGATTCAAATGAAAATATAAAATATGAATCTTTGGTGAATTTGGTGAACTTAAAGAATAGTAAGGCCGAAGCTTACGAGATGCCAGATCGTCAAATATTCGTTAGACCTGAGCTGCTGTGCGACTGGGGCTGTGAGACACCGCGTATTAATTATGAAAATTATTTAGGTAAGTTATTAATGTTTTAAATTAGTTTTTTAATAATAATTAGTTTTAATAAAGGAATCCGGCTAACTTTTTCGATTTCAAAACGAACGCACATTTTTTGGTGTTCTGTAAATCGAAATCGCATAATTTTAATCAATTTTTTTTTTCAATATAACTTCTGATCCCACCATGGTCCCACTCTGAAATTTCTATGATGTACTCACTAAGCCATATTAAAAACATATATAAATTTAAAAAAAAATAAATTAAAATTTTTAAAAATTGTTTTGTTCATGATATAAAAAAAGAAGTTAGTTCCAATCAAATATTTGTTTACAAAAATAAGGATATTTGAAGTTTATTTTTTTTGTCAAAAGTACCTGAGCGTTGCCACACAAATAAAAGGGTAAACAACTCCCACAAAGTTTTTTTTTTAAGTGTAATTCTTTATTAGAAAATTAAATGAGTTAGTAATATAAATTACTAATATTGAAATATTTTATGCTGATCATTAATTTCTAAAATCTTGATAAAAACACTTTTTTTTTGTTTTATTTGTTTATTAATTTACAATATTATAAAGTTACAAATTATAATAAACAATAGTTAGCTGTTAAACATATTTACATATATACAAAGTCACCTTACAGAGCTCTCAAGTATAACTTAAAAAATAATAGATTTATTTAGTAAATAAATAGTACATTTTTTACCTTCAAGGAGGAATAAATATTAATGAAATTTTTGTAATGAAAAAGATTTTTTTTTAAAACATTACTGTATGTTTTGTTAAAAAGGGGGTCAGAAATTAAAAGCAAGCGAAAAATTAAGTAGTTTAACTACTTATTGGATTATCCACCAAAATTTTTTTGGTTTTTTGGATTTTGAAAATTTTTTTATATCTTTATTGGAAATACTAGTTTCGTATCTTAAATTATTTTGGGTTATATTGCAATTAACAGCTTTAATATTTGCCCTTCTATAGTTGTGATAGAAGATAGGAATTCCATTCGCATTTTGGATAAAATTAATTTTGTCCAGATACAAAAATGCCTCTGGAGGTACAAACCTCATTTGCAGAGTATTTAATATATATTCGTCATTTGTATAGTATGCAGCCATGATTAAATAATTTTCAGTACAAGCCATACATCTTAATATGTGATTTCTTCTTAAATTTATAATAAAATTATCAATTCTTGTTATGTTTGATCTAGTTATAATATAAAGTTTTATTTGCGACATATTTTTTATAATTACTTTCTTTTGATCTAAATAACAATGTGCATGATCTTAAACATTTTCTCTCAAAGAGTTTAATTTTTTCCATATACGAAGGCGAAATGTTAAACCAAATTTCACATCCGTATGTAACAATTGGTCTTATAAGGGTTTGATACATAACGATTTTTACTTTTGGTTTAATATATTTTGAATAAAACAAACGTTTATACATGAAAAATGCATTTGAGGGCTTGAGTAACATGTGTATTGAAATATAAAAATTTATCCAAATAAATGCCTAGGTATTTAACAGTATCTTTATTGGGAATATTATAGTTTGTTACTTTAGTTTTGATTCCGAATGATTTCCAATATTTCCTAACATTACTATTACAATTTCCTACCGGTGGTCTAAACAATATCGTTTCACATTTGTGAACATTTATTTTCATATGCCAATTAAGTGTGTATTCTTCAACTTTCTCATATAAATATTGTAGATTTCGGTTAATTTGTTCTATAGTTTTGTCAGCGTAATATATAATAATGTCATCTGCAAAAGAAATGATATTTTCTATTTGATTCAGAAGATCCAAAATGAAGAGGTTAAATAAAATAGGAAAGTTTACTGTCCCCTGCCGAAGTCCGTTAATAATCTTAAAAGTTTTCGTGCTATCATGACCTTGGTGCGATATTACAAAATATTTATCAGTAATCATATTATACAGGCCTGTGCTGAAAATCACGTGATTTTAAATCACGAACCTTTTTAAAATCACGTGTTTTATTTTACCCTGTTCTGTAAATCACATAATTTTTTATTTTCTTAAGCGATTTTAAAATTGTAAAACCACAAGAAAATTGCTGATTTTTATAATTTTTTTGATTAAATTTCATGTAATACGCAATCTGAAGGGTCTAAGGTAACATTGTGGACCCCAAAAGGTTTAAAATGAAAGCAGTATAAAAAATGGGCGTTTTAGGGCTTTACTTACGGAACCATTGCAATTTTTAAGTTTGGCAAGGTTAGATGTACTTTCTAAACACTTAATCTGCTGACAGTTAAAAAGAAGCGGAAAAACACAATTTTTTTTATAAAATGTTACTGCAAAAGAAGAGTCTTCAAAAATGCGCTATTTTCTTATATTTTTCTTATAATATTACGCAATTTAACTACAAAAATCATAAAAGAACACTTCATACTATTTATTACAGCAGTTTTTTTTTATAAAATTAACAACAAAGAACTCGCAAAAATAAGTAAGTGATTTGAAATCACAGACACTTTCCTAACCGATTTAAAATCACGTGATTTCACAATTGTTTGTATATAGGACACCTTTTACGTGATTTCAAATAACTTTGATAAAAAGTGATTTTCAGAACAGGGGGGATAAATTAAAATTATTAGATAAATTGGAAATTTATATTCAATTAATTTATTAATTAAGCCTGGTATCCAAATACAGTGTTTGTATTAAAAACCCAAATTGTTTTTCATTAATCAGATATTTTTCGTTACAAAACACATTGTTCACTTTAAAAGCGACTATGTAGAACTTTTTTCATCTTTTTATTTACATATACATATGTATTTGTGTGGTTTTAAACTACGATTTAAATATCCAATTCTAAAGAATTTTCTACCCAAAAAATTTTCTTAATAATTTTTACATCCAAATTTAATTTTGTTAAGTCTAATAAGTTTAACTTATAATTTTAACTTGTTGATAAAGAACTTATGTTAAATTTTAAAAATACTGAATTTAAATATTCCAAAGACTTCAAAAAATCAGATTTTGGCTTATACAAATTAACAAAAGTATAACTTATATCATAAAATAAATTCTGTTATTTATTATAATTTCACAGGCCATCGAATTCAATATTGTTCCTATTGCTTGAGATTGAATACCATTTCAACAAATCATTTGCGTTATTCTGCCGGCATTTTCTTACATATTATGTCAAAGTTAATCCCAGTTTGTAGACACTGCATTGATTGTAGATTTGCATTGAAAGTTACACAATAAATATTCTTTAAGCGGCCTAGACACGATCATAATAATCATCAAGCATTGTGGAAGTATTTTTGAAAATATATTTGTGTGAGCTACACAGACGATGCTGGATGAAAACAATATTGATTTTTGTGCTGGATGTCACATTTTGAAGTGTTTGTTGCTTTTGAATCACATACAAAATTTTCATTTTTAAAAATGCCGGAAGAAAAAGAAAGAAGTCGTAGAATTTATTTAAGTGGACGTAATTTAAATGATAAACAAATAAATGTTTTTTGTAATGATATAAAAATAAATTTGGATGGAAATTTTCAAGATTATAAAGAAAAAAAATGATCTGAATTTTGAGATGGATACTTGTAGCAGGATGTTCACAACACAACACAACACAACACAAAATCAAATTAAAAATTAATTATTGACGAGTCATCCGGCATGTGTACCTCAAAGCATTCAGCCACATACACACAAGAGTTTGACATCCAGCATTGTAATTGTATCTAGGCCGCTTTAAAATTAAGGAATAAAATTCTGCTGGCAAGTCTGCTTCACAAATTTTACAGGCCTCTAGCCACTGCATCCGTGCATATGTGCCAAGGCAGGTAATTTGCAAAAATATGTTGTGTATTCGCAGTTTTGAAATACACAGCTCATTATTACAAATTAAAATAATATCAATAATTTGATTTTAAAAGATAAGAAAACCTTTTTAAAAAATCCTATAAAGTTGAAATATTTTTTTTTTTAATTTATTTAAATTTTATTTTCCAATTTCTACGTTTTTTCAAAAATTGAAATATTTTTTCTTCATTTGATTTTTCAATAAATTGTTTTCAAACAAATTTCAAAAAAGAACAAAAAAGTGGATGTGTAATAATCGATACCAAGATATATTTATCTTACTCGGTAGTGGCGTCCCTACAACAAATACAACAATATAAGAACAAAATGGCATTTTGTAGTTCGAAATGTCAAAAAACATAGAAGAAAATTGAGAAGGCGTGTATGTTTTTTATTGCTTTCTCACTTCTGCACTATAAAATTTCTGAAAACATACAACTTTTGACATGTCGAACTACTAAATCAGCTGGGCGGACGACACTACCTAGTAAGATAAATATACCTTGATCGATACGGTAGCACAATTTTAACGGAAATGTCATAATCATATTGTCATATCATATGTCATATTTGTCAAATGTTAATTGTCACAAAAAAGAGAGAATGGCTCTACCAAGGCATATTTAACCAGGTGACTGCACAAGGCGGAGCTAATATTAAAGAGAAATTTTTTCAATTTTTTTTATATGGAGTTTGACAGGTTTTTTAAGAGAGAATAATATCTATTTTACTGTCAATATCCATATAAAAAAAAAATCAAAAAATTTTTTGCTCAAATTTCCTCTCCCTTACGCTATCACCTTGTTTAATATGCCTTGGGCTCTATCTTCTATTTTTCTACCATGGTTTTTTTTTGCTAGGCTTAAATTATTACTCTCTGAATGATTATTGTTAGTTTTTTATTCAAGAAGTTTAAATATTTTGTTTAGCTAAACTAAATAAATAAATAATCTCTTTTGCAAATTATTTTCACCTAAAATATCACAGTTTTTTTTTTTTAAAGATTAGGGTTCCGTGCTGCTTTCCATATACAACTTTAAAAGTACAAGATTTTAAACTTTCACGTCACGATCCAAGGTCATTAATTCGTCTTCTGGGCCGGATAGCATTCCTGCACTGGACTTGAAACATTGCTCTTCAACGGTAACACGTCTATTAGCGACTCAACACTTTCAACACTTTGTTTGTATCATGCTGGTGAATTTCCAATGTGCTGGAAGTTAGCTAATGTAATGTCAATCCCCATAAAAGGAGAGGCTAACAACTCTGAAAATTACCGCCCAGTTGCAAATTTTTCTACTCTTTCTAAGGTAATGGAAAAAGTACAATAAATCTTCATCTTGTGAAGTATGTGGAGTCCAACAGTTTACTAAGCGACCGCCAATATGATTTCCGTAGGGGCGCTCTACAGGTGACTTGCTAGCTTTCCTTTCGGAAAAGTGATGTGTCAATCTATTCACCATTTCGGCGAAAGTAAGATAGTGTCTTTAGATATTTCCAAGGCGTTTAATAGAGTGTGGTGCACTTCGATTTATATCGAGGGATCACACTATACGAGTTTTTATAGATGGGATTTCATCAAACGAGTTCAAGATTAATTCAGGGGTACCACAAAGCTCTGTTCTTTTTATTACCTTGTTTCTTATTTTTCTAAATGACCTTCTACTCTTTTGCAGATGACAGCAGCATTTGCTATTCATATAAAAACACTTTTCAAGTCTCAAAAGAAGTTTTAAAGTCTCTCTGTTTTTTCAAACTGTGTAAAACATATTTCACTCCATCGGATCTCCTTACTTATACCACTTTATACCACCAACATCCGGCCAAAAATGAAATACAATTCTCATGTATGGGTCGTTGCTCCAAAGTCTGTTATAGGTGACAGTAGTGTTTGACTCTATTGACTCTCTTGAACATTGACCCAAATGGCATGTGCTCTGATAAGATTAGGGAACTCGTTCCCAATATCCGCACGTTTTTGCGCACAACACGCCTTTCTTTAAGAGCTCATCCATTTGTCGTTTTTTGGACGTACAGTTCGTATGTGGAATCATCTTCCTGTAGTGGTTTTTTCAGTCAATTACAATGTGGTAAAATTCAAATCGAATGTCCATAACACTACTCCCTCTATCCTCCTTCCCATAACCTAGTTCTGGCACAATACAATGCATGAGTGCTGGTCCGAAATAAAAAAAAATCTTGACTTCTAGGGAACACCCTTTAAATTTTAGTAAATGTTACAACTGCCATAGAAATACAACTTCTGTGAAAATTTGAAGAGTCTACATATTATAGTTCAAAAATAAGGCCATGTACATGCAAATCACGTCACTTTCGTGATACCCATTAATTTTCAGTAAAAGTTTTAGCTGCCATTGTGATACACCTTCTGTGAGAATTTCTGAACTATACATATTATAGTTTGAAAACACGTCCTATATTTTATCTGGAGCCTAAAAATTTAGGCCTTAGATTTCGGAAGTTGGAAATCGCGGAAGAGATCATTAGATCATCATTATGCTAAGCATAACTTCATTTGATTTTGCAGATGATGATTAGAAAATATCGGATAACATGTCAATTTGTGCTTTCGAAGGAGGTACTGGCGGCGGTAATTCTTGCGAGAAATTAGCGTTTAGACCGAAGGAACATTAGAATATATTTTCCAGAAACTCGTTTGACCTTTGTAATAAAATAGATTATATGCTGACTAAATCGTAATGATTTTTTAAGTCTCTTTCAACTTACACATTTAGGAAAAGTTAACCCAAATAAAAGTTATACAGTTTTTAGTCTCTCCTGAAAAAATTTAAAAAAGGTTTTAGCACATTTGCGACTAAACCGACCGTATGTTTTTATGTTTTAGAAACAATTTCTTTGCAGGCCAGCGTTATATGACTCAGAGTTGCATTGTTTTGTTTCTTGCAACTGTATACTGTAATAATTCTTGCAAAAAAAACCGACTACAAAACAAATATAGGTGCATCAATTCTAAACTAAAAATTGAAAAGGAAGTAATCTGTAAGAAATAGTACTCAAATCAAATACTTTTATACTTGTTGCTCTAACGGACATAGTAATATACGTTCTGTACATTCAAATGTCTATCCATAACGGTTCAGCAGATAAAGCCATATACGACAAATTACCTCAGATATGAGGACACCCTTTATTTTTTACACTTATTATTACTGACACAGTAATAAAAAGTAACGGTTCCAAAGATATGGCCATATAGGTTAAACAATATCACCTAGGGGACACCCTTTAATGTAAAATTTTAAATTAAACACTTATTTAAAAGGACAGATTCTTTGTCAATTTCAAATGTCTGTCTAAAACGGTTCAAAAGTTTGACCATATGTATCAATTTACATCGATTATTGTGACACCCTTTATAACTTTAAATATTTATAAATGTTATTATACGGGACATAGTAGTGGAGATTCTGTCTAATTTTCAAGTGTTTGTCTATAACGGTTCAAAAGATAGGGCTAGATAGGTAAAATTATATTAATTATGGGAACAACCTTTAGTTTTCAAATTTAAATTATATATGTACTTGATGTTATACAGGTTCTTTGTAAATTTCAACCGTCTCTCTGTTACGGTTCAAAAGTTTTACAAATTACATCAACTATTGGAACACCCTTTAACTTCTAATAATAAATATTTAATTTCTGATTATAAATATTGGACATTCTATCCAATTTTCAAGTGATTGTCTACAAATGATTCAAATGGTTCATATATTTAAATTGACGTCACATATGGGGACACCCTTTAACTTTTTAGTTTATTTTTTTATTAATTTCTGTTATTGGCAGCTATAGTGATATGCAGTTTTTTTAAAATTTTAATTTGGTGCCCTTTACGGTTCATAATACACGTAAAAAACACGTATGTTGTATGGGGACACCCTTTAGTCTTAAAAATTCTGAACTTCTTTTAAAATGGGACCAATCTGTAAGCATTTCCTTTCTAATAAAGAAATCGGTTTAAAATCGGTTCAGAAATGACTGAGTTCTGCGGGCACAAAAAAGCAACATTCAGACGAAAAGATAACCTCCTTATTTTTTTGAAGTCGGTTAAAAAATAGTAAACGTTGTAAGTTATTAATCAAAGCTAATATTAGTTTTAATTCTTGAAATTTTGTTTAGAATTATTCAAAGTTCACTAAAGCGGTATTCAGTTTTTGATGCAAATAGTCTTGCAAAAGTGCAAATGCATATTTTGTTGTTGGATTTCACAAAAAAGCTATGATAGCAAATAGCCTTGCACTTTTGCAAGATTATTTGCATCGAACACTGAACTCCGCTTAAGTTTTTTTCCAAAGCTACGACTATTCGATTTAATTGATAATTAATTTTATTTTTATAATATATTTTACAGCTAGAAAGTATCAATACTTTTATGCCATAAGTTCGGATGTTGACGCTGATAATCCAGGAACGGTAAGTGTTTTAAAATTATAAATGGAAATGGAAATTTTTTTGCAGAAAGGCACGACAACATCAACAATTACACACTTTATCTATAGAAATAGACAAAAATTGAAAATCTATTGATTAAAAAAAATAACAATTGGTGAATAGCACGCTATTAGTTAAAAAATAATTAAGATTTTGCTCTACAGATTCAAATAAATTGTCCAATTTTGTTAAAAGATTTCTGTTATTATAATATTTAAAAAAATATTATTATGTTTTATGAAGCGTTTTTAAATTCAAAACTTCATATCGTCGCGTTACTTCTTAAACCACGTAAGCGACATTTTTTCGATATTGACTTTTTTGGTTTTTATGGTAGAAAATAACATTTGCCACCAGACTACATTCTCATCTTAACAAGTTTGTATGAAAAATAAATAAATACATTTTCAAAACCTCGTAAGCGCCATACAAATCACATTTGCATGCAAAATACAATGGTTTTTATATTTCAAGTTGGAAATGTTAAAGTCTCAACCACTAAGTTTTTTGTATTTAAGATTAAAAAAATCATGAAAGTTGCAGGCCAATTGGAGCATTTTTAGTAAAGTTAAAAGTTTTTTTTGATAAATACAAAAATAAATGTTAATTTACACACAGAAATTTGCAATTTGCTGTTTGCGCCAAAACCACGTAAGCGACAGATTTGGCTACAATTAATTGTAAGTAACAAATTAAAAAAAAAAGTTTGTATACCCTTCAGAAAGAAAAAAATTATTTTGAAACCCATATTAAAGAAGTTATTAAGTTTCTTTTCGTTTTCTGAAAAACGACTTCTTGGCGCTTACGTGGTTTAAGAATAAACGCGACGATATGACTAGCCCCTGCTATAGCCATATAACATTTTCAAAAAATGAACTTTAATATGGAAATAGCAAATTAGAGTCGAATAAAGTTGTAACCTTTTACCCCCAAAAAAGGAGGAAAAACTCTACATGTAGCATTTCAACTGCTCTCTGTTTTCATTTTATGGTAAAAAAAATATTGATTTTAAAATACATTGATGGCTAGCAGCATCTTCGGCTATTCTATCTTAAACTATAATTTGAGCAACGCAGCAGTTCATTTATTTCGATTTCATTAATCAGTGAGATTTCAGACAAAATCTCACTGATTAATGCATCCTAGACGGGTGCTGGGGCTGTCAGCTGTAGTCTCCAATCAAACGTCCACCACACATAGAGATAAACATCAGTGTTGTCAGATTAGGGGATTTATCCCCAAATCGGGGATTTTTATTTACTTACGGGGATATAAAATTAGGGGATTTTGTTAAGGATAGTTTCAATGTTTTAGGGATTTTTTGGGGATTTTTATTTTGATTGGTCAGAAGTTATTCCACTCACAAAAAGTATGCCAGGTGAGAGGATTCCAAAAAAAAAAAAAAAAAAAAAATTAATAAAATTAAAAAAAAATTATGGGTTTTTGAATTTTTACCAGCAGTAAATAACAATGATCTAAGAGACATATGTATATTAATCACAATTAGAAAAAATGCCAATAAAAACGTGGAAGCAACTTAGTATATTTAAGGCAAAACTTTATAAATGTCAAGATGCCGCTAAAACGACTTTGTTATTTAAACATTTTTTTTTCCGCAAAGGAACCACCAAAATCTTATATAAGAAATAAATTTCAGAACTAGTTGCTCAAATCTTCCTTGAGAAATAATATACATTTTAAAAATAATGAAATTTGTTTTAACCCTTTTGATCCATCTACAGAAATAGTGAGGTAAAACCTCAAGCAACTTAGTTTGTTAAATAATATGCTAAAAAGTGTACACAATATTTTTTAATGAGTATATTTTTTTTGGTGGGGAATTTTGGGGATAGTTTAAATATTTTATAGGGGAATTTTGGGGATCAAAGTTCTCAAAGTGGACACGAAGAACATCTGGAACCCCTGGTAAGCATTGAGTATGAGTGGTAAGCATAGTTTGTTAACTAGTTACCTGAGACGTATCGGTGTTGGCATGCATTGAGGGTACTTAACTGCAGGATCGCCTTCTCAAGCTGGTGCTTGAACGACATTAGCAGGAAATACTTGGTCTTAGACCGGAAGTAGTGAGCTGCTTGGGCCTTTCAACAGAGGAATCGCTTCTTGCTATCCACAGGTAACAGAGCAGACAGAGAGAGTTTTCAGCCTCTGTCATAGACCCCATTCCCCAAACGCAGCAGTGACCTAGTCATATATTAATTATCTAGCTGTGCCCGCCACGTCCTGAGCGTCCTGACAATATTTTGCTTGATTTTGCTTCGAAAGTATTCCACACCAATTGTAAGACTCTTACTTTTATAGTGCGTCAGTTATGGTTTATGTGTTTACTTTATATAAAGGTACCCATACCTGGCTAAAATTCTAAAATTTATAAAAAATTCTAAAAATTATTGTAAGGCTCTGTAAAAGGTGTTAAAATATTTTAATAACATTGTAATTCCACAAAGTAAAAATACAAACACAATTTTTTTTCAATTGGTGCCTAATGTAGCGCAATAGTGTTTAAAATATCTTAAAATATTGCGTTTTTTCAAAGCTTTTTCTCCACTTTCTCTTGGAAATAAAATATTTTTGAGAAAAAAAAGTATCCTATATTGGAATTAGGATGTTAAGGTACCCCCTCACAAAATTTTGTTAAAATCCATCCAGTAGTTTTTACGTGATGCAAACACAAATGAAAAGCAGATAGACAGTCGGAAATGAGTTTCAACTTGAAGAAAATATAACAAACTGATTTCAAAAATTTATTTATATGTCTACAATAATTTTTAGAGTTTTATATAAATTTTAGAATTTTATTCAAGGCTGGAAAAGAAAATACGTATCTGAATGGATCTTAACAAAATTCTGTGAGTAGGTAGGTACCTTAGCATTCTGATTCCAATATGGGATACTTTTTTCCGCATAAATACTTTATTTCTAAGAGATAATGTAGAGAAAAAGCAGTGAAAGTATGCCGATTTTTTTTACCGATTTAAAGGTATTGCATACTTTAAAGCATCTTTTATTTTTAAAAGCGGGACATTTAATCACGGTTGCGGTACAGATGGCGCTGTTTTAAAATAATGACAAAATGGCCAATTGAATAAAATTTGTATTTTATTTTGTGGTATGACAATGTTATTAAAATATTTTAGACACCTTTTACAGAGCTTTACAATAATTTTTAGAATTTAAAATTTTTTTTATAAATTTAAAAATTTTTTCCAGGGATGGGTATGTTTATATAAAGTCAATACATAAACCATAACTGAAGTACTATTCAAAGCAAAATCAAGCAAAATATTTTCCGGATGCCCACGACATGGCGGGCACAGCTAGTACTTAAATATAATAAAAGTCATCAAAAATAAAAAAATAACTTTCTAAATTCACACGTAATTACTGTACTTTTACTTACATATATCACAATTGAGGTTGCGTTGCCATCCATAATCGACCTATTTATTATACATAGCACCACACACACATATGTATATTAAGGTCGCGTTGGCACTCCTCAGAAACGAATTCCAAAAAAAACCAAAATAAAATTCATAATTTCCTTCTACTTCTGTTTAATTTCAGTTAATTAAAGTGGATGTTGTCAATAAAACCTGTAAAAAATGGTGCGAGGACAACTGTTATCCAAGTGAACCGATATTTGTACCTGCACCCAATTCTCAGGATGAAGATGATGGAGTAATTTTAGCCTCGATGGTATGGGGTGGTTTCAATGAAAACAAAGTTGGTCTACTAGTTTTGTGTGCTAAAACATGGAATGAAATTGGAAGATGTATATTTCACACCTCGGGACCGGTGCCTAAATGTTTGCATGGCTGGTATGCCAAAAATATAGTGTAAACGATGGCAAAATTTTAATACTAAAAAAATTGCAATACTCGTATATAAAATATAAATAAGATTTTTTAATTTCTTAAAATAAAATACGATTTTATTAAAGCTAAAATTTCATATTGATTATATTGTAAATAAACTCTTCCCATTTCTTTTGAAAGATTCTATTGATTTTGCGACGTTCCTCGGAGGTAAGTATTGAGTATCTGTAAGAATAAAACAATAAAATTGAATTGAGAGACATGAAAAGGTTTAGAGAATTTCCTTACTTTAATGAATTTAAAGCTAATTGTTTAAGAAATTTCAAATCCGCTTCTGCGGGCGCTAAAGCCATGAAAGCATAGTAGAAATCATAGCTTAAGCCCTTGGCATTCCAAAGTCCTGGATCATCGGCTGATATGACAATAGGAAAATTTTCTGCTATCAAAACTGAAGCCGGATGATTTCTTAAATCCCAAACATAACCCAAGACCTGATTTGACAAGGGGCTTACTTCAATGGCTATATTTCGCTTCTTAACGGTAGACCACAGCTGCGGATGTTTAGGCAAGGCGAAAGCATGACCAATACGTTTTGTATTTAATAGTAAGGCATCCATCATATTCCAATCAGTGCGACCATACCAGTCTAATTAAAATTAATCTCAAATTAATACTTTTAAAAATGTTTATTTAGATATAAATCACACAGAGCAACAAATCACTACTTTAAGAAAAATACACGGACTTGACAGTATAGCTTCGATTCTGCTAGCGAAGGGTAGTAACACTCTATACTCGGTTTGGCGAAATTTATGGCCAATTTTTATTTATGGGCCTGGAAATATTTTGAAAATGAGTGGGCCCTTCAAAACAGGTGTCATCAGGTTTTGTCTAATATCCCATTCATACTAGGTGATACCGCATAAAGTCCAGGATTCACTATCCTAGACAATCGAACCATTCACTCACAAACAAATCTGACAGAATTTTGTCCTACTCAAAAATCGTTTCAACATGGCGTTGTAGATGCCACACTATAATACAAAAAAAAAGATTTTGCAACTCTGATCGCATGCAAAAATACTATTTTATGAATTTTTTCAAAAGATTATCAAATCGTAGAGACCTGTCAAAAAGTCTGTCACACTCATACATTTCTAATCCACACTATCATGGTTTTTTAACACACATGCTACTTTTGACAGATCATACGACTGAGTGTGATAGTTATTTTTGTTAAAATTTTTTTTTAGCATAACTTATAGTCAGCCATAAATTTTCACTAACAAAATATATGGGAAAATTGTAGTCACTGTAAGACTGAACAACTTTTGTGAACATACCAATACAATCTGAATTTCGCCAAACCGAGTATAGGGTTTTATCACATTTTGGTAGTAGAATCGAACCTATACTGTCAAGTCCGTGTATTTTTTTACTGTTGCACTGTGTTTTTAATAGAGTTTACTTGTCTCGCCAGCATGAAAGAAAAAATGTGCTGTTGGCGGCAAATCTGACAATTCATTGGCGAATTTATGCAAAGGATCTCCAGCATCTTCGTTGCCAACTAAATCAAAACCAATAATAAAATTTGGCTTGGCGTTGCTATAAAGAGTTTCAAGTTTTTATAAATGCCTTCCCATAATACGTTTTTCTTCTCTTTTTTACTTACTGCAGCTGTTTGAATGTGGTTAAACGTTGTACCATTTCATCCACTGTGGCCTTATTTCTTTTCGCATATATTATTTTCACACCCATAAACTCTGGATGTTTTACCTTAAAGCTTTCTACAATTTTCTCTATTTCATTGGCCACCTCCAAAGAGTTAAATGTTACATTATTATCACCATATAACTGTAATGATTTTGTATAGAAAAATTAAAAATGGCTTCTTAATATAAATTTGATTTAAACAAAAAAATGTTGCAACAAAAAAACTAAACTAAAAATTTTAATGGGAATAATTTGTAAATATAAGAATTATTCATCCCTATTCTATATAGCGACGTCGACACAATACGAAGGCGGTTTTAAATTCATAATCCATTTGTCGACATCAATATTTATCGATGAGTGCAAGGAAAATGCATACCTTGGATGAGTGTTTATTTTTAGTTGGTGTTTTTAAAGAAAATGTGACATCGAAAGTTTTGTTGTGTTGACTACGATTTTGTAGTCTTGGTATTTATAAACGAGTTGTGCCACAAAATTCAAAATGAAAAAGATTTAAATTACAAGTTTAAACCAATTCGGTAATATAATATAAACTCAGATACCTTCACCTCTACAGAACAGTGTTATCGATTAGCTGTCGATGTCGTCGTGGGGAATACCAAATTAATAAATCGCCTCAAAAGTGAAAAAAATGGAATGAGGTTAAAACACTCATTTCTAAACATTTACATAATTATCAAACTGCCTACATATTTCGGAACGTTTTATTGCCAAACTAGTTTTCAAACTGAAATTAAACAAGTAACCGTGCTATATTCGGCCATGGCGAATCTTATAAACACTTCACTTTAGTAATGCTAGATATTGTGTTACCCTCCTAAGTTTCTTTGAAAATTTTTTTTACAAAATTTTTTTAAAATTTTTTGTTTTTTTTTTGAAAATTTTTCGGAAACATTTTTTAAATTTTTTTTTTTAGTTTTTTAAAAACAAAATTTTAATTTTTTTTTAAATTTGTTTGAAAATGGTTTGTAAAATTTTTTGTAAAAATTAGGAACTATATTGCATTAGATTGGTCAGACTAAACAAAAAATTTACTCATATTGACCCCACCCCCCTAATGGGCCTGGTTACCAGTGGGCAACCTGTGGGTATTTTGGCTACTTCTATATGTATTGATTTCTATAAAGGACTTTAATACAAATCAAAGCAGAAAAACCTTACCTAACCTAAAATTAAACACAATATCGGCCCTCGTAGGGGGTTATTGCTCCCCCAAGATATGTATGTACTCCATGCGATGTACCTGTCCCGGGCTAATATTTATTTGACAAAAAAGAAAATCATTAAAGCCGAAAAAAATGAAAAAATATAGGTGTGGGTGGTTTTTTTCTCGCAGCCTCCAAAGAAGTGATCCGATGTTGCTGAATTGCAATCCCAAACCTTTCGAAACTATGACTGGCGGGCTTTAATCTTCTGTATCTCGTCTGGTGCCCTGGCAAATGACATTACTACCCGAACACGGGTAGTAATGTCATCGCTTAATCAACTTTTCTATGTATAAGGATCTAGAATATATATACTTTACATGATCGGAATTGAATATTGTAGAAATTACACACGGATTGATAAACCTATATATACTCCTTCCATCTATGGTGAAGGGTATAAAAATAAGTTTAAAGATATTATTATTACACACTGTGTAATTTTTTAAGTCATGGCAAAATAACCATATACGGACACCACTACGTCATAAAAGACCAAAAAAAAGACCCCTGTCTCCCAGTTTTGCCCAAAGTCCTCCAGATATTTTTTTATGGGCCCTCAAAGATGTGGGGCGTCGATGTCATTTTTGCAAAAAAATGATCATTTACTCAAGCTCATATTTTGCAAACCGTTTGCAATTTTGATATACTCTCTTTGTAGCTCTTGTCATAAAGAACAAAAATTGTGAACATATAAAATCAAAAAAACTTCATCTTGCAGGTCAAAATCGCAAAAAACTTAAAAAAATTAAATTTTTTTTACCTTTTTTCCCCTGTTCAGGTCCATAGGTAGCAAACCGTTCAAAACTCAAGGAAACAATCAACTACAAAAATGAACCTAAGATCTCAATAAACAACTTTCTAGAACATATGAACTTCCTAGGAATGATTCTTAACACCGTTTAGGTAGCCGGGAAATTTTTCACTTTTGCGGAATTTGGGAAATTTTCTTTTTTTGATTTTATATGTTCACAATTTTTGTTCTTTATGACAAGAGCTACAACTTTGCCTCAGAGAGTATATCAAAATTCCAAACGGTTTGCAAAATATGAGCTTGAGTAAATGATCATTTTTTTGCAAAAATTACGTCGAGGCCCCACATCTTTGAGGGCCTATAAAAAAAACCTGGAGGACTTTGGGCAAAACTGGGAGACAAGGGTCTTTTTTTTTTGGTCTTTTATCACGTAGTGGTGTCCGTATATGGTTATTTTTTTCCGTGTTGCACTGTGTTATTCTACTTACCGGTGACAAGGAGGCTCTTAATTCAGCATAAATTATATTATCTTCACACAACTCTTCCAACAAACGTTTGTGGTAATTGCAGAATGCCGGTTGATATTTATAGAGTTCATCAACTGTTTGAAAAATATTTTCAAAACGTTTCCAAATCTTTCGACGATCTGTCAGCAAGGCTAAAAAGGAAGAAAAAAAAACGAACGCATTACAGCAAATTCCTGAAGAAACTTCTAAGCCGACTCACATTCTGGATGCATACTATACATATTTATATGTTTCTCCAATTGCTTTTCATACAACCTCTTATCCTCCGCATTGACACGTTCCAAGCACACATTTTGTACTTCACTATGGCACTTGCTTTGGTCGTAGGTGAATATCATCAAACCGTTCACATCAAGACAAGTGTACAAATTGAATAAATTTGTTAAATTGCCTATAACCCATTTGGAACTTACTATGCCCTTGTTGTGACCATGTAAAAATGCCCCTTTGGGCATTTTCTGTATAATGCGAAAGACTTCACTTTGACGTAAATATTGTTTGCCTTGAAAGAAATGCATGGCTGGTGGATATTTGGTGGGATCTTTAAAACCCTCTGCTATCTGTGTGAGAAAAATAGGGAATTATTTAGAAGTGGCAGTAAGTGTAGAGTGTGTTTAATTGAATTACTTCTTCCTTTTTGGCATTCATTAATATACTGTTGGCCTTCTCTTCGGCCGATGATAACCAAAGATTACCACCAACTGATGACATACGTTCAGCTTCCATTATCTTATTACGTAAAGCATCGTAAGCTGTAATTATTTGTTGTGATAGATTTAAATTTCAGCATTTTAAATGAGGTAGATATTAAAATAATTATGTCAATATTTTCATGTGCTTCATAAATTTGGAAAATGGTGCAACTTTTGTGTGAGGTTTTACTTTTTAGGAAATATCAAAACATATGCTAGGAACACAAATGGGACGAACGACGAATTTCGTTCAACACGACGCGACGACTTCGTAGGTAAAAATTCGCTGGTATAAATTCGTCATAAGAAGCACAATAACGATGAAAAAATAACAGCTGTTATAATTGATAAAATTTTAATTTGAAAAAGTTGGGGCAAAGAAAGAAAAAATACAAAAATTGAATCAAAGATTTAAAAAGTTGGTGAACATTTTTAAAATAATACACAAGTATGTATAATGTTTATTATAGTAAAAGCCTTTTTGCTTGTGCGTAAATGTTTAAGAATGAGATTGTGGGTAGGACAATGAACATTAATAAAAACGATCTTATAGAGCGACCATATAAAATAATAATACTTATAAAATGAAACATTAACAAAAACACCAATAAAGCAATTTTCATACTTAACTACTATTTTGTACACTTATTTTAAATCCTATAAAATAAATCGGTCAAGTGCGAGTTAGTCTCACACACGTAGGGTTCCGTACTATGTTTAGTATGACTTTAAAAATTCAAGTTATAAATTTTTTCATGTCTTAAGGGGCACCCTTTAATATTAAAATCAAAGTCATATTCGCGAAAATTGCATCGCTATTGGAACACCCTTTAAATTTTAAGAATTGTTGTTATAACGGCCATGGTAATACATTTTCTATGAAAATATCAGGCGCCTACCTATTGCAGTTAAAAAATAAGGTAATATACATGTCACTGATGGAACACCCTTTAGTAATTAGTAATTGTTACAGCGGCCGAAGTACAACATCTACTGTAAACAATTCAGGAGTGTACATATTACGGTTCAAAAAATAGGAATATTTACGTACAAATCATCTCTCTGTCGGAACACCATGGAAATTGTCTTTCTATGAATATATCAAGAGTCCACCTATTATGATTAAAAAACATAAGTCACTATACGTGAAAAACATGTCATTGTCGAAACAACCTTTAATTTTTAGTAATTGTCATATCGGCAGTGGCAATACATCTTCTGTACAAAATTTTAAGAGTCTACCTATTACGGTTCATGAGAATCACGACGTTATACATGAGAATCACGTCGCTTTCGGAACACTATTTCTTATAGTAGCCATAGTTTATAAACTTCCTGTAAAAACTTATTATCAACTTATTATCGTTCAAAACTTAGGCCATATACATGCAAATTACGTCACTCTTGGAACACCCTTTAATTTTAAGGTTTAATTTTATATACTTGTTTATAAAGCGAACATAGAGTTAATTACTGTCTGCAAATTTTAAGTGGTTGCCTCCTATAGCTGGAGAAATAAAGTCACAAAGGCAAATAACACGTCACTTTTGGAACACCCTATAAGTTTTAATATTTGTTGCTATAGTTATACATGATCTGTGAAAATTTCAACAGTTTACCTATTACGGTTCCGGAGATAAAAGGCGCTGACAGACGGACAGACATTGTAGCGAAAAAATAGGGTTTCGTTTTTATCCTTTGGGTACCGAACCCTAATAAAAATTAATTTATTACTAAGGTAACAAAAACTTATTTTCTAAAATATCTGAAACTAAAACAAAACATGGTCACATTGTACTGTTTTGTTCGTCGTTTGCCGGCGTAAGAAACAGAAATAAATCTAATTCAGAGTTTGCCGCGTATGAGGAATTTCGACTGACGCACAGTGGCGCCTTTTCTGAAAATCCGTGGCATAAATAAAAAAATTTCATAACAAAATTTTGTGAAATGAATGAAAACATCGTATAAAGAACTACTTACTGATCACAATTCAGAAACGTTTTCCTTAATTGCAAAAGAATTATAGTTTGTGGAGCTGCTAAAAGTCGACAATTTTTTAGAAAGCAAAAAAAAGGGTGATCTTGAAAAAATAAATGCACTTTAGAATTAAAGTGTTAGTACATTGTCGTTTGATTACTACTTTTTGGTATTTTTTTAAGGTAAGTTTGATTTTTATTAAAAGAAGTAGTAAAATATTTAGCAGATGCCCTATTTTTCGGCAGTAACCGCTTTTTAGACATCATTAGAGGTAAAACTGCAAGACTTAATGGATCATAAAGCCAAACGCCTTATTCAAAGTTTGCCTGCAGAGGAAGCAGTATCACTTCCAGAAAGGCTTACATTGATAAATAAGTGGGGATGTGATGGATCATCCGGTCAAAGTGCTTACAAACAAACAATATCGACAAATGACACAACTATTACCGATTCAAATATGTTGATGGCTTCAGTAGTTCCTTTACGACTGAGAAGTGAAATCGCTGAGCATTGGAAAAGTCCTCGCCCATCATCAGTTCATTTTTGCCGTCCGATGTTTTTTCAATATACAAAGGAGTCTTCAGAAATAATCAAATCTACAGTGAACGATATAAAAAAGCAAATTTCGGAACTAAAGCCTTCTGTGAATTGAAATAAAGAAGGGAAAAAGTGGTTCGATTGATTATGAATTTTTTCTTATAATAATTGATGGCAAAGTCTTAAATGTAATAACAGATACCCTGTCAACTTTAAAGTGTGCAATTTGCAAAAAGTCACAGAAAGACTTGCAAAATTTTTATGACTCAATTGAATATGAAATTTCTCCATTACATGCCAGAATTAGGTGCATGGAGTTTATTTTAAAACTAGCGTATAAAATTCCGCGTGAAGGTGAATGTTTTGATATGAACGCATCACAAAAAGAAAAACCATCTGCTCGAAAAAAAAAATTATACAAAATGAATTTCTTAAGAAGCTTGGGCTGAAAGTAGTCTGCCCAAAGCAGGGGTATGGAAATACTAGCAATGGTAATATGACCAGAGCATTTTTTGAAAATGATGAGGTAACAGCCCGAATTACTGGGGTCGACTATAATATTATAAAAAAGTTGGCAGTTATCCTAAATGTTATAAAGTCTAGTGAAATGGTAAATGGCCCAAAGTTTGATGATTATGCATCAAAAACTTCCCAACTTTTAGCTCAAATGTACTCTGAGAAGAAACTTACTCCTACGGTTCATAAGATTTTGGTTCATGGAAAAAGTTTAATTGAATATCAATGCTTACCGATTGGAGAGTTGTCAGAAGAAGCCCAGGAATGCGAAAACAAAGACTACAAAAAATTTGGATATACGAATACTTGCAAAATTTCAGGGATTAGACAAAATGCGTTATGTTGGCGGCCTCTTCGGACCCACTAATTTCATCACGAAGACATGTAAGTCTATTAAATAACGCTTCCAATGTTAATGACTATTTGAAAAACAATTATTCTAGCTAAATAAAATACATATATACTAAATAACATTATATCTATAGCATAAATATATTAATGATAAAAATTAAAAATATTTTAAAAATGTGTTTCTGTAATGGAAATAAAAAAAAAACTGGAGTGGCCTATACTCAACTTTACCATACCAAATGGAAACAGATATTTTTTTTTAGATATATTACATAATGAATAAAAGTTCAAAGTATATTCGAATCGAAAAAAAATTATTTTCGATTTGGGTTGTTAGGTTAACTACCCCTTGCCCCTTCCCGATTATGCCCAAAATTTATGCAGCTCTTCATCTCTATAAACCAAAGGCACATACTGAATTGCATTTTGATATGTCATATGGTACTTGTAGAGCGTTTACAAAATTTGGGAGTAAGGAAACTACCCCTTGCCCCCTCCCGATTATGCCCCAAAACTATACAGCTCTACATCTCCACACACCAATGGCACATACTAAATTTCATTTTGATATGTCAAACGGTATGACCTGTACAAACTCCACAAAAATAGTGGCATGCACACCCACCCACAGACATCATCGCGAAAATAGTCGAAATGGATTCAGGAGACCTCTAAACGTATAAATCCGTCCATATCTCTACCTCGATTTTGTTCATGATTACTATACTTTACCTTAAACTACGTATGGTAAAGTAAAAATTTAATATTGGTTTACACACTGTGTAATTTTTTAAGTCATAGCAAAATAAACATATACGGATACCACTACGTGATAAAACACCAAAAAAAAGACCCCTGTATAGCAGTTTTGCCCAAAGTCCTCCAGGTTTTTTTTTATAGGCTCTCAAAGATGTGGGGCCTCGATGTCATTTTTTCAAGCTCATATTTTGCAAACCGTTTGAAATTTTGATATACTCTCTGAGGCAAAGTTTTCAAGTTTTCAAATTCAAGTAAACAATCAACTACAAAAATGAACCTAAGATCTCAATAAAAAACTTTCTAGAACATATGAACTTCCTAGGAATGATTCTGTAAATATAAAATAAAAAACTTATATTTAAAAACAAAATGTTAACATTTAACTGGAAAAATTATCCTATCTTAACCGCAATTTTCGGAGCACCCTGTACCTCTAGCAGTATTTTGTAAACATTATTTTGAAGTGTCCTAAAGTGTCCTCTGTCAATATCTTTTTAAATCTTTAAAATATCTTAATTATTTCAAAAGTTATGATTTTTACAACGAAAAAAGTCAAAAGGCGCCACTGTGCGACTTCATAATTATAATTGTGTGTATTTTCATGTACACAAAAATTGTGTTTTATTTTTGGCGATGCATATTCGCGGCCAAAATTCGTAGTTCGTCCCAGTTGTGTTCCTAGCATTAAATGAATTGTTAAGACAGATATAGTCGTAAGTTCGTTTATTCTCATATGCCGATTTCGAGATGAAAGAGTAATCAGAATACGTTGAAATTTTTACAGTAGGTGGATATTGATGTTGTTGGTTGATTTCTCGCAAAAAGTGAAAATTTAAAAATTTTGAGTTAATACCCTCTTGTTCATAAAGTGCGATATGTATGTATGTGAGAAACTATGATGTGACAAGAAAAAAGTAAAGTAAGTATTAGCAAGCCTAAAAGACTGCCTTACGAGAAAAAAATCTAATAAGAGGAGTATCTAAAGTGACCATTCACATGCCAGGGGTGAATCTATGTGGGCTTAAAGTTACCTGGCAACTCGATTTCTTTTACAGCTTGGTTAAAGTCAAAATTTCGATTTAAAATAGGTAAAATTGAAGGACCTGCATATTTTACAATTTGGTTTAAACATACGCACTTATAGTTAGCTTACACACTTTTAGGTCCATTATTATAACTTGCCTTTAGCTAAAGTTAGGATTCTGTTGGAGCGATAAATAGTTTTTGTTAGTAAAAGTAAGCTAAAAAACACTTTTAACTATCACGTACTATAAGGACAAGCTATAGCAATGAGAATTATCCTCCTTTAGCTAAAGGCAAGTTATAATAAAAGATTGATGGCACTTTTTAGGCTAATGAAATAATTTTGGAATTTTGAAATTGAAAATCGTCTAGTTTTTTATTCAGAAAATTTTCCAAAAGATTAAAAAAAAATTTGTTGAAAATTGTACTCAATCTTTTAAAAAAAATGGACCAGGCTTTCGAAAAATCAAAAATTTTAATTTAAAAATACTTATAACTCTCTCATTTGAAAACATAGCTTACAGATTAAAGCATAATTTTGTAGGTATTTACTAGTCCTTTAAGAATTTCCAAGCTCTTAAATAATATGCAGGTGCGAGGTACCGAACTTTGAGAGCACCTAACGCCACTCGTGGCAATTGGATGCTTCCCAGCGTCAAAACGTAAGCTCAGATATTCCATTGATATGCGCATGTCAAATTTTGCTCAAACTTAACAAACGGCTTGGTTATTACCAAAATATTTTGATTCTGCCCCACTGTGCATGGGTAGTTAAACTGTTGTGTATAAAAGCAAGCCAGCATCTTGAAACCAACGCATGAAAACTATTGGAGTTTAGGGGGTTAACAAGATTGCATTTTCTGGATCGCTTCATTGTTCTTCAGCATTCTTCGTATCCAATCTTAAAAAGATGAAAAATTGCTACTGAACGATAGTAAGGCAATTGATATTAGTTGGATCCATTGAGCAAACATTGAGCTTGCAACTTCTTTTTGCAATCTCTGCAGCATTTTAAATGTCTGCACGGCCAGAGAGCAACAGCTGGATTTCCTCTTATATTGTATTTCTATTGAGAGTAATATTTCTGGTTGAGAGTTTAAATATAAATTAGGAGAGTCTTATTTGCAGGGCTATCAATTTTTGCCTTTAACTTGGATTTATTTTTACGTACGTACTAAAAGCAATTTGTTGATTACAGACTTGGCAACTTTACATTGGCCGATTTGCGTCATCTAACAGGAAAACTACGTCATCTAACGGAAAAACATGCGCAACATTTTGCTATCTTTTATTTGTTACTCTGATAACTTTTTATCATGCGATATTCTAACAATAATAACAACTTTACGCCAGAAGTAAAACCTAAAGCAAATGATACTGATAACTATAATCAGTAATTTCTTTATTTTTATTTGGATCATAAAATAGGTGTGCCGCAATTTTGCCAAAAGTATAACAATCAAAGTTTAAAAAAATGGTTAAAAGATTAATAAGTATGCATGAGTAATTTTAAAACTTGTTATTTGTATGTATTTTTAAATTAAAAATTAAAAACACTATACTGAAGAAAAAAATACTGAAGAAAAAAATAAAATGTTACAAATTATATTCTAACTTAATTAACCGAGCATAGTAACGAAGACCTTCACTCGTTGTAGTGAAACACCCAGAGTTTTTGGTGGGAATCGAAACCACAACCCCCAGACTGATAGACTAGCACACTACCTACTAGCCTTCCGGGGCACCCAGAAAAAATAAATTCATTAATTTATTTAAGAAATCAAGGTAAAAGCTTAAAAGAATGTAAACAGCTATTGTCGTTCTGTAATCAAATCTTACAAAAAGAAGCACGAAACACGGGGGCATAAGCTCATGATTGTGTTGGTGAATGACAGTCGTATAGCAAAAGTGATTTAAAAGGAGCTTGGTTTATCCTTTAGAACTTCGTAGGCAGTTGATAGAGATCAACTTATTTGCTAGAAGTTCATGAAAAGTGCCTAAGCATAAGAGCAAATTGTCAAAGAGTGATCCCGAAACAATGGGATTGATGTTACGCCGCGGACTGCTTAGTCTACAAACCTAAGCACCATAGAACATCATCATGGGGAGATTTTAAGAAATCTGCTTCAAACAAGCAGACCGTCGAAAACAAAAGATCTTTGAGCAACAATTTTTTTCCTTACTTTTAAGAATTTTTTTTTATTATAACCTCTTCTATTTTTATGCACACAACTGTACATAAATAATTTAGATGACATTTCTGCTTTATATTAGAATTTTCTTCAGAGATAGAATCGACTGACCCTGGTTCGCAATCAGTTGAGATGTTATTTGTTTGAAAACGCCGTACACTTTAAGACAAAACTAATAGTTTTCATAGATCCGGATTCCAGTCTGCAGTAGATTTTTCAATTTAACAAGCCTTTTCACTGTATTAAAGACAGATATATTCACAAATATATTAAAATTAGTGTTTTAAACTAGTTCCGCGACAAATCGTATATACCCTTCAATGTCATTTATACAATTATGATATTTGAATTTTACTCAATTAATATTCAAACATACAATTTGTCAAATAGTTATAGGACTTTTGACTTGTGCGGAGATATTCCTTTCTAATATTGAAATACTACTCTCTCTTCTGAAACCTATTACCCCGTAGTATTTCTAGATGAGTAGTCTAACAATAAAACTAATATAAAAAAATTATTAACTCTTTTCAGAAGCAACTATGCGAAATTTCTGAAAGCGCTCTATTTTTGTGCTGGTTTTATTTGTTCAATAATTATAGCCCTTACACTGAACCAATAATTTAACTAAATACTGTACAATGTGCTGTATAATTGAAGAAAAGTAGGTTGTTCTACAGCTAACAAACTTTTCAGTCAAATCTACATACATATTATTTTCGTAAAAAAATATTTTTTTAAACTCCTTATATTGAAGAAATATCTTCAATATGACTCATCTTTTTGTTATTTAACAGGGTGTAAATATGATGAAAAATAAGTTAAATTAACAAAAAAATTTTAGTTAATTTTTAATAAAATTTTATTCTTTAAAATATCTTTTTATCTTTTTTTATATGCAACAACATAATCGCATATTTTTATCTAATGATAAGATGAAAACCAAACTGTATATTATTAATGCTTTTACGCCTTTTTCCTCTTTTAAGAAGAATAAACGAATAAAGCTTTTAGTTTATGTTGCGAGCATCCCAGTAAAAAACAAGTAAAAGTGCTATATTCGGCCGTGCCGAATCTTCTATACCCTTCACCACGGTGATTTTATTTATACAGACGTGTACAGCATTATCCATATTGTTGACTCTTTACTTAAATAAATTCGTTTGAGAAAAATTCATTATTCATGAATTAAAAAAATAGAGGACAAATGAAAACAAATTACGTTAGCTACAATTGTCGCCGTGTTGTCAGCTACTTAATGATATTGAAGACGACAGCTACATTGTAAACTCTCACATTGTTGTAGAAATACTTATTTTGCTTTTATAAAATTAAATAACTTTTTCAAAAAGTTATAAATATTTCCTCCAAAACTTTTTGTTTGTATATGAATTTTTAATTTGCAATTTTGTGACATTTTCTTTTGTTGAATAAAATAGAAATTAGCCTAAGTTGACGACAGCCACAACGATTCATTTTTGACAGTTTGTAGTCTGTATTCTGATGATGTCTATGTGTTTAATGCACCTAGGTTTTAAAACAGAGATATCATCTATTTAAAAATCAAACGCATTAAAAAAAAATGTTACTCTATATACACACATACATACATATGTATATTCTTAATAGTAAATATATGTTATGTTACAGTCATGATTTTCATTTTCAAAGAAATATTGAAATTTTTGTTTTAATTTTTCGAAAATTGTGTGTAAAAATTTTTTGTAAAAATATTTTTTTAAAAATTTTTTGTAAAATTTTATTCGAAAATTTTTTGGAAAATTTTTTAAAAAAAATTTTTTTCGAATATTTTTCTGTAAAATATCTTTTTGAAAATGCTTTGTAAATTTTTTTGTAAATATTTTAAAAAAAAATTTAAAAATTTTTTTTTTTTAATTTTTTTTAAATTTTTTTTTTTTAATTTTATTGAAATTTTTTTTGTTAAATTTAGGACCTTTCTGCAATCTATATTGAGTTAGAATGGTCAGACTAAAGCAAAAAGAAATCCTTACAAAAAAAAATTTCCTCATATTGACACATGGGGGGTCCTTTTAACTGCTCCTATTTATCAGTGGGTACCCTGTGGGTCCATTGGCTACCTCTATGCGTATTGCTTTCTATTAAGGTCTCTAATACAAATCAAAGCAGAAAAACCCTACCAATCTAAAAACAAACAAAAATCGCCCCTCGCAGGGGGTTATTGATCCCCCTAGATCTGTATGCACTCCTTGCGATCTACCTGTCGCAGTCTAATATTTATTTGACAAAAAAAGGCAAAACAGAATCATTAAAGCCGACAAAAATTAAAAAAAAAAGTGAACAAAATATAGGTGGGCGTGGTTTTTGGCCCGCAGAGTCCAAAGGAATGATCCGATGTTACTGAATTGCAATACCAAAAATTTCGAAACTATGCCTGCCAGATTGGTGTGCCTGAATTTTTTGTATTTCTTCTGGTGCCTTGGCAAATGACATTACAACACGAACACGGACAGACGGACGGACGGACTTCTCTATGTATAAGGATCCAGAATATATACACTTTATGGGGTCGGAAATGAATATTGTAGAAATTACACACGTAATGACAAACTTAGATATACCCTTTCCACCTGTGGTGAAGGAAAAAATAGGATCATCCAAAGAGTAATCTTGGAGCGCTCCTTTGCAAGCAATGGATTACTCCATAAAACTCCGGACCTCATTGGATTTTTAACAGAGCATGTCCGCACACACGAGTACTGCTTTTATGCTCCTTATGGAGAACTCCCTTTGATCTTGAAAATGACGACAGAGGAAAGAGCATAAAGGGAGTAGGTTAAGCAGGCAGCTCCAATACAGCTCACTTGGGTCCAAGTATTGGTCCCTTTGTGTAAAGAGTAAGCATTCATATAAAATACAAATTTGGTTATTTTTACAAAAACAAGAAAATAATCATTTATTTCTTAAAATTTTTTCAAAAATGTTATTATTGTTTTTTGTTGGATTCGACGAGGTCGTAGTATTTGACGAAAAGGTCTTTCGTTAAACAGTTGCCTTACATTTACGAAATGCCAGCTTGAAAGAATTTTCATAATCCGGGTACGTCGGATACGTGTCTTTAAATGCTTCTGCAAGAAAATTAAAGAAAAGATAACACGTAATATATTATTTAAGACATGATATTAAAAATTCAGCTATTACCGAAATAAAAAAAAGTTAAACAATTTGTATTTGTTTAAGGCTCTGATATACATATTTAGTATATGATTATATTTTGTTTTCTTGTTTTGTAAAATAAAACACATAATCTTTTTAAACACCCCAAGGTCAATCAAATGTATAGTGTCAAGCGGAAATTGAGGTATGAATTTCGCTTTGAAATTACAGTAAGTGTTAAGCCTTGCTTTTTCGTGCTTTAAAAGTTACACCAGTTTTTGCATTTCCAGGCACTATTGTGTAATTAAGTCTTTCTATTTTTATATGAAGCTGCTTGCTCACATTTCGAACAACTTTGGGCAGAAGTGTGACCCACTGTACCGATTAAAAAAGCCCTTGCAGGTGTGTCGCAAACAAAAAGTCTAATTTTATAATTTTAGATATGAACAATTTGTCATCAATTTTAATACCTTCATTCGTTTTAGGAATATTGCTACATCTGGAGGCTTTAATGGGCCAATATATGTAAGAATTAAAAATGGCTCTGTGTTTTTAAATTCTAGGATTGGCCATAATGACTTTGATGAGCTTTTATAAAGCGGCATTTCATCCACAAATATATCGATCAGTAATCAGTGCTCTTTCTAAACCACTATGAAAGTATTCACCTGGTGCCATATCTGTTATTTCTGGCCACTCTGTGGAGCAGCATGGGTTTTCTGCATGCACTGCTTTCAACAATGGTTCTCTGCATACATTCACTTTTTAAAATGTTGAGTAGTGAATTACAGCATTCGTTCGAAACGCGATTTTCAATTACCCAAGAAGCAAGCTTTTGATCAAAATTTTCACTGATATCGTTTGAATTAATATCATAATGAACATCAAAGTTTTCCGTTTGGTATTCCATTTGATAATTCATTGACTTTGTTAGGTGCTGATGCCGCTTGTTCACTTAAAGTCTCCCGACTACAATTTGAGAATTTTTCAATTTCTTTTTCAACTAGTCGTCTCAAATGCCGCTTAGAAACTAAATTTTGACACATTTTTACCAATTTCGCTTTTTTTAATAACACGTCTTTCACTTTTTAAAACTAAACTGACTAAATAGAAAAACAGAACGAAAACATCAACAATAATAGTTATGTTAAAGAAAAACAAAATCGAACTGATACTTCTCTCATTGATCCATTTGGAGTATTAAGCGAGGCATAAACAACAAAACAAAACAAAATGTTTCGATAGCTCGCTTATTACTCCAAATAGATGAACAAGTCATTACTTCTTTATTGCTCGATTATGGATTAATCCATATATCTTTTATTGGGATTTGATATGAAATATCCCAGTAAAAAATAGGATCATCCAAAGAGTAATCTTGGAGCGCTCCCTTGCGCGTAATGGATTACTCCATAAAACTCCGGAGCTCATTGGATTTTTAACAGAGCATGTCCGCAGACACGAGTACTCCTTTTAAGCTCCTTATGGAGTACTCCCTTTGATCTTTAAAATTACGACAGAGAGAGTAATCGTTTTTGTCTCCTAAACATATCCTAAACATATCTTCAACCAATTTACTTCTTCACCATTGATATTTTTTTCCCTTCTTAGAATTGCATCTTCTAAGGGTTTTGTATTTAATATATTGTATAATAAACGGGGAAAAGGCGAAATTCTGGAAAACTATAAAAATTTGTATGTCATTTACAATGTTGCCACTCTTTTAAAAAAGCACTAAAGAAATTATGTAGTAAAATTTTAGGATAGTGGACTTACACCATTTTCAAAGTAATTATATTTGTAGCTTCATTAACTACGAAATTTTATAATGATAAATACATTGATACTAGATTAGTGTTAACTAAAAACGAATGTTGGAAGTAAAACAAATAAACAAAAAGTAACTTTCATTGCTAACCGAAGGTTGGCTGAAGGAACAACAAAATATAAGGTGGTAAATATTAAATGTAAAAATATTCAACAAGAGGAAGGTAGTGGTAGACTTCGTTCTCACCAACTGACGATTGATAATTGAATACAAGTTTTTCTCGTATTCCTTTATCTGGGTTTGGTTGGTTAAATAGATGATGCTTACAGCTAAAACACTACCCTAAGTAGATTAGATACAAGAGTGCTGATGACGGACGTGGCTGTCTAGAAAGTGTGCATTCCGCTCTTGCTGGTGTCTAAAAATTAAATTTTCCCAATTTTTCTTTAATATTATCACCTAATTTGTAATTTAATTAATTCTTTCTTAGAGAGAATAAAAACGAACTTAAGCTTGACTATAAATTTCATAGTATGTAATACATAAACAGTTCGACTAATAATAATTAAAATTTTCAAAATACACACGATGAAAATTTTTACCGGTTTTTTTTTTTCTTGAAAAAAGTTTATAAATAAAAAGTTCACAGTAAATTGTATTCAATTTTATCATTAACAAATTTTTTGCCAAAATAGACTTACCTCACTTTCTAAGAAAGCGGCTCTTATATTCAATTTTTTTCAAAAAAAAAAAAAAAAAACTTAGTAATATTAACGAAAAATATATCAAATCAACGGCCAAATTAGTCATATTAACTTCTTTTAGGGATGTAAATTTAACTAATTTTATGGCTTGTTTATCTTCGAATGTTTTACTACTGTTTTAACCAATTTTTTTTGTAAATTTAACACAATTTTATTTGAATATTTATAAGTTTTTCCAAGTTTTATTGATTTATGTTTTTGACAAAAAAAGTCTGTTTATATGAATAAAATTAGTTTATATTTATAATTCGTCTATAGATTTGAATAAAAATTAAGTTGATTTAACTAGTTTTGTCGTTATGGTTCTACTAAATTTTTTCGTTAATATTACCTACGAAATTTGGTTCAGTGTACGAAGTTTATAAGGGAAAATGGTTTAAATTTTGTTTACATATTTAATTTGATAATTAGTTGGCTTTAAATGATTTTGAATGTATGTATACTTAAAAACTTTTTTCAGCATTAAGGAAAACAAAATTTATATTACTTTGTTCTTTATCTTTCATCACAGCTGTTCTCAGCTTATTTGATGTATTAACTTTTTAACCTTTTCCCTTTATATATTTATAATGGACACATTTAGGGGTTTTGATCTTGAGGAACTCAATAGTTTGGAGTGTCACACAGACAGATAAAAGCTTACGGAAGCAGTTGAAAGTTACTGGACTGAAAACACAAAAATTCTCGAAATTATCAAACTGCCCTCGTGTATTTTAAACAAACATATTTGCTATAATTATTTATCTGAATGCAGAAGAAATAGATTATTTTTATAGCTAAACACTCTCCAAGTATGTAGATACGAAGAATCCCAGCAAAAAACTTTTAAAATTTGGAAGAAGTTGCATTTATCCCGCCTTCTTCTTGCTTGCTACTAATATAGCATCATTCAAAAAAAAAAAAAAATCATTCAAATATTCTTCTTGTAAGAGAAAATTGAGGCAAATACTATTTTACTGCTTACTTCACGAATGCCGAAGGTAAGGAAAAACTGGTTAACTGCTTCTCAGAATCAGACTACAGTAAACTTTATGTCCATTAACTCAGACCTAAAATCTTAAATAAAAGAAAGATCTCTTGTAAACCAAATAATATAAAAAAAAATATGAACAGTTCCATTGGGAAAACGAACGTAAGCTGTAGTTGCACAATAATAAGCTAAAAGTAGCATAAGCAAGTGCTAATAGCATGACGGTTGCCAATAGTCACACATATAATGGATAATTGGCGCATGTAGAAGCGCAGTTCTAACGAAAGGGAAATAGAAATTTTAAAACAACATATTTGGAAGTAAAATACAAATATGTTCTTATGGAAAAACAAGTGAGAGTGTTATTTTTTCAATCTTTTTTGTAAAATAATTTTTTTTAAATTTTTGGTAAAATTTTAAAAATTTTTTTGTTAGTTTTTGTATATTTTTTTTTTAATTTTTTGTAAAAAATTTTACGAAAAATTTTTAAATATTGACTATTTGAAAATTTTATTGGTCGAACTATTCATTTTACACGCAGATTAAATTTTAAATCAAGCTTAAGTTCTTTAATTCTCTCTAAGAAAGAATAGTTTTCTGCTTTAGTCTGACCATTATATCGCCATAGAGATTGCAGGAAATTAATAATTTTTACAAATAAAATTACAAAAAATGTTCAAACAAATTTTTAAAAAAATTTAAGAAAATTCGATTTTAATGATTCTCCTTTGCTTTTTTTTTTTTTTGTTAAGTAAATATTAGACGGCTACAGGTAGATCGCAAGGAGTGCTTAAATATCTCAGGGGATCAAAAACCCTCCTTATTTTTAAGAGATCTTATTTCCAAGAGAAAGTGGAGAAAAAGCTGTGAAAGTACGCAGTTATTTGCGTAAGGATGAGATCCTTTATTTAGTAAATACATAAACCACAACCGATATGTTTAAACTATGCATATCGGTTAGTGCTTCATTTATAAATAGTTTATATATTTACTTACTTAGTAGAGATGAAAAACTTTATATAAAGTATATACATAAACCATAACTGAAGCACTAACAAAGTAAGGGGGTCTTTGGTGTGGATTGCTTTCAAAGCAAAATCGAACAAAATATTGCAAGGACACTGACGAAGTGGCGGGTACAGCTAGTAAAATATATTATTATTCAATTTTGTATGGCTGTCTGTTCGCGTTGGATACAATTTTTTAAAATATGCTTAATTAATTCGAGTTATTCGAGTAGTTTAATAACCTTAATCGATGAATCGACTAAACTTGCATCGATTAATTGTATGCTCGAATAAAATGGATACTCTAGCAGGATAGCGAGAGACTATAACCGATTGTTCAAATTAGTAGAAAAAATATCCTGCTAATTTGTTCACCCTCTAAAGATTTCATTTTTGTGAAATGATTCTCGACCAATAAAAATTTTTGTAAAATCAGCCTTATTCTATATATATGGCGCCGTTTGTGTCGACGAGTTTAAATTAGTATGAACATTTGTCCACTACTACATTTATCGATGAAATTTTATTTTAATTTGGTATTTTGTAAGAAAAATGTGACGTTACTTTGTTGGTGTGTACGAAGATTTTGTGGTCTCAAGTGGAACTGCTACAGAATTCAAAATTGAAAAGAATAAAACAACAAATTCGACCAAATTGTGGGGAAAGGTGTGGAAATGCAGTATATATGTGTATTATTATTATTATTATTAATGTAGGGGGAATAACGAAGCAGACCACTACTAAATGGGTCCCTTTTCGACCTCCCTCCGTCCTCAATAACTATAGACAACCGACATAACTTGCGGCAATCTTACTATCATTGAGTCTCGTGCTACAACCAGCCTTTAATCTAGACTAGTGATTTCAGAGTGTCGACTGGGAATTATCGGCATTCTTTCTCATCACGGTGTCTTTAGTGATTGCTAGCATTTGTCTAAGGCTTAGTTCCTCCATGGCATCTATATTTAACAAGTTTCTTCAGCCCCCCTAATAACGAGAGTCCATGATTCATTAGACCTGAAGCTTCCAGGAAAATGAATCTCCATAAGCGACTGCAATGTCTCGCCCACAGTCTCCGTCATCTGACCATCGCTTTTGCGAATAAGTCCAATTTTGGAGACAGGGTCATTAGATACTATCTTCTGTATTCGGTATACTTCAGATGTATCCCTTATATTAGAGCAGAATTCCCTCCACGTACTCCGTTTCCGGTGACGTATCGTTTTCTTCAGCTCTTTTTTCTTTTCCTTGTAATCGTCCCATGAGCTTGAGTCTCTCTCCCTCATGTATCGATTAAAGGCCTTTCTTGTATCCTTTCAAGAAAGGATACAAGGTGGAATGGAGAACTTGGATTCAAGTTCTCCATTCCACCAAGGTGTCGGATCCCTCTCATCCACTACTGTCAAGGGACAAGAAAGTTCGAAAGCCAGCTTCACTGTGGAATTTAGAAGCTCCACAGTTCGCTCGCTTTCGACAGTATTACGAGGTGCCCGGAAAGGAGCACTTCGCATATGTTCCGAAAGATATTTCTCATAACCGGTATTCCTATACGTCTGCGGGCTTTTTTCCGTCTTTTGCCGTACTGAATCTCGAGCTGGATAGCTCTATGGTGATTCAACAAAAGTGGGTTCTACCCCCCTGTTCAGCACCAGCAAATCGTATCTTTCTACAAATTCCAACAGTTGTTGTCCTCTGTAGTTGTCAGCTGTCCCCACACCGTATTGTGCGAGTTAGCATCACAGCCAATGACCAACGCCATGCCTCTCTTCCTGCATAAACTAACCAAATTTTCCACCTCCTGTGAAGGATGTCGACCTGGCGTCTCATAGGGAAGATATGCTCACGCAATGAGAAATGATCCCGAACCACTGCCGACCATTACCACTGTAAGATCCGGCGAGCAGAGATGTTGCATATGTACTACTTGTACTCCATGTCGCACCAGAATACATGACCTCAATTTACCATCAGTCTGTGGGTAGTACAGATTGGCGGTCTGTTGAGACAGGCCCCTGATCTTGTTGTGCACAATCCACGGTTCCTGTAACAAAGCTATATTCTCAAGAAAGCACCGCATCAACATTGCTGAAGCTGCCGTACTGTGATGAAGATTAAGTTGGTATATACTAAGTTTTTCCTGGTATATATGTGTAAAAAGGATATTAAAAACTAACAAAAGTATGATTGCAAGACTTGAAATTTAAAGTAAAGAAGACAAGGATATCCAACAATTTCCACTGAGCCCAATGGAAGAGGTTGTAGCAAATATCTTTCAATTCCAAAAGCAGCTTTACTCTGAGAGTCCCATCCATAAAAATCATAAACAGTTTATAACTAGTTTATGGATTTTTTTTTATTTTAATCTAGGAGATTTCATCAAACGAGTTCAAGATTAATTCAGGGGTACCGCAAGGCTCTGTTCTTTCTCCTACCCTGTTTCTTATTTTTCTAAATGACCTTCTCTGTCAAACTTCGAACCCTATCTACTCTTTTGCAGATGATAGCAGCATTTGCCATTCGTATTCATTCTGCCGACGGCCGAGCCTTTTAGAGATTGGGACCAAGCGGCAAAACATGAATGATACGCTCAATCACGATCTCGTAACAATATCTAATTGGGGCCGGGCAAATAGAGTCGACTTTAACGCTCGTAAGACTCAATGTTGTATGCTAACGCACCGGCGTTCGGCCGAAAATGGTGCTACATCTGTAATTATGGGTGGTATAAGTATTAAGGAATCAGAAGATCTTGGCATGAAAATCCAGTGTGACGTTCGATGGACTAAGCACATTTTTTAAGTCTCAAAAGAAGCTTTCAAGTGTCTCGGTTTTCTCAAGCGGTGTAAAACATATTTTACTTCATCTGATCTTCTTATTATTTATACCACTTACATCCGGCCAAAAATGGAATACAACTCTTATGTATTTGCCGGTGCTCCAAAGTCTGTTTTGGAACTACTCGACCGCGTGCAGGAGAGGGCGAAGAAGCTCATAGGTGACAGTAGGGTATCCAACTCTATTGACTCTCTTGAACATCGACGCATTATGGGTTTTGTGTCGCTGTTTTATCGATACTACAATGGAATGTGCTCTGATGAGATTAGGAAACTAGTTCCCGATATCTGCACGTTTTCACGCACAACACGCTTTTCATTAAGAGCTCATCCATTTGTGGTCGATTGGCCAATGAATCGCACAATGCATTACAGAGAAAATTCGTTTTTTAGCCGTACAGTTCGTTTGTGGAATCATCTTCCTACAGAGGTCTTTCCTGTCAACTACAATGTTGGAAAATTCAAATCGAATATCCACAAACATTACTTCCTCTATCCTCCTTCCCATAACCTAATTTCCTAGTTCTGGCACAATGCTTTGCATGAGTAGGTGTCATCCGAGTGCTGGTCCGAAATAAAAAAAAAAAAAAAAATAACAAAACTAAATGTAATTTACGACAACCCTACTTTCATAGAGTCACGTGCTACAACCAGCATTTAATCTTGACTTTACTGATTTCGAATGTCGTCTGCTAACTGTCGCCCTTCTTTTGTTCTTATGTTCAAGGCTCTGATCGCCCATGGCATTCACATTTTACAAGCTTCCACCAGTGGTCCTAAGTCTTATGCTAGCCAGTGCCGGACATGCACACACAATGTGCGCTGCCGTCTCAGCCTCTTCTTTAAACTATACAATTGATTTAAAAATAGCAAATGGCAACGTTTTATTGAAATTGATTCCGGTTTTTTAATTGGCGTCGGCAACATCTTGAGCCGATATCACTTTGTATCGATGTCGCCAGCAATTATAATTTCGTATTCCGTAACAGTCTTATGACGACGTCGTCGGCTTAACGATAACTCTGTTCTGCAGAGAAATATTCTTTTTAAAACAAAATGGAATAAATTGGAAGGATTTAACTTGCTTAAAGAGAATTTGCTTTCAGTTTTTTTCTATCACGTCGAGATCTTTTAGGAGACAAGGCTATTTTAGTCCCTTAATCAAGCGTTCATCCGACTTAGACAAATGAACACAAAAGTATTAGGGACAAAATTATCTTAATGAGCACCTTCATCAGACGTAACTGTTGCACAACGGTTGATTGTGTGTCTTAGAAACGGGTTGGGTCATTTTCTATAATAAAATATTATATATATAGCCTAACAGCTGATAGAAGTGAGTTATCCCGTTTCTTCTCAATAATTTTCAGATTAAGTAATTAATTCAGTTGATTTAAATTATTTATTTTGTCCCTCTTTTATTTATTTTTTGTCATGCCGTTTCTACGACGTAACTGTTTACCTCAACAGTTTGCTAGCAGTTGAGCTACGTCTTATGAACGTGCCCCATGTTATCTGAAAACAATTTACATATATGTATGTTTGTGCAACAATTACGTAATAACATATTCGAAAATTAAAAAAATTCGCTTTTTAACCGACTTCAAAAAAAGAAGGAGGTTATCAATTCGTCTGAATGTTGCTTTTTTATGTTTGTGCCCGCAGAACTCAGCCATTTCTGAACCGATTTTAAATTTTTTTTCTTTATTTGAACGGTTATGCTTAGAGATTGGTTCCGTTTTAAAAACAGTTCAATATTTTAAAAATTAAAGGGTGTCCCCATACAACATACAAGTTTTTTTCGTGTATTTAAAATTTTAAAAAATTGCGTATCACTACAGCTCCCATCAATAAAGAGTAATAAAAAATAAACTTAAAATTTAAAGGGTGCCCCAATAGGTGACGTAATTTGACCTTTCTAGGCCTATCTTTTGAACCGTTTAAGACAAAACCTTGAAAGTTTGACAGAATGTCGATTATTATGACCGTTATAATAAAATGTATAAATATTCAAAATTTTAAATTAAAGGGTGCTCCAATAGTTCATTTCATTTGATGTATATGACCATACTTTTGAACAGTTCTACACAGACCGCTGAAATTTAAAAAGAACCTGTATTGCTAAGTCAGCTATAACAAAAAGTATAAAATTTGAATTTGGAAATAAAAGGGTGTCCCAATAGTTAATGTAATTTTATGTATGTGGGTAAACTTTTGAACCGTTATAGACAGACAGCTGAAATTTACAAGGAACCTGTATTACTAATTCGTTACTATAACACGTATATAATTTGAATTTAGAAATTAAAGGGTGTACCCATAATTGATGTAATATGACCTATATGGCCCTATCTTTTGAACCGTTATAGACAAACACTAGAAAATTAAACAGAATTTCCACTACATTGTCTGGTTACTAGCTAGTATAAATATTTAAAATTATGAATAAAAGGGTGTCCCAATAGTTCTGTAATTTGCTGTATATGACTAAACCTTTGAACCGTTACAGGCATACAATTGAAATTTACAAAAAATCTTTGTGGCCAAGTTCTCTATAACAATAGGTCTTTAATTTAAAATTGTAAATTAAAGGGTGTTCCAATAGGTGATGTTATTTGATTTATTTTGCCCTATTTTTGAAACCGTTATAGATAGAGACTTGATATTTACACAGAGCGTGTATTATTATGTCCGCTATAAGAATTATAAAATTGGAAATGAAAGGGTGTCCATATAGTTGATGAAATTTGATGTATGCCTTATCATTTGAGCCGTTTTAGATAGACAATTGAAATTTACACGTAATGTGTGCTACAATGGTCGCTATTACAGCTATAAAAATATAAAATTAAATAGTGTCCCCATAAATGACGGATGTTGGTGAAAATAGCTTAACTTTTGAACAGTTATAAGGAGATGCTTTCACATAGTCTTTACTTCTTTTCCTGCTAATTTTGGCGCATTTTGTTTATATTTTATTTGTTTTATATATACTTCTTTCAGATTACTTCTTACATTTTAATTAAGAACTGGTACCCAACTATATGTTTTGAAGTCGGTTTTTTTTTGCAAGATTATTAAAATTTATAAACAATTGAAAAACACAAAAAACTAAAAGATCTTCTTTTTTGATCATTCATAAATACGGGGACAAATAAAATAAGCCATATTTCATCGAAATCGCTGCACAAATCTTAATTATATTCAAAATTAAGTGAAGGTGTCAGCGTTTACATTAAATTTCAAGTCTCACCAGACTGCAGTCAAACTTGTTAGTTTTCATAATTTCCTTCATATGTTTTATATTTCTGAGATCTCCTTGGAGGGCCAATCAGCTATTTAATATTTCCCCTCCATAGTGAGGATACCTGATAAATGTACCTTGTTTTACTGTCAAAATCCATATAAAAAAATAAAAAATTTCCCCCGTTAATATTTCCCCTCTGTTAAATTTTCCTTGCTAAAAGATTTGTAGGGATTTTCGTTTAAATGATTAAATATTTCAAGTTCAATTTTGTTTTGCTGGGTTTCCATTAATTTTTTTTTATCGAATATCGAACATTTGAAAGATTTCAATTCAGTATAATAAAATAATATAATTAAAAATTTTTTTTTAAAAACTACAATCATACTCAAAAAAGCAATGACCATAAAAATAATTGGTAACTTATTAGTTATTATTAATTTAATATTAAGTATCTTAAAGGAGGTAAACAAAATATGAACGAACTTTAGTCATGCATTATTAGCAACAATTTGATAGTAATTATTTTATAAACAATCACTTTGTATCAATCAATTCGAAATATTATCACAATGCAGAAACTTAAACTAACATGCGTTTTCGCACCTGTTGTTAAATTTTCATAAATAATTTTTATTTTGGGTGTAAACTTTGCTAATCAAACGTAAAGAAAAAGAAAAAGAAGAAAAAAAGTAAAACAATAAGATAAACATTCGATAATGATATAACTTCTAGATGTCAGCAAATGATTATATAATCACTGCACATTATATTCACTATATAACCACCAGCACCGCCTTTAACACTCACATAGTTCCATTGTATCGACTGTTAAAGAAACATTTAAAAATACTGTGAGTAAAACTAATTTCGAACATATTAATTTGAACATTTTTGTGTAATTTTTAATTCTTAATTTCGTTTTTATTTTAAATATGTAAATCGTTTTATTTTATTTTTTTCTTGTATAAATAATGTATTATTATTTTAAATAATAATGCCAGTTGTTAAACGTTTTACAGATGTTCCGCTACTAAATTCAATTGAAACTGAACAAAAGCTTAATTTTTGAATTGTTTTTATTTGAGTTTTTATTGTGTATTTACAAAATTTTGCAAAAAAAAAAAAAAAAACTAAATAGAAGAAAATATGCAAATAATAACAAGCTTGCCAAGCTTGACAAACAAAAGTGGATCTAGATTAAGAAAGAAAAAATAGTTAGAAAATACTTACAAAAATGTTAAGCCTTAGTTATTTTAATAGAAAAATCTTGCAAAATTTAACAATACCCGTATACTATGTGTTTTGTTAAATTTAAGAAATAATTTATACATGTCACACACTAAATTACAAACAGTCACAACTCAAAATTCACAAATGTTAAGGAGAGCCAAACATCTATTTTTAAACCCCCATTTTCATTTGCTATCAACATGTCTTAACAAAAGTCAAACTTCAGATAAAAAAAAGTATTTTTTTTTTATTTTTTTTTTTTTTTAAAGAGGTGTACCACTCAGGCAGAAATGCCTACATTAACTGTGGTACTTCCTTTGGAAAGGGATAGTAGTAGATAAGACAGATGGTTAGTGATAGTAAAAGCTTCGATTCTGGCAACACTGCAATTGCACGTTATGATTATTTTTAGAACAGTATAGCAGCGCCTCTGGTGTTATTTAGGCGAATTAGTTCGAAGCTAGCATAGCCAATTTATAATTATTTTACTTCGCCGGCGATTTAGTGCTATGTGGTAATACCGACGAAGGAGAGCGCTGTGATATGCATTATTATTAAGAAAAGTTAATACATATTAGAAAAATTGATGTTGCCACAGCTGAGATTTGATGCTTAGTAGTCAACGTGCTAACCACTTAAGCTACAACACCCTCATATGAAGTTTGACTTGGTTGACATGGTTATAAACCCCCGTCTACATTAACATGTCTTAGCAAAAGTCAAACTTTATATAAAAAAAAAACAGTCAAACTAAAATAAAACAACAACGTCATTGTCGTGTTATAAAATAGCTTTTATGAAAAAAAAAAAACATTAACATGGGCAGTTAACACTTAACATAAGATGATGTTAATGTTTATCATTTTATGTCTAATGTAGACTTGGGGTAACAACATGACAACAAATTGATACAGTTTCTCTGCCGACGTTATGTTTATGTCTTGTTCAAATCGATGGCTAATGAAGACGGGGTGTAAACATAGAAACATAGATATAACATTATTTTTCAGTCAAAAAAGACAGTTATGCAAACGAAGTATACGTGTTCGTTAGAGATTCAATCTGTAAAAGATTTTGACAAATTTTGACTTGTGACTGGTTTTGATTTAGCCTGCGTTATAATAACACCATAAAAGAAACATGTCTGATCACAAAAAAGCATTTTCGAAACGTCAGGGTAAAAAATGTAATTAAAATGTATTGTTTACATATAACATAATAAGGCCCAATCAGCTTAACAATCCGTTTGTCTTCCTATTTTTCTATACCCACATCACGCAAAAACGACTGAAAGATTTTGATAAACCGTCTTGGGAAGACAATACAGTACGGGGGCGCTTTGTAAATTCTGTGACTTTTTACTTTACCATACGTTGTGTATGTGAAGTATAGTAATCGTGAAAAAATCGATATTGGGATTTCAACAGATCTTTACTTTTTGAGGTTTTCTGAATACATTTTTACTAAAGGGTGATCCATTTCGAGGTATTTTTTTCAATAGCCTTTATTTGACAGATCACGTGGCATTTCATAATGGAAAACTTACGCCTTAATCGCTTCGCTCTATGGGCTCTTGAAAAGTTCCAAGAAGATCCGACGGTTTAGAGGCAAATTTTGTTTAGCGATGAGGCCTATTTCTGGCTCAATGGGTATGAAAACAAACAAAATTGCCGCATTTGGGACGAGGGCAATCAGAAGAGATTCAAGAGCTGCCACTTCATCCAGAAAAAACAACGGTTTGGTGTGGTTTGTGGGCCGGTGGAATCATCGGTCCATATTTCAATAAAAATGATGCCGTTATCCGACTATTTGAAGCCTGAAATTGAACCTCGTGATCTCGGAGATAAAAATAAGAAAAGATAGAAATTATTCATGCTTCGCAAGTAGATTCAAACTGAATCATCTCAAAACAAAGTGCTTCGCTCTCAAAATTTTTTATGGCGAAGCACGTTGATTTAAACATGATTGAAGTGTGAAGCACGAATGAGAGGGCGAAGCATGAATGTTGGGCTCCGTGGAAACGTGCTATAATGTAGACGGGGGTTAAAATTGGTTTTGTACTATGGGATGTCAAATTTTTTTCAACATATTGCTTTCACACTATCACACTTTCTCATAGGATTTAAGTTTTTGACAAGTTTTAATACTCAGTGTGAAAATGGCTTAAGTGGGACATCGAGAACAAATATCATGTCATACGTAAGCAGGTTCGTAAGCGATAACAACTCGTCATTCCGTTACAAACGACGAATCAGTATTTTTTATTTTATGGGTATAATCCGATAAAATCTCACTTCAAATGAAAAATTATACGAATTATTTATAAATTTCGTCCTAGTTTATTTGATAGAAAGTATGTATTGGCTTTTTTCACCATTTTTTTTTAATACCTTGAACGAAGTAGAATACAACCATTGATCAAAGTACATGCATACATATATCTATATCAAGTACATTCGTCAGCTCAGCTGATATTTTTCGTTTCGATTTGTTTTGTTTCTACCTGTCAAAATTTATTTATATTTTTTATAGCGCCATTGAATATAAAAAAGTAAATTCAAAGAAAATGGAAAAAAAAATTCAAATACATATGTATGTATATATATTTTCAATTTCTTTCGTTTCATCAGAGATGGTAAACGAAATTTTAAGAATTTGCTTTTCTGATTTAAGTTGCACCAAACAAACTTGTTTTAATTAGGATGATCTAAATATAAACAGATCATTGTATTATAATTTTTTTATTTTTATTTAGCAGAATATATATTAAGTGTTTTTATTACAAAAAAGTGCAATTGTACCCGCTTTGCGAACTCTGAGTTGGTTTTGACAACTAGCAATATTTTTACACTAACAAAATGCCTGTTGTTATTCTAATGTTGTACTTGTTGTAGAGTTGCATGTACTTGATATAAATATACTTTGGCTGAGCTCTTTCCTGAAAAATTTTTTCCGTATCGCACCCAATAATTAATAACTATAATCGTAACTAAATTTTCTGAATTGGTTCGAACTTGTTATTTAAGTTTTTTAAAATTTGTTTATAAACACCAAGACGACAAAATAGTCGTAGACAACAAAATTTCGACGATATATTTTCTTACAAATAATATACCAAATAAAAATGGTAAATGTTGATGTCGACAAAGGGAATACCAATTTAAGCACGTCGACAGAAAACGTCGTCGTATTTTGTCGACGATGCCAAATTGAATAGGAATGAATTTATGCAGAAGAGAAAAATCTTGAGTTCTTGGTTATTTCTAAGAAAAATAGTTTACATAATTAATGGTAACCCTAAATGTCAGCAGAAATTATTTGTCTGTCACAATTTCATTAAAATACTTATTTCTTCTCCATGTGAGATTGCATAAATACATACAAGATCTAGTTTATTCATATAAATAAGGAAAAAAACAACAATTTGGGTCTTTGTCATCATCATCACCATCGAAAAGTTTTGTAATAATGATATTTTAAATCATGTTTTATGATGGTTAGTTTTACTACTGGCTCTCTGATTCGTAATCTCTTTATTTTACATACTTAACCATCAAAAAAACATACATACTTACATTCATATAAAGGTTTCATTATCACTATCATCGCTATTATCGTTTATACAAAATATTTACAGATGTTTGTTATCATACTTAGGTGTGTGTGTGTGTGTGTAAAGCAGTTTCATTTTCACCTACAATGGCTTTACATTATATTATATATGTAATTACAATGAAAACGATAAGCAGCAAACTACAAACTACCTATTATTGTAAAATATAAATTTTAAGGATTCAATGCAGATGAAACATATTATTTCATAATTATCGATTTATAAAATAAAATCTCTATACTTTGATTGACAATAAATCTAATTCTAATATTTCATCAGAATATTGTGTGCTTTGGGAACATTTTGAAATTTTTGAACAGTGGTGAAGTATGAAGATTAGGCGGCCAAATCGTTAAAAAGCTATCTCAGTTAAACGGAAGGCTGTAGCGTTTCGCTCGCATTTTTAAAGTTGTGTCATTATGGTGTTCAATCATCAATAGTACTTTCATTTGTTAAATTCGTCGCATTTCTGTTCCTCTTTTGAGGTTTCTATATCCTCAGACTGGAATATCAGACTCTGGACAATTACAATTTAGTTTTAGGGTTCACCCTATCATCTCTTGCGATGTACTTGTGCTCATCTCATCCGACTCGTAAAAACCGGAGTTCCTGTAGAATTTTATCAAAATTAGACAGGACTGTTATTGTAAATTTGACAAATAATGAAACACACGCGTATATAATTCAATATGAAATTCGTTTTATTCAATAAATTCTGTCTTTACATTAGGAGAGAGAAATAGTAAGTGAGTGAAGTAAGATAACCTTACAATTTGAAGAATGTGTTTCTAAATAGTGATGTTGATTAGATATAACTTGTAATCTAGGTATTTGGTATCAATAACAGCATTACCATTTCGGGTTTATGAAAAAGTTACAAAATAGTTCTCCCACGCTTGAAGGAAAGCTTCAGGCATTGGACACATAATCTTCCAAGTAAGCTGGACGTCGGCGAAGTCGAGCAATTCTTCTTTCAGATTGTGGCTCTGGTGGTCGATTTCTAACGGACGAATGATCGGTGAATGGACCTTGAGTATTGATGCACGAGATCTTAGAGGTTTGATTGAAAAATTGTGGACTCGGAAGTTTGTGGTATTGATTCAGGAACTATGGGCTCAGATGCTTGTGGCGTTGGTTGGTCATGAGCTCTTGTATTATTTTCTTCAGGTTGCTGTATCATTGTTGATATAAATTGATAGATATGACGTTTAAGAACATAGCCTTTATCAAATTTTACTAGGTAATGGAGATGACCCAATTTTATGATGATTGTGGCTAGCTTCCATAAACTTTTATTGTTGAAGTAATATCGAACTTGTACTCTCTCACCTTCGCTTAAGTGACGAGTTTTACAATAGTCTGTGGGTATTTTATTCTGAAATTTAGGAGGTTTGAGAGCATCCAGTTGAATACGAAGTTGACGGTTTAGGTATTGTGCTGACGGCGTTTTACCATTTGCAAGTGGAGTTGCTCGATAACGATATAATATGTCTCTGACTTTTTCACGCACTGAACGATTGTCATTCTCCATGGATTCGTTTCAAAGTTTGAACATTACGTTCGGCGAGGCCATTCATGGCTGGATGACCGGCGCAATGAACTTCTGGAAAATGCCTCGACATGTACAAAATGATGATGAAACTCGCTGCTGGTAAATATGGAGGCATTATCGGAGACAATCACGTCTGGTAAGCCATGCCTTGAAAACAAGTCGAGTAACATTTCTATTGTTGAACTAGATGTAGGGGCAAAAGGCGTTATGCCGATTTCAGCTCACTTTGATTTAGCATCTATAACTACTAAATAATAATAACCTTGAAAAATACCTGCATAATCAATATGTAGCCTTTGCCAATTATGTTCTGGTGCCTCCCATAAATGTAGTCTTGTTTTTGGTGGACCTGAGTTAACGGAACCATAGGATGAACATTGTTTCACCAGCGCTTCGATGTCCTTATCGATACATGTCCAGTAGACATAGCGGCGAGCAAGCTGCTTCATTATTGATATTCCAACATGAGTTTGGTGAAGTTCAGCCAAAACCGCAAGCTGTAAACTCGATGGTATTACTACTCGCTGTCGTCTAAAAAGTATACCATTATTGATAGTAAGCATCGTATTACTACTCGATTATGTTGGAGGTTATGCAGTAATGATGACATTTCTGGATTCTTGAAGAGTTTTGAAATCTAAGTTTAGTGCTGAAATCTGTTGTATTGAAGATTCACAGAGCTTGTTTACTTATTCGTTTATTGCAGAATCTGTCAAATTTTGCGATTTTACTGGAGCACGCGATAGACAATCAACGTTTACATTCTTAACGTCCTTTTTATAAATAACTTCATAATCGAATCTCGACAGGAAGGCTGCATATCTCTGTAAACGTGAAAAATTCATTCTAGCTTTGCCTGTTGATGAAAAATTCGAACCAGAGATTGATTGTCTGTCACGAGCGTAAAATGTTGACCAAACAAGTATTGGTAGAAATGGTCTACTGAAAAAACGATAGCTAATGTCTCACGGTCTATTTGAGAATAATTCTTCTGAGCATCTGTAAGCAATCTTGAGGCAAACGAAATCGGACGTTCTTGTCCGTCTACAACATGGGACAGGACGCCGGCAATACCAGTTGGACTTGCGTCACAAGCTAGCTGCAATGAGTAATTGGGATCATAGGGCACAAGAACACGATCACTAACAATTTCTTCTTTAATAGCTTTAAAAGCCTTTTCGCATTGCATATTCCAATCAAATTTTGCGTTTTTCTTCGTGAGATTACGTAAAGGTGCAGTTATTGTTGAACAATTCGGAATAAACTTCGAATAGTATGTAATCATACCTAAAAATCGTCTCACGTCGTCAATCGATTTTGGACTGGGTAGGTCTGTTATGGCTGCTGTCTTGCCTTTCGATTTTAAAATTTCATTGTACCCGATTGTGTGTCCCAAAAACTCGATTTTTCCTTGAAAAAAACTACATTTTTGTTTATTTAAATGTAAATCATAATTTTTTAATTGCTTTAAACATTTTATTAAATTCTCTGTACATTCCGCCTTTGTTTCACCGTGTATGACGATGTCATCGAAATACGATTCAGTCTTGGGGACATCTTGTAAAATTTGACTTAGAATTCTATTGAATTCGGAAGGAGCAGTTTTGATGCCAACGAAAGCCTATTTACCTTGTAAGTGCCCCGGTGAGTGGCAATCGTTTGTATCCTACTTGACTCTTCATCCACTGGGATGTGTAGATAAGCTTTGTACAGATCAAGTTGGCAAAAATATCTTGAATTTATTAGACTATTGAAAAAGTCTTGAATTTTCCGTATTGGGCTATGGGCGTCTATAAGGCGATCATTTACACCTACCTTATAAACAACGCACATGCGCACCCCTCCATCAACCTTTGGTATCACTACCAAGGGGGAACCCCAATCACTGGTTTCGGTTTTCGAAATTATTCCACCTTGTTCTAGCTGGTCTAGTTCGTGATTAACTTTTTCGATTAGGGCGTATGGTATTTCACGCTGTTTATTAAAAATGCGTTTCACTTTGTTACGTAATTGTAATTTAAGAGACACTGTATACTGCTTTACACAACCAATTTTTGGTTGGAAGATGTCTTTAAAATGTTCAAAAATCGAATTAAATGAATCTGAATCACTTACTTGATTAACAGTGCTGATTCCGTCTAAATTAATTTTGAGTTTTAATATTCGACACCAATCACGACCCATAATAACTGTGAAATCCTCAGGGACGATGTATATTTCTTCTCGTATAGATGAACCATTATTTGAACCTGGACTTTGCCATCAACTGTAAACGGATCAGATGTGTGCGACTTAAAAGTCATTGACTTTGAAAGAAGAAGAGCTTTTAGGTTGAGTTTAGAATACAAGTTTCTGGGCAAAAACGTAAATTTTGAACCCGTATCAACTTCAAATTTGATAGGTTTCCCTTCAATGTTTATGGTTGTGAAAATTTTGTCGGAATCTTCAGAAGTATTTTGATGAACATCAATAACGTTTAAAATTCCATACTGACGCGTTTCTTCAATTTGATTGGTAGATTCTTGGCTTGAGCCACCTTTCTTTAAACGTGCTTTAATACAAACCTTGCCCACATGTCCACTTTTACCACATTCCGAGCATTTGAGGTTATGTTTGCTACTAAGACAATCCTTAGCGTAATGGTTGTTTTTGTCGCATCTTAGACAAAGACCATCAAGTCCCAATGATTTAAAATCGATTTGTTTTTATTTGACTTACGGTTGTGTTGAAATTTTTTCCCTCCTGAAATTTTGTTGATTTCTGCCGACATTGACTGATTTGATTTTTTTGTAAGTTGCTTTGAGTCTTGCTTTGCTGCTTCTAGTGCTAAAGCCTTCGTTACGATTTCAGAAAACCCACATAGTTTGTTTTGTAATAGTTGCTCACGTATTGCATTATCTTTTATGCCTCTGATGAATTGCGCCCGAAGGAAAATATCTGCCACAGACTTCTTACACTCGCAGTAAAATTCACAGTCACCAATATCCTCCCTCAGTTTTGCAACGTATTCTGCTATTGAAATATTTTCCTGGTATTTCGACAAGAATTGATGCTGGGCAACTAAAACTTTGTGTTGAGGAGATAAGTGCTGCTGTAAAAGCTGTATCAGATCTTCATACGTAAGATCGTTTGGGTTTTTTGGTGCAGCAGTAGTAGCACCAGTAGTAGCTGTAGTAGCCCAATGCTTAATGGAGGTACCTTAGTATCCTGATTCCAATATAGGATACTTTTTCCAAGAGAAAGTGTTGAAAAAGCAGTAAAAGTACGCCGATTTTTTACCGATTTAAGGGTACTGCCTTCTGTAAGGCATCTTTTATTTTTGAATGTAGTATATTTTAAGCAATTTTGCAACAGATGGCGCTGTTCTCACTCATTTCCTGCCTGTCTTTTACAATGCTTTACAACAATTTTTAAGAATTTTATTCAGGGATTTGTTACTTTTATATAAAGTAAATACGTAAGGGTCTTAAAATTTGGTGTGAATTAATTTCAAAGCAAAATCGAACAAATATTGAAAATAAAAAATTCAATCGAAAAAATATTATACGAATAAGCTATGTATTTCTTGCCAGTTTTTTGACTGTATCGAAAAAAAATTTGTATGACCCGTCATTTAGACCAATGTTGTGCGTACTGAAACTAAAACTGCGTGAAAGTGATGAAGAATCCAGAGAATTAGTTCTTAAAGCAGCTTTTCACCTTATCTTACATATGGTGGACTAGAGCTAATCATAAACATGAAACATGAAATAAAGCAGACATGGGGGGATTCAATTACATTTCAATTACAATTACAGGTAATGTGTAATTGAAAATTTCCAATTACTAATTACAAGTAATTGTAATTGAAATCAGGGACAAATTCAATTACAATTACTTGTAATTTGTAATTTAAAAATTTCAATTACAATTACTTGTAATTAGTAATTGGGTATTTTCAATTACTAATTACATGTATTATCTTTTTAATTACAATTACATGTAATTAGTAATTGAAAATACCCAATTACTAATTACAAGTAATTGTAATTGAAAAAGTTCAATTACAAATTACAAGTAATTGTAATTGGAATTAGGCAGTAATCATTACTTTCAATTGAACGAAATTCAATTATATTCCTAAAAATTTTAAGCTTATTTTGCGTTGCATGATCAACAGTATTATTCAAAAAAGCAATACGAAAACTGCATCCATGTTCGATTATGGTGAACACCTTGATGAAGGTAATTATCGCTTACAAAATTTTGAAAACTTTGCGGTCAAATATACATTTTTTCATTTAATATTCCGTAGACATTGACATTGTGAAAAAGAAAATAGTTTGAAATTTGCACTTCAGATTTACTTGCGTGGTCTAAATTCCTTTCTAAATTACCTCAAAAACTATCCTACAATACTAAAGGCTTTTTTACGGTCTAATACTCCCTGAACATCTTCAGTACCAGTTGAAATGTTATATTTGTTCGGTAGTATTATTTTAACACTAAGGCGCCAAATTTATTTATTCAAATAGGATTGTTATTATTTTTTATAATTTATATTTAATTGAACATTTTTGTAATTAAATATTTTTTGACAATAATTACAAAAAAAAAGTATTCATTACTTAAAATTTTCAATTACATGTAATTGTAATTGAAAAAATTCCATTACAATTTCATGTAATTAGTAATTTAAAATTTTCAATTATTAATTACATGTAATTGTAATTGAAATTTTTCAATTACAAATTACAAGTAATTGTAAATGATTTTAGTCCCTATTTCAGTTACAATTACATGTAATTAGTAATTGCATGTGTAATTAATTACAAAATCCCCCAAGTCTGAAATAAAGTAATACAGCTCGTGATTAGCTCGGGTCCAATCTGTTTGAAACAAGTTGGCTTTAATCATTTGAAATGAGAAATTCCTTACTTAACTTACAGAACAAACGTTCAGCATTATTGACGATAAACATTTGTCATCCAGGTGGCTCGTCTGTTATCGCTCGCATTGTACAGTGGGATTGTAATATTTTGTTTGACATGATGTGTAAATTATTCAACAATTTTTTATTTTATTCGTGCGATCTTGTGTTGATGGTTGATTGTGATGAATGGCATCACACTTTCGTTATCAAATTCAATTGTCAAGTTCACTGATGCAATTTGTTTTATTCAGTAGTTCAGTTGATTTGTTTATAAACAATAAATAAATAAATGCTTTAACAAATTGATAATTTTTTGAACTACGAGTATTTAAATCAAAACACTATTGCTATGTTCTAGATATTTATTAAGGTTTTTTTTATTAGGAAAGGTCATTTATTTTTCAAAAAAATATTTTATATTAGTTTTGTAAGAAGTTTTCTATAGGAGTTGACTACATACATACATTTGTATGTTGTATGTATTTTGAAAGTGGCATAAGTCTTATAAAACAATTAAATAAACATTGAAATTAGTGCATTTTTATCGGATTTATTTATTTCAATTTAAATTTATCCCTTTTTTATTACTGAGTTATTACAAAATAACATATTATTTTAAATGTTTTTGCATCCTTTTCGTTATACTTAACCAAGCACATCTTTAGTATCTGCAACTTAATCAAGGTTGTACTTATCATAATTTTCGCAGACATTTACACTATATTAGCGGCACTTTCATACTTACATAAGTTTGCATCTTCGAGCACTTATTCTAAAGTACTTTTAATTTTATTTAGCCTTAGCAATAAGCGTCAAAGCAACAAAAGGCAGATCGGCGAGTGGTTGAGTGGCAAGTACCCAGCTGGAAAAAAGACATTTATTACATATTTAATTAAATATGTAATATATTACTTTTGAAAGATACTAGCTATCCCCGGTGCGCTTCGCTACACCCATCCACAAAAAACACAATAAACACTTGGAAGGAAAGTATGACCAAATTTTAACGCAAAAACGCACGCTATTCTTAAGTCAAAAATGTTCCCATCCAACTTGGATGGGCTATACGTATTAACACGATAACAATTTTTTACTTGTAATGGGATGTGCCACTCCCAGTATTCTTATCCAGTGTGTATTTTGCTAGACTATGCACATTAGTATGAGGGTTACTTGTGCAAAGTTGCAAGACTATACCTGATGTAGTTCTCTAGGTATGCGATAATAATTTTTCACTTTGTATAGGAGGTACCACGCCCTCCATTCAAATTCAGTCTGTGTTTCTCTACACAATGTATCTTAATATGGGGGTTACTGATGCAAAATTCCAAGGCGCTATCTATTGCAGTTCTCTATATACACAATAATCATTTTTCACTTTATATGGGAGATACCACGCCCACTGTCCCAATTCATTCTGTATTTTGGCAGACTATGCGCCTTAGCACAAAGGCTACTCTTGCAAAGTGTCAAGGCACTATCTATTGCAGTTCGCCAGGAACACGATAATAATTTTTCACTTTGTATGGGCGGTACCTCGCCAACTATTCCGGCTAAAACTCATGAACTTATACACATACAGAGATTGTTTGTCCATAAAAACCTTGGTATTGACGTCACCTTTCATATAAACTGTGCAGAAACAAAATCGGTTCATGCATTCCAGAGAACATCAATTTCTAACACAATGCAACTTTTTTTTATATATAGATTACTCAGGAATCGAGAAGGTAATTTCAACCGACACAAAAACCGACAGAGAGACAGACAGGAAATGAGTTACTATTTTATTATATGAACATATAGATTAATTTCCGAACTGCAGCAACCAAACTGTTGTGTAACAGTGTCAGCTCCAATATTTCCTCTTTCTCTTTCTTGGCAGCACTTTTACCCTCAAAAGACCACAAAATAGTTTGGGAGTACGTTTTATATAAAAGTTATTACTTAACTGCTTCCAAATCATGCAAACAATATTAACAAGTCATTATACCTCGTCTTATAATATAAATATATATATATAGATATAAATAAAACATAACCATTATGATAGCAAAGCAATGATATTAATATGTTCATGTTGTTTTAGTTGGCCAATAAGTCTTTATGTTCATGTTCTGATTGACCATAACTTTCGGTTTTCCATCCATGTCGTTTGAATGCTTATAGCAAAGATGGCGCTGTTTGAAAGGTTTTAACAACCATTTAAACACTAACATGTTAATCTTATTCATTTCATGTGTAATGTAATATGACATGATGTTATAACGTGTGTTTGCCGGTATCATAATTAGTAAGTTTTCGCTGGTTTCTTTTAAATTTGAATATATAGTAAAAAAATTAATTAACTATTCTTCTAACGAAGTCAGTTAATCGTATTTTAGAAACAAACACACAAACGGAGTTAGCGGCCGTAAACATAGTCACACTGATTCATAGAAATTAAAATTTTACTTAATACAAATTACGTACTGTATGAAGATACTAAAAGGTGATCAAATTCGTTCTGTACTAGCTGTGCCCGCTACGTTGTAGGCTTCCTAATAATAGTTTGTTCGATTTTGCTTTGAAAGTAATCCACACTACATTTTAGCCCCCATATTTATAAAAAATAAAATATATTTGAAATCTATTTTAGAACAAATTTTTCAAACAAAAATTGAAATCTAAAATAAATTTCAAATATATTTTATTTTTTATAAATATGAGGGTTAGACTTTTACTTTTATATTGCTTCAGTTATGGTTTATGTATTTTCTTAATATAGAGTTACCCGTCCCTGGATAAAATTCTAAAATTATTGTAGAGTTCTGTAAATGATGTTTAAAGTATCCTGCTTTTAAAAATAAAAGCTTCTGTCAAGTTTTCAATACATCTAAATCCGTAAAATTACGTACTTCCGCTACCTTTTCTCTTTTTTTTTCTTGGAATTGAAATATTTTTGGTAAAAAATTATCCTTTATTTGAACTGAGAAACTAAGGAACCTCCTCACATAATATTAATTTTAAACTACGTGATTGGTGATTTGTATTCCATTTCGATCACTATCTGCACCAGCAAAAATGGTCCTTTTACAGTTTTATTACATATATAGCTGTGACCACCACTTCGTGAGCGTCCTAGCATTACTTTGTTCGATTTTGCTTTTTTTTTTTAAGATAAGTACCACTCAGGCAGAAATGCCTACATTAACTGTGGTACTTCCTTTGGAAAGGGATAGTAGTAGATAAGACAGATGGTCAGTGATAGTAAAGCTTCGATTCTGGCAACACTGCAATTACACGTTATGATTATTTTTAGAACAGTATTGCAGCGTCTCTGGTGTTATTTAGGCGAATTATTTCGAAGCTAGCATAGCCAATTTATAATTATTTTACCTCGCCGGCGATTTAGTGCTATGTGGTAATACCGGCGAAGGAGGGCGCTGTGATATACATTATTATAAAGAAAAATTAATATATATTAGAAAAATTGATGTTGCCATGGCTGCTATTTGAACTCGTGACCATTGCTTAGTAGTCAACGTGCTAATCACTTAAGCTACAGCACCCTCTTTTGCTTTGAAAGCAATCCACACCTTTTGGTTTGGTTAAGGGTTTTTATCCATACTTTTTTAGTCCCGCCTTAAACTATGCTTAAGTAATGGTTATGTATTTACTTTATAAAAAATCGCCATTGGTTTGTGGTTCAGTTATGGTTTAAGTATTTACTTTACTAAGGTTCTCGTCCTTACTAAGCTAAGTAAATTCCTAAACCATAACTGACGCACTAACCGATATGCATAGTTTAAGCATATTGGTTAATCCTTCAGTTATGGTTTATGTATTTACTTTATAAATTAACGAAAATAACTGCGTACTTTCACTGCGTTTTCTTCACGTTCTCTTCGAAATAAGATATTTTAGCAAAAAAAAGAATATCCTATATTGAATTCCGGATACTAAGGATACCACCTCACAAAATTTTGATAAAAACCATCCAGTAGTTTTTACGTGATGCGAACGCAAAAGAAAATCAGACAGACAGACAGACGGAAATGAGTTACTATTTTATTATATGTATAAATGTAGATGGATAATACACAAGTTAAAAGTTTCCTTGAAAGCTCTAGTACTGATTTCTGCTGTTAACTTTTACATTAGTTGTAATTTACCTGCCTACAGTTGAATTGTTATATTTGACAAAATGTGGTGTTTTTACAATTAATGAAATTAATTGACCTTAAAAAGATATTTTCTATTTTAAATTGGTTATTTGTTTGTAAACAATAATTTATTTTTTTTTTTTTTTTTTTGTTATTGAATTACATATATTTACAGTAGAGTTTGGTTAACATCAACTGAATACCTCTAGTTTTCGAATGCTCAATAATTTATCGATATTAATGTTTTTCTCTTCGAGCAGTGAGGTGCGCTTTTTCTGATTTCGTATAAACGTTAGTAGAGGCAACAGATTTTTGTAGCAAAACGTCGGCACACATGGTTTATATTTCAACAAGGAAAATAACATGAATGAGTCAGTCAATGATTATTTACTAAAATTTATTTAAACAAATTTTTACCTTCATATCCAGCGCTGCCACTTTGGTCCAATCAGCCCAAAATTCAATTTTTTTACCTTTTTTCCCCTGTTCAGGTCCATAGGTAGCAAACCGTTCAAAGTTCAAGGAAACAATCAACTACAAAAATGAACCTAAGATCTCAATAAACAACTTTCTAGAACATATGAACTTCCTAGGAATGATTCTTAACACCGTTTAGGTAGCGCTTAGATAGCCGAAATGAATTTAAATTCATTTCGGTTCATTTTTGTAGTTGATTGTTTCCTTAATTTTGAACGGTTTGCTACCTATGGACCTGAACAGGGGAGAAAAGGTAAAAAAAATTATTTTTTATTTTTTTTTGCGATTTTGACCTTGAAGATGAAGTTTTTTTGATTTTATATGTTAATTTTTGTTCTTTATGACAAGAGCTACAACTTTGCCTCAGAGAGTATATCAAAATTTCAAACGGTTTGCAAAATATGAGCTTGAGTAAATGATCATTTTTTTGCAAAAATGACATGGGCTCTCAAAGATGTGGGATCTTTGAGGGCCCATAAAAAAAATCTGGAGTACTTTGGGCAAAACTGGGAGACAGGGGTCTTTTTTTGGTCTTTTATGACGTAGTTGTGTCCGTATATGGTTATATTGCCATGACTTAAAAAATTACACAGTGTGTAATTCTTATACCGGACATAATAATACACGCTCTGTGTAAATATCAAGTCTCTATATATAACGGTTCCGAAGATAGGGCAACATAAATCAAATAATATCACCTATTGGGACACCCTTTAATTTACAATTTTAAATTAAAGACCTATTGTTATAGAGAACTTGGCCACAAAGATTTTTTGTAAATTTCAATTGTATGCCTGTAACGGTTCAAAGGTTTAGTCATATACCGCAAATTACAGAACTATTCGGACACCCTTTAATTCATAATTCTAAATATTTATACTAGCTAGAATATCAGACAAAGTAGTGGAAATTCTGTCTAATTTTCAAGTGTTGGTCTATAACGGTTCAAAAGATAGTGCCATATAGGTCAAATTACATCATTTTTTGGGTACATCCTTTAATTTCTAAATTCAAATTATATACCTGTTGAAGCGGACTTAGTAATACAGGTTCCTTGTAAATTTCAGCTGTCTGTTTATAACGGTTCAAAAGTTTAGCCACATACATAAAATTACATTAACTATTGGGACACCCTTTTATTTCCAAATTCAAATTGTTTATACTTTTTGTTATAGCGGACTTAGTAATACAGGTTCTTTGTAAATTTAACGGTCGTTGTACAACTGTTCAAAAGTATGGGCATATGCATCAAACTTAATGAACTATTGGAGTACCCTTTAATTTATAATTTTGAATATTTATCCTCTTTATTATAAAGGTCATAGTAATCGACATTCTGTCAAACTTTCAAGGTTTTGTCTTTAACGGTTCAAAAGATAGCCCCAGAAAGGTCAAATTACGTCACCTATGGGGACACCCTTTAAATTTTAAGTTTATTTTTATATTACTCTTTATTGGTGGGAGCTGTAGTGATACGCAATTTTTTTAAAATTTTAAATTGGTGCCCTTTAGGGTTCTTAATACACGAAAAAAAACATGTATGTTGTATGTATTTTTAAATGACTTCAAAATAGAAGGAGGTTATCAATTCGTCTGAATGTTGCTTTTTTATGTATGTAACCGCAGTAGTCGGCCATTTCTCAAGCGAATTTTAAATTTTTTTCTTTATTTAAAAGGTTATGCTTTTAGAATGGTCCAGTTTTAAAAACAGTTCATTATATTAAAAATTAAAGGGTGTCCCCATACAACATACATGTTTTTTACGAGTATTACGAACCGTAAAGGGCAGCAAATTAAAATTTTGAAAAATAGCGTGTCGCTATAGATCTCAACAGAAGAAATTAATAAAAAAATAAATTTTAATTTTAAAGGGTGTCCCTATAGGTGACGAAATTTTTGAGCTATTTGGGCCTATCTTTTGAACCGTTATAGATAAAACCTTGAAAATTTGACAGAGTGTCGATTACTATGACCGTTATAATAAAATGTATAAATATCCAAAATTTTAAATTAAAGGGTGCTGCAATAGTTCATTTCATTTGATGTATATGGCCATACTTTTGAACAGTTGTAAGCAGACCGCTGAAATTTACAAAGAACCTGTATTGCTAAGTCATCTATAAGAAGAAGTATAAAAATTGAATTTGGAAATAAAAGGGTGTCCCAATAGTTAATTTAATTCTATGTATGTGGCCAAACTTTTGAACTGTTATAGACAGACAGCTTAAATTTACAAGGAACCTGTATTGCAAAGTCCACTATAGCAAGTATACAATTTGAATTTACAAATTAAAGGGTGTCCCCATAAATTATGTAATTTGATCTATATGGCCCTATCTTTTGAACCGTTAAACACAAACCCTCTAAAATTAAGTATAAATATTTGGAATTATAATGTAAAGGGTGTCCCAATAGTTCATGTAATTTGATATATATGGCCAAACTTTTTAACCGTTATAGACAGATAGTTGAAATTTACAAAGAATCTTTCTGGCCAAGTTCTCTATAACAACAGGTCTTTAATTTAAAATTGTAAATTAAAGGGTGTCCCAATAGGTGATGTTATTTGATCTATGTGACCCTATCTTTGAAACCGTTATAGATAGAGGCTTTAATGATGTCCTCATAAAAGACGGATGCTGGTGAAAATAGCTTAACTTTTGAACAGTAATAGAGAGAGGCTTGACATTTACAAAGTCTTTAATTTTTTCCCTCTAATTTTGGCGCATCTTTTATTTGGTTTAAATCTAATTATTACAGATTACTTCTTACATTTTTAGTTTAGAATTGGTGCCCTTCTATCTGTTTTGAAGTCGGTTTTTTTTTGCAAGAATTATTTCATATGAAGTTTGACTTTTGTTAACGCATGTTTATGTCTAAGGGAGACGGGGGGTAAAAATCGGGAAAATGTATGAAATAACACATTGGGCACGTAAACTGCACGGCTTGCCAATACATATATGTATGTATGTATGTATAGGGAGATACCGAAGCTGGCCTATTACTGTATGGGTTCTTTTTCGACTTTGATACTTAAGCTCTTTCATTGAAATTATCTATTACCATTTCGGTGCTCTCTTTGTATATGGATATGGGCTTATTCATAAATCTTTGGTTTAAAATAAACTTATAGCAATAAATTCAATGTTTAACCCGGTTAGCTAGTAGGTAGTGTGCTAATCTATCATTTTAAGGGTTGTGGGTTTGATCCCTAATAAAAATTGGTAATTACTCGCGTCGTTTCAATTTACATGGTTTTATGTTGAAACATATTCATGACGCAAAGCGTACAAATTTTTTATACATACACAAGTGAAAGAATAATCTAACAAAAAATTCTACATTATTAACTTTATAATCACGTTTTTTCAGTTATGTCATACTTTTAGTTAATAAGCGATATGTGTGTATGTGTATTTGAACATAAAAAATTACAAAAAATTTTTTTTAATATTAAAAAAAAATTAAAATGTAATTGTTGTCAATGCCTAAATTATTGTCAAAAAAAAAAAACAACTTATTACTCGTTAGCATTTTCCTCTCAATTAGTTAGAAAACAATTGAATAACTCTATTAATGTGTCAAGCCTCAGTTAATAAATTCACAAAAACTATTAATGACTGTTTAGTAAAACAAAATAGACACTTAAGGAGTACCCTACTGGTTGTAGTATGATAATTTGAGGAAGAAAAGATTAGTTTTCTGGTTAGAAAACCTATAAAATATGTTTTCATTCAAACCTTATTAAGGAAATTAAACTAATGGTTTTAATTCTTTCTAAAAAAGGGATGATCAAGGCGAATATATACTTGGTTATTGCACGGGGCGAATTCAGGCATTTTCGCCTTCTTTGCATGTGTCGAGCTCCATATATAAAAAAACTGTGTAATATGTTTCAAGGCACATTAATAAGGTAGCCTCACTACGGGGGGGGTTAAATATTAAAGCGAACATTTTCAAAAATTTTTATATGGATTTTGGCAGTTAAACTTACAATGTTTCCCCTCAAATGGAAGTTTACCTGTGAAACTTCATATAAAAATAAATTAAGACATTCGCCTTAATATTTCCTCTTCGTCGTGAGGCCACCTGCTAAATATGTCTTGATTTGTTTTATATGGAGTTTGACGTTTGGATTTTAAACATATGATGAGCTTTTTCGCCACTGCATTCACCTGTTATGGTTTCGCCTTGATCAAGTTCAAATGTATTGCACAATGTGACAATGTGCCTGTTAACATATACTAATCACAAGAAAGCAAGGAAAGAAAATATATCTATTATTTTAACTGAATTTACAAGAAGTTTGTGCAAACCTATACAAACTGTGTTAACTATGTTAACCTTTGAATCTACATCAAAGACGGTCGGTTGTGTGGTGGTTAATGACAGCAAGCTTGAATAAACTAAATCAAGACCTCGCTTGATTTTTTACTTTTTTTATTTTGCTTTGCGGAGCTGTGCTAAATTAAGACCAATTTTTCCTCTTAGTGGGGCTTTTACATTATTTAGTGATAATCTGAGGAATTACAAGAAATTTCTAATGCCTGGCTTGAATTTGCTTGAGGAAGTTTAGAAAATTAAAAGGAAAACCAAACGATTAAGAAACTTATGTTCGTATACATTCTAAACGACTGCAACTTTCTGTATGTCTGTCTGTCTGTCTTTGTTCGCATCACGTAAAAACTATTGGATGAATTTTAGTGCATCAATAGACTGATTGGTAGTCGCATCTAGTGTCGTAATAAAAAAAAAATATAGCTCGGTTCAAGCTTGCAAACTTTGTAAGAACTTATATTTTTGTCAGCGGGAAATTTTAAACACTATTCACAGAACACTACAATAATTTTTGAATTTTATATAAAGCCGATGTTCCTGAGTGTTCCTTTATATATAGTAAATACATAAACTATATCTGAAGAACTCTAAAAGTAAGAGTTTTAAAGTTTGCTGTGGATCACTTGCAAAGCAAAATCGAACAAACTAAGGACGCTGAGAAGCGGAGGGCACACCTAGTAGGTCAAATAAAAACTAATGCATCAATAAAAAAAAAATTTCGCTCAACAACATGAAAATACTCGTACCATCGATTTTAAAAATCCAAAACTCGAAAGCAGTAAATGATGAAACAGAACAAGGCATATCTTCCTTCCCATACAATTTCACATAGTTGATGAAAATTTAATGGAAACCATAGCTCAAAAAGGTTGACAGATAGTGATTAAGAATTTTCATTTCTGTTACCCAGCACAAACATTTGCTTCAATATACCAATTTGAAATTTTAAAATTATACTGATTTTTAGTACCGTACAACCCAATGTCCAACCTTTACAAGGCTTTTACCTTTAAGAACTTTAGTAGTTTCAACCATATTATAATATTTCACTAAGCATCGTTTAGCCATCATAGAATAGAGCTGCAAAACTATAGTTTGCTTTAAAACTATCGATGGTATCGAATTAATTACCACCACATATGTAAGTATATGTGGCAATTAAAATAAACAAAAAACATGAAAACCGAAAAATCAATATCGTAAAAGGCGATAAGAAAAGAAAGCAACGTGGCACTCTTTATTTGTAGTGATTTACTTTAACTTTACATATGTAAATCAGATATTATTTGCTTTATTTGTTCATTAACACATATGTAACTATAAGACTTTACAAACACCTAACAATCTGCGTCGAATAAGTTGCTATAAATGTGACGATAGTATCTATATTGAGAAAGAAACTATCGATAGTCAGCCAAAAATAAAACTATCATACTATCGATTGTTTTGCAGCTCTGTCATAAAATCTCTGCTTTTAAAATACAACTCATCGTCTGATCCGAAACCTGCAGTTCAACCCTACAAGAAATGGTTGATTGAAACTAACACATGAACAATAAAAACTCATACATAAACTAAAATAAAAAAATGAATGTGAGTAGCAGAGTTGAATTTTTTGTAAAATACAACTCTGCCACTGTAAATTGAGTCGTAAATTGTAAAATATATCCGTGTGTTTTTAAAATATTAAAATAAATATGAAATATGAAAAGAAAATAAATGTGAAAAGTAGTTTGGTGCATAAAAAAGTTATTAAAAATATAGAATGTGTTAACATGGAGTCGCCAGCATTCTTTCCTTAAAGAACCATGTGGCTGCTGAAGAGGTAGAGCTGAAATTAAGGACAGCAAATTTCACTGAAGCAATATTAACTAATTCAAATTTTTACTTTATTATTTTGTTCTTCACAGACTACATGTATATTTATATAAGCTAAAATCAACGTCGGGGAATACTGCTGATATCCCCACAAACTGTTCGAAAGACCTGCTGGAGAAGTACAATGAGAAAGGTAGATGAGAAAAAATGCTTCCGGGAAGCTTATGTGAGTTGATAATCATCTTCGAGGTATGTACATACTTTGATCTATCGTAAAATATTTTATAACTTATATACATTTTTCTTCATATTTCAGATGTTTTACAGCAGCAGGGAGCGATTGAATTTCAAAAGGTACTACTAATTGCAGTAGAACGCAGTCATCATTGAGCGAATAAAAATATTTAAATATGTAAAATTATATACTAAGTAAATATGTATAAACTAATTTTAAATGTATTTTAATAAATATAAAAATATTGAATCTGTTTCTGCATAAATTTTGCTTAGTAAAGGTGTGTTTACATTGAGTGTACAAGTCATATGTACTGTCAAAATTGCTATCCATATGGAATTTCATGCGTATGTCAAAATCAGTGTTTTACACATGGTTTATAATTTTTGTGTTTAAACGTACACATGTTACGTACATATGACAGAACCTCCTATTATTAAAAACAAAAATCAAATATTAAAAACAGCTGATCTTCAAACTGTGGTTTAGATGAATTATTTTTTTAAATTATTAGTCTATATTATAAAACTAATAATATTAGCTTTATTGGGACTTGCTGTAATAAGTTATTAGCCAATTTTTCATATTTTTGCCGCCATTTCATTTTATTAGAAACCCGCTAGTGATGTCAACTGTGCAAAGAACTACCATTTTGTGTTATCATTTGGGAGCTTTTACAACAGTACAGAATTCAATTTGTAAGAGAGAAATTATATAAAAACAAAAAATAATTATAATAAATAATACAATAAGTATTAACTAATATCATTTGAATAATATCAGCAACAATTAAATGAATAATTCTGTTGATGTTAATGTCAATTTATTTTCGCTCCTTTTTATTAGGAATAAAATATTTTTTATCCTAATTCTTATGAGAATAGAAAAGAATTAAATTTCTTTAAAAAGCCGTTGCTTTTGAAAACGAAAGAAAGAACTCCATTTTATTTAATTTAATTATTTGCATTTGAATGGCGTTAAAAAAATCACAAGCCGTAATAGACTTATTATTTTGTGGTCTTATTGTATGTAAGTTCGGTATGCGTCAATGTAGTTGTCCCATTTTCAAAGACAATGTTTGATGAAAACGTTGATTTTCTTTTACTGGAATGTAATTATAATACCAAAAAATTAAATAGTTTATTTACTTACATATATACATATTTAATTTCAATATCATTTCATTCTTTTTTGGTACAGCAAAACAAAAAAACCAAAAAAAAAACAACTAAAATTAAATAATTAAATTTTAAAGTAAAAAGTGAAAAAAGAAACAAAGAAATTACAATACTTATATTTCCTAGGTTACATAGCGTAGATTTTTCACCATAGTTGCAGTATGATTGCTAAATTCTGCTAATGCTTCCTAATATATTGCAATATAAAAATAGAACTATTCAACATGGATTAAAAACATAAAATTTTGTTAATTTGTAATAAGATTTAGGTTTTATTCATTTTATTTTTTTTTCCAAAATAAAATTCTCTCATTTTCAAAAGCAACGGCTCAATTAAGTGATTTGCAGCAGTTTCGATACCCACAATACCTCAATAGCATTTTTTTGTCCTACACTCCAAAGTTGTTAATTAGGTAATATTACAGTTTACACAGTTACCGTCTTAAAAAAGATTTGAAAAATAATGCACTATAGTAAAGTAAAATTTTAATTTAACTCAGTCTTTCGTAGTACCGGTAATATAGATAAGCACACCTTGACTTTCATCACTATACATTTATGAAATTGTGTTCTCAACATCTATTAAAATTAAGTCATTCGTATAAAAATGTCCAATATACCCACCTGGCTCTAGTTTTGAAAACAGACATATCCCAATGGACCCACAAAAAATAAAGATCTGTCTATGTTTTAAATATCATTAAATTCGCAAACAGATACATATAATATATGTATCTATATTATATTACATAACTTTATTATTAATATCACCTATGAGGTATCGAAATAAATCTTCAAACATTAAGTTACTACCAAAAGTTAGAATAAAGATATTGGTTAATTTTAAACTCCTTAAATTCGCGATAAAAATGTATGAGCGGAATTTTTGAAAATAAAAGTGAACATCACTGAAAACAGCTGTTGTCATATAGTCTTACACATCAAATAGAGCGTGCTTTAAATAAAAAACTAACACATGTTATTGCACATAGGTAAATAACATATGTTATGTTTCAAGAGGTTTACACTATATGTATAGTTTTACATATGGAAAATTTGACATTCCATATGACTTGTACACTCAATCTAAACACACCTTAAGCTATGAGGGGTTTATTCATTCAGTTTGAGTGATCATCGTTGATTAATTTTTACAGCATAGTTGATTAGTAAAAACCAGTAGAGTGAGCAGTACAAAGATATGCTGATTAGTCCAAAGAGTTAATAAGTTCGAGAGAGATGCAAAATCACACGTACACAAATGTGTACGTGTGAATTTTTGTACCATGCCCTTAATAACGTGATGCTAGCTCTGTTCTATGCAATGAGAAAAAATTTCTCATCAGTGACACTCAAAAGATAGCTCAATTGATGGTCACTGTTCTTGTAGGGAACCTTGTCAAATAACTGTCAAAAATTCTCATGTACATACAAAATATATGAAGCAAACCTAAATAGCGCGGCGTCAACGCTTTGCAATTGAAAAATCAAATTTTGACAGAGCGTTAGGTAGTGAAGTACTAAAAAGTGCTAGACGTCGTTACGCCTTACGCCGTTGTTTAGGTTAGTCAGTTAATGTTGTGTTACCACCCGCAAAGTACCAACATTTAATTGAAATGGCCAGCCTTATTTATAGTTGTTTAGTCTAACAGTTACTTGAAAGTGTGTTTTAAGAATTTCAAGTTACAAAGAGTTGAGATGTTACCACGTTACAAGGCAAGTTCTTGATGTATATTTGTATTTAACATTTAATTGCGAAAAAAAGTATAATTAAAAGGCTATAAAAGCAAATGCTGACCTGCCCGGACTAAGGCCTGGACGATTTATATAGTTTAAACAACGATAAAGAAATCAAACATATTTTTATTTTTAATATCAAATCATACGTCCGTTGTGTAAATCATGTTATGTAAAATAAAGCAACAAAACATAGAATTACTCTTAATTTAGCCATTGTAGGGTACTTTTACAATTTATGTTCCCTTTTTTTAAACAATTGTTCTTCTACATTGAAGAAAAAACACATACAAACCGCTCTTAAGCCTTCAAAATGTTTAAAAATTCTAATGAATGAAAAATAATAAAAAATGTTCCAAACAGTTTTAAGAAAGACGTGTTAAATAGCGGATGAAGTTGAATTCGGAATATTTTTGAAGACCAACAAAAGCTTAAACTTTCGAACAAAACGAACTTTTAAGTCAAAATAATTAACACCTTTTGCCTGTGTAAATCAAATGCAATCAATACAAATATAAATAAGACTAATGAAATTGTGTGTGCCTTCTAGTTCCTAACTTATTTCAAATAAAATAAAATAAAAAGGTGGGTACATGTCAATGGCTTTCTTTCGGAACAATAATTAAAAAAGTAGATTCATTTTGCCAAGAGCAACTTCTTATTCGCTGATTAAAAACAATATTTTCTGTATTTATTTATTTTGAGTGAATGATAGCTGTGTCCGTTTACAAGAGTAAAATAGAAAACCTTTTACAATTGGAAATTTTGATAAATTTGTTTAACATTTTGCAAATTCGTTTAAATCTAAATCAAAATAAATAGAACAATAAGCAAGCAAAAATCGAATAATAACTATTAAAATTATTTTTTAAATTTATTTAATAAAGGAGTATTAATACAGGTATATAAATGCAAGGCGAATTAAAATAAAACACAGCAACCAAGGTACATTAATCTGGTAGCCTCATGCCGGAGGGGAAATATTAAGGCGAAAATTATCAATTTTTATATGGATTTTGACAGTTAAACTTACAATTTTCCCCTTAAATGGAAATTTATCTATCAAACTCTATATTTAAAAAATTGTCGCCTTAATATTTCCCCTTCGTAAAGAGGTTACCTGATAAATGTGCCTCGTAAGCAATCTTTTATTGGCGAGATGTTTCAAAAAATATTTGACTAAAATTACAAAAGGCAAATCCAATGTGAATCTATTAACTAAGTGGTAGCAATACGTTGTAAGTTGTACATCAATACACATTTATCAGGTAGCCTCACTACGGAAGGAACAAATTTAAATTTTTTTATATGGGGATTGACTGTTAAACTTCCATTTAAGAGGAAAAAATATAAGTTTAACTGTCAATATCCATATAATAATGTTTGCCTTAATATTTCCCCGCCGTAGTGAGGCTACCTGATAAATGTGCCTTGATTGTACATGTTGTTGAAAATGTTTACATCGAAGAAGTACTATTGTAGAATCCGGCGACTTAAGCCTAGTACTCTGTTCGAATTTGTGAAAAATGTCAAGGCGAATTCATACCAGGTGGAGTCGATAGCCCAGCTGATTGTTTTTTGCGAATGTCTTGTCAAAAAATACATTGTTTCATATCTGCTAATCTAATGTCAAAGTTGTTGTTTTGTTGTAGTTGTTGTCCTGCTGCTCACACCTGGTATGAATTCGCCTTGGAAAAATGTTGAGCAACATTTATTATTTCACAAGAAAAATTTGACATTTAAAATGTGGTATCTATCTCGCGATTTGGAAGATTTTTACGATTTTATTGCTTTTAAATATACGACATTGTTTTACAAAGTTTTTCTCAAGGCGAATTCATACCAGGTGTGAGCAGTAGAGCAACAACTACAACAAAACCACAACTTTGACATTAGATTAGCAGATATGAAACAATGTATTTTTGACAACACATTAACAAAAAAAACGAGAGTAAAAAACAATCAGCTGGGCTATCAACTCCACCTGGTATGAATTCGCCTTGGTTTTCCTCAAGTGTTGTCCGAAACATTTCAATGTTTTTCCACAGTAAAAACAGAGTACTACTTCTTCAACATTTTTCCATTACTTTTCCATACAAATTTGTAGTTTGACAACATTCCGCATGAAAAAGTGAACAGAATAATGGGCTTTATTCATTAAACACATAGGCGTCAGCAGGCCGTTGTGGTTGTAGCCAACTTAGGCTAATTTGTATTTTTGTAAGCGATAATGAGAGCTGAAAAAATATTTTATTCAGAAGGGTATAACAAAATTAAAAATTAATAAATTACAATTAGAGTTTTTAAGCAAATAAATTTATTTATTTTGTCGCGGTAAAAGTGTTTTTTAAAGAAGTTATTTTATTTTTATAAAATTAAAATATGTATGTTTACATCATCATAATTAAGTAGCTGACTACACCGCGATGATTGTAATCAATGGCGTTTGTAGTCATATGGCTGTGTAGCCGCTATCTATGTAATGGGTGATTTTTTTGAGGTTAGGATTTTCATGCATTAGTATTTGACAGATCACGTGAGATTTCAGACATGGTGCCAAAGAGAAAGATGCTCAGTATGCTTTGACATTTCATCATGAATAGACTTACTAACGAGCAACGCTTGCAAATCATTGAATTTTATTACCAAAATCAGTGTTCGGTTCGAAATGTTCAAATGTGACAAATTTTGTTCAGCGATGAGGCTCATTTCTGGTTGAATGGCTACGTAAATAAGCAAAATTGCCGCATTTGGAGTGAAGAGCAACCAGAAGCCGTTCAAGAACTGCCCATGCATCCCGAAAAATGCACTGTTTGGTGTGGTTTGTACGCTGGTGGAATCATTGGACCGTATTTTTTCAAAGATGCTGTTGGACGCAACGTTACGGTGAATGGCGATCGCTATCGTTCGATGCTAACAAACTTTTTGTTGCCAAAAATGGATCAACTGAACTTGGTTGACATGTGGTTTCAACAAGATGGCGCTACATGCCACACAGCTCGCGATTCTATGGCCATTTTGAGGGAAAACTTCGGAGAACAATTCATCTCAAGAAATGGACCGGAGAGTTGGCCACCAAGATCATGCGATTTGACGCCTTTAGACTATTTTTTGTGGGGCTACGTCAAGTCTAAAGTCTACAGAAATAAGCCAGCAACTATTCCAGCTTTGGAAGACAACATTTCCGAAGAAATTCGGGCTATTCCGGCCGAAATGCTCGAAAAAGTTGCCCAAAATTGGACTTTCCGAATGGACCACCTAAGACGCAGCCGCGGTCAACATTTAAATGAAATTATCTTCAAAAAGTAAATGTCATGGACCAATCTAACGTTTCAAATAAAGAACCGATGAGATTTTGCAAATTTTATGCATTTTTTTAAAAAAAAAATTTCTCAAGCTCTTAAAAAATCACTCGTTATGTATATGTTTATAGCAACCTATAATAGGTTGTGAATTAAACAAATAAACCGAATTAGTTTATATTGAAATTATTTAAGGAAATTTGGATTTGGATCGATTTGAAAGTTTCATCAGAATTTTTGGTTATTTTTGTGCATTGTTTATTCCATTATATTTTTTTCAAAGATCTACCTACTATTGTTTTTTAGCTACTAAAAAGTGGGCTTGGTAAATGTTTCTTTCCATAAAAATCTAAGTTGGGTTACGATGAAATCGGGGCAGCAGTTCTTAAGTGATGCGATTACCAACGAACGACATTTGTTTTTATTTATATAGATTTCTATGTATTGGGTTTTATTAAACCATATAAGTAAACATTACTGGTTATCAAAGAATGTATTTAAATGTTATTTGAGTATGTCATTGCAGCGTTCAAGCTAGGCGCTTAACAACGCTATGCTTGACGCACTGATTTAGTTTGGGCTTTAAGTTGAAAGAATTACAAGGCCAAATAAACCACAATAGCTGCTTGCCAAACAGAGCCGAATTTTATGCTTGAATAAGCCATTTGAGTAGTTTACAGTACTGTTTTCGTGTTTGTCCAGCTGCTGAAAGCTTGCTTGTGTATAAATTAAACATTTTTCATATTTTTTTTCAAAATTTTGGCTTTTTGTCAAAGTAAGTGTGTAATTAAATTTTTTCACAAGAATAAAATTTCTGTAAAGTGCAGACGTCCCAGAAAATTATAATCGAAAAAGAAAAACCATTTACAGAATTTATCGAAATTTATTAAATCCTTACCAACGCTATGGAAGGAATAGTCAAAAAATTGAATTAATTGAAAACTCTTTACACATAAATTTATTTATATGCATTTGAATGCATATCTTAAGTCGTAACTAATTAAAATTCTGCAGTATTTCCGATGTATGAGCTTATCGCAAGCAAAAAGGAACTTCGTCCCCATGCAGACGTGCAATTTTTGTTTCTGGAATTTTACTTAATTCTCTTTTGAAATTTAATTCATTTCCATACATTGCAATTTTTATTTCTTACGACTGTATACTTTTACTCGAAAAGAGCGAGTAACAACAACAAGATAAAGTTGTAGTAGAGTTGCCGGTATATGACATACGAGGGTATGATCAAAAAATAACGATTATATTTTGACCCTTTAGTTTTTATTTTTTAAGTTGTAGCATTCCCTTTTTACCGACTTCAAAAAAAGAAGGAGGTTATCAATTCGTCTGTGTGTTGCTTTTTTTTTTGTATGCTTGTGCCTTCAGAACTCGGTAAAATTTTTGCGCTATTAGATAGGTTATGGCTACAGATTGGTCTCATTTTAAAAGAAGTTCAAAATTTTCAAAATTAAAGGGTGTCCCCATACAACATACATATTTTTTACGTGTATTTAGAACTTTATAGGTCACCAATTTAAAATTAAAAAAAAAGTACGTATCACTATAGCTCCCAATAACAAAAAGTAATTAAAAAATAAAATTAAAGGGTGACCCCATAGGTGACGTAATTTCACCTTTATTCTCCTATCCTTTGAACCGTTATAGACAAACACTTGAAAGTTGCACAGAATGCTCGTTACTGTCTGTTATAATAAGTATAAATATTTAAAATTAGAAATTAAAGGGCGTCCCATTTGTTGGTTTATTTTGATATATATATATGGCCAAACTTTTGAACCGTGATAGACAGACAGTTGAAATTTACAAAGAACTTGTATTGCTAAGTCCGCTAAAATAACAAGTGTAAAATATGAATTTGGAAATTAAAGGGTGTCCCAATAGTTAATGTAAAAGTGATATATATGGCCAAACTTTTCAACTGTTATAGATAGACAGTTGAAATTTACAAAGAACCTATATTGCTTAGTCCGCTATTACAACAAGTATAAAATTTGGATCTATAAATTAAAGGGTGTCCCCATTATTGATGTAATTTGACCATTATGTCCTCATCTTTGGAACCGTTATAGACAAACACTTGAAAAATAGACAGAATGTTCACTACTATGTCTGGTGTAACAACAAGTATAAATATTTAAAATTGGAAATTAAAGGGTGTCCCAATAGTTGATGTTATTTGATGTATATGGACACGAAGTTAAAATTTAAAAAGAATCTGTATGACAGAGTCCTCTTTAAAAAGTATTTATATTAAAATTTGAATTTAAAGAGTGTCCCAATAGATGACAGCATTAGATATATTTGACCCTATCTTTTAAACAGTTATTGATAAACACTTAACAATTAGACAGATTGTCCTTTACTATATCTGTTATAATAAGTATAAATATTTAAAATTCTAAAGTACAGGGTGTCGCAATAGTTTATGTAATTTGATGTATATGACCAAACTTTTAAACCGTTACAGACAGACGGTTGAATTTTACAATGAACCTGTATTGCTACGACCGCTATAACTAGCATAAAATTTGAATTCGGAAATTACAGGGTGTTGCAATAGTTAAAGAAACATGATATTAGGTTTTTCTGTTTTGAAGTCGGTTTTTTTGCAAGAATTATTTTACCATACGTAGTATAAGGTAAAGTATAGTAATGTGGAGTTTGTACAGGTTATACCGTTTGATATATCAAAATGAAATTCAGTATGTGCCTTTGGTTTATGGATATGAAGAGCTGTATACATTTTGGGCATAATCGGGAAGGGGCAAGGGGTAGTTTACCTAACACCCCAAATCGAAAATAATTTTTTTTTGATTCGAATATACTTTGAACTTTTACCCCCATATTTATAAAAAATAAAACTTGTTTGAAATGTATTTTAGAACAACTTTTGTATGAAAAATTAGTTCTAAAAGAGATTTCAAATATATTTTATTTTTTATAAATATGGGGGTTATTCTTTATGTAATATATCCATAAAAATATCTGTTTCCATATGGTATGGTAAAGTTGAGTGTAGGCCACTCCAGTTTTATTAAATAAAAAATTTATTATTTACAAGTAAATTTTACACACCAACAATTTCAGTATATTTTTTATCTCATGAAAAGCATGAATTTTACTGCTTTAAGAAATGGCTGAACAATTGTAAATTACAAAGCAAAAATAAATGTAGTACACATTGTCACCAAGTCGATAATACGCGAGTTAAAAGTTTCGTTTTTATAAATAAATTGAAACATTAGCTCGTTGTTCTATGAACAGAACTTCTTTGTTTATGGATTTAAATCTTAAAACTGAAATTCTTATGAATATTTTAATTTAACTTAAGCCAAGCAGTGTAAACATGAAATACTTATGTTGCCGTCTGGTAAAATGTGAGAATAAAGTATTGACATTAAAAAAGTAATTTGAAACCTTTCGGTATCCCTACACTTTACCAGCAGTTAATGTTATTTGCGGGGTTGATATGTAACGTACGCAATTAAAGAAGATTAAAACGTAATAAGTTTTCTGGATCAGGAAAACTGAAAAACTAATGCCTACAATGGTAAAATATACAGTGGTGTTCCATAAAATAGAGACACATTTTACTACATATTTCGAAAAAGAAAAAAACATACTAAATCTTCATACAAAATTTTAAGGTTTTTATTTCTCTGAGACCGAACAACTGCCCAACTAAATTACTATAGACCGGTTTTGATAAAAAACTTAAAATTAAATATATATGTACGTAAAAACATTCAAAATTCAAGATTTTAGGTGTGCAAAAAAATAGAGCCATCCACTTCGATTATCTAAAAAACACAAAATTCCAAAAGATGAATTATCTTTATTACCTTAGTACTAAGTGGAATATAATTTATTTTTGATAACGGGTAAGCACCATTTTGGCATAGGGTCAATGAGTTTTTGGCATGTCTCAATTGGAATATTACGCCATGCTCCTTTAACTAATGCACACAAGTGATCTTTATTAGTTGCATGTTTTCCCTTAAGAGCTGATTTAACTAGTTCTTAATGGGTTAAAGACAACGGAGCAGGCCTGCTTAAAACAAATACCCCGTATTTTTCAAACCAATCTTTTGCCCACTTCGATGTGTGTTTCGGGTCATTGTCTTGCTGAAACACAAAGTTTGACAATGTTCCGCATGAAAAACTGAACAGAGTGCCAGGCTAGAAATAAATCAGTCAAGTACGAAAGGTCTGTCAAATGCTTATGCAACTTATTGAAAACATTAAGGTGGCACATTTGTTTTATTCGTCCTTTTGCAAAATAATAATTTTATTCTGAATAAATGAAATTTGTTAAAAAAGAAGGTGTTAAATAAACATATTTTATATACCAATTTATAATTAGTTTTAATAGTTTTAAAAAAATTTCGAAAGAAAAATACAACAAAATAATTTAATTTAATAGAGTAAAAGGAGAAAAAAGCTTTTTAAGTGTTTTCTTTTCTGATTTAATATCTGTCTACAAAGTACTCATTGTGTCAAGCTCTTCCGTTGTTACTTTGATTTCAGTTGAGAACGTTAAAGTATAAGGTATGACGGATTCTATGTGCCCCGGCCTTAGTACATTATAGTTTGTCACATATGATTTATATGTAATTGCAGAGTTGTTTAAGTTGGGCCTTTATAGACTCACACACGTAGACTCCGTACTATGTTCCATACAACATTAATTGTTAACTTGTTCATATCTTATGGGTCACCCTTTAATATTCAATTATTTTTTTATACTAGAGCATAGTACTAAATACCCTGTGTAAATATCAAGTGTCTTCTTATAACATCTAGGAGAGATTGTAAAATTACTCAAATACGATACATCTAGGGAACACCACTTTAATTTTTAATAAATTTATTTTCGTTACTTGTTGTTACAGTAGATATTATAAAATATAATCTGTATAAATTTTAAGTGTCAGACGATCACTGTGGAAATATAAGGTTGTATATCCCTTCCGGTTAAAAAATTTTACGTAAATATTTGTCACTTTCGCAAAACCGTTTAATTTAATTTTTTTATATTTTTTTGCTATAGCGGACATAAATTTACACACTCTGTATAAATTTACGTTTCAAAAATTAAAGTCATATTCGCGAAAATTGTATCACTATCGGAACACCCTTTACATTTTAGTAACTATAGCGGCCATGGTTTTACACTTTCTATAAAAATATCAGGAGCCTACCTATTGCGGTTCAAAAAATAAGGTAATATACGTGAGAAACATGTCACCCTTTCATTTTTAGTAATTGTCAACGCGGCCGTGGCAACACAACTGCTGTTCAAAAAATAAGGCGTTATACATGCAAATCATGTCACTGTCGGAAAACCCTTTAATTTTGACTGTTTTTTATAGAGATCATAGTAATGCACCATCTGCGAAAATTCCAAGAGTATATCTATTATGGTTAGAAAATTAGGCCATATTCGTGAAAATCACTTCACTGTCTGAATACCCTTCAATATTTATAGTGGAAATACACCTCCTATAAAAATTTCAAGAGTCTACCTATTATCGTTAAAAAAATTAGGTCATATAAATGCAAATCGCGTCACCATCGAACAACCTTTAATTTTTAGGTTTAATTTTGTATACTTGTTTATAAAGCAAACCTATTTTTAATTGCGGTGGTTGCCTACTACAGCTCAAGAAATAAAGACTTAACACAAATAACACGTCACTTTCGGAACACTCTATAAGTTTAAGTGCTTGTTGCTATAGCGGCCACAGTTATTTACCTTCTGTGAAAATTTTAAGAGTCTACCTATTATGGTTTAAAACTTAGGATGCAAAAACGTCACTATCGGAACACCCTTTAATTTGTAGGTTAATTTTTTTAATACTTGTTTATATAGCGAACTAAGTTTTAATTACTGTTTATAAATTTTAAGTGTATGCATCCTATAGTTTAAAAAACACATATACATGAATAACACGTCTCTATCGGAACACCCTATAAGTTTTAGTATTTGTTGCTAAAGCATCAAAGTTTTACATCTTCTGTGAACATTTCAAAAGTCTAAATATTACGCTACCAAAGATAAAAGGCGCTGACAGACGGACATACATTGCAGTGAATTCAATAGGGTTACGATTTTACCCTTTGGGTACGGATCCCTACAAATGAATTAAAAGATTATATTTTTATGTTACAACAGTCATTTTTGTGTTATTTTAAATATAACTGAGTATACTGGATAATAATTTTAAGAATATAGCTCAATTGGTTCAGATAATGTTTAACCTTAACGATCAGTGAAACGGGTGGCGCTAACCTGATGACTCGTAGTGTACATATTTTCTTTCGATTTTGATTTGTGTTTTGGTTTAGAAAATTTAACTTAGTTCTGCGTAGTTCGAATAACACTTTTCTATAAACAGTGTTCTTTGTAAAAATTCGATTATTTTGCAATAAGTTGCCTTGACCCTTACCATCATTTACATAAATCTTTAATCCATCACATGAACGGACTCTACTTGCAGCAACATATAATTGTACATGGAAAACGCAGGACGTCGCAATAAAAAATTAGTTTTTTAAGTTTGATCTTGTGATTTTTTATAGTCCTAGCAATTGCTGGTATTACGGGAAACTGTGTTCTGACTGCAAAGGTTAAATTGACTCTTGAAATTAAAATCCTTTTATTAATAGCGGATCCAGTTAAGACTTTACAATCAATTGTATTGCGCTGCAAGCTTTTAACTTCCATTCGTGTTCCATTAACTAAAGCTTGTGCGGTATTTAAGTTACGATTGAGCCTCAAGGGCTTTTCACACTATAATACAAGTATTAATACTTTTGAGGAAAATGCAACCCTGACATGATGAGTTGTTTTTTTGTTTTTTTTTGAAAAATTTTAAACGGCGATTAGATCAGAGTTGCATTTTTGTCAAAAGTAGTAATACTTGTATTATAGTAGCTCTGTTCAGTAACTGAAAGTAATTACTAATTTTTACTGGAAAAGCGTTCATTAACTCGAAAGCCTAGCAACGAAAGAGTAAAACAAGAGAATAAAAATGTGAGAGAAAAAAAATTACTTGCAAGTTTTTGCTAGTCCCCAATATTGGGATCTGACAATGCTTAAATTGTTGTACATACCGTCCCAGTGATAAAATTGTACCAAATCAGCATCAATTGTACCAACATTTGACATTACGGAAAAAAACAAACAAAACATACAGTAGCTCGACATTAAAAGATGCTAATTAAAACTTTAATACTAGGGTATTTTAAAGTGATGATAATTGACCTAGTCATCGAAAATCAAATCGTATACAATTTTTTAAGATTAAGGTAAAGGAAATCGAGCAATTTCTAAAATAAATACCAAAAAATCCCAAAATTGGAATTTTTAGGCTTTGACCCATAAAGTCCACATATCGGCTAGGGTTTATGAATAATTGGGAATATATATAGCAGTCTTCTTTTTCCGATCCACTTGGTATTTTAGAACATATTGGCTAATGTCAAAATTTCGATGTAAAATAGAACAAATTGAAGAACCTCTATATTCTACGAGGATCATCACTTTTACACGAAATTTGGTTTAGAATATAAAATTTTTATATATGTATGTACATATATACAATTTTTATATATTCCTTAAGAATTTCCTTTATTAAAAAAAGATTAATGGCCCATTTTTAGGCTAAAATACACAAAATGCAATAATTTCGAAGTTTTTAAATTGAAAACTAGATGTTGTTAACTCAACGAAAATAACTGAAAAAATGTGGTAATACTAAATAGATCTTTAAGACGATTTAAAATTTAAAAAAATCAAACAAAAGTTGAAAAAAGCCAAGCTCTAAAAAATTAAAGCCACGTAGCGCCACCACTGGTAAGTGACTGATCCGAAGCTTTAAAACTTAAGCTGCTACGTCCATGTCAAATCTTGGATTAATTGAACTGCCTCTTTACAGATGGCCCTTTACATTGTGCAATGTTAGGATCTGGCTACACTACAATTGCAATGAAGTGCTTGAAACTTCACTAGGTATAGCAGAGTAAATAATAAAAATCCTGAACATAAATCAAGAAAGTGTCAATTTAGACAGGGGTGAAGAAATATAAAGTTAGAAATGTAAAACAAAAATTTTTTTGATTAAATAAAAATATTTATTGAATAAATTTTATATGAAATTGTACCAAAAAAGCATTAAGTGTACCAGTGTACCACTGATGTGTCGATAGTACAAAATTTGGTACAATTGTACCACAAATCTCAACACTGCTAGTTCCCTTTCACAATAGGGCAGAAACAGGGAAGACAGACGAGATTTGTAGGCAAGGGATTGAAGAGGTAGAGTGTGTATTTCATGTCTATCATACTGGACATTTTTTCGTTTCTCTTTTCTGCCTTTTCCTGTGTTGCTTCACATTATATTTCTCAAGTCGGCATCAAATTGCTTAAAATTTCTCAATAAAGTACATGTACCACAGATTTTCAAACACACACATGTAAAGTAAATAAATCCGAAAGTAGAATGTGCAAAAATCTGTCTGTCTTGTTTATGTCCTATTGCGAAATCATTAAGACAGAGCAAAAGAGAATTCAAAAAATGTCTGCCCTGTTTCTGTCTATTGTAAATGCAGTCCTAGTCAAATTTTTACTAGCAAGAATTTGTCAATCAGCTGTTCGGGATTTTGTGTTCAACATATTTTTTTGGAAAAATGGTATGAAAAAAGAAATTTTTTCAATATTAACGAAAATATAAGTATTTAGTAGTTAAAATAATTAATTTAGCGAGGGTATTAAACGATAAAATTTAGTTTTTCCATTTTAAATTTAGGTTTTCATTTTAGGTCTTTTTGTTTTAAAATAATAAACAGTAAACAATTCAGGGATGATACATTTATTGCAATCGTACTTTTTTCGGTAGAATTATGATTTTAAAATTGGTATTATACAGTTTTTAATATATTTTGAACAATAAACATATTTGCGTTTTGGAATATTATTAATGTAAATATTATAGAAGTTTCTTTGAAATAAAAATGTTTATTATAACTGACTAATCAAAACTATTGACATCTAAAGCTTAAATACATCATAAACTCTTTCAAACACTATCCAATATTTTAAAACAATAATTTTATTTAAATAATTGTGCTTTTATTTTCGTTGTTTGATTTACTTCTATGGTTTCCTTGAGATAACTATTATCAGTTTGAACTTCTTTAAAGCGACATTTCTGGCTAACAACGGCAGATTACTCTATGTACAATTACGTTTTCAAAGGTACTATTTTATGGTCTAATCGATACAAGTTTTAAGTCCTTCCTGACGCCACCGTACTCTACTTGCTAACTTTTGTAAAGCGTTCATTTACTTTTTCATATTTAGGAGAGTAATAATGTAAATTTCTGTTTTACACTCTCCTTGCTAGTTTCTGCTAGGAAAGTTACTGAGCAGACCTAGTGTAAAATACCCTAATGAATTAACTTTCAACCGTAGTTTATAAGGTGGCATACCGCGTGCAACTCTTATATGTTTTGTTTTAAACTAACGTGATGAAATGAATTCTAATGAATCCAGCCAAGGCGAATTGAATACTAGGTAAAATTGATAGCCCAGGTGAACATCAACTTTTATACATATGTGTTTTATACCCTGCTATGTCAAAATTTTTTCACATTTTCTTTGCGACACATTTCTTAAATAAAACTTGAAAATAAAAATTTATTGCACTCCAAGATAATGTTTTTTTATTTTTCACTTTTTACTTTAAATATAACATATTTTGTAAAAACTAACAAAACTTTTGTGTTTTGTCTAAAAAATTTTCTTTTTTTATTTTCTTTTGAATTTTTCTTTGGGTTTTTGACAACTGTGGGTAATTTTATACAAACAAAAATGCATGTGGTTGTTTTTGTTGCTACATTGCGATTACCTAGTATTCAATTCGCCTTGATTCCACCCATGGCGAATTCATACCAGGTGTCAGGAGTACGACAAAATTCGCAGACGCTACCTATTGCAGTTCTCTAGATACTGGATAATAATTTTTTACCTTGCATAGGGGGTACCGTGATCCACCGTTCCAATCCAGCCTATGTTTTTTCTAGAGTATATGGGTATGCGGGTTACATGTACCTACTTTAAAGAGCATGTTTATTATTGTACTATGTAATCGATAATAATTTTTCACTTTATATGGGAGCTACCACTCCCGCTGTCTCAATTCATTCTGTAATTTAGTAGATTATACGGAGTTACTCACGCAAAGTTTCAAGGCGCTATCTATTGTAGTTCGCCCACTATTCCAATTCAGTCTGTGTTTCGCTAATCTATTTACGTTAATATATAGGTTACGGGTGCGAAAATTTAAAACGCTACCTATTACTGTTACCAAGATATACGATGATTAATATTTACTTTGTATGGGATGTGCCACGCCCACGTCGAATATCAAAAAATAAGTACCCTATTTTACCATCCGATGCGAAAGATTAAAATAGAAAGATTAAAATAGAATTCCACACCAAAATTATTAATCGGAATGAAATGAACAATGAGTTCAAATTGATTTTCAAAGTAATCCACCTAAAAATAAATTGCACAATTGGAATTTAACGTTTGGATTGATTATCGATGCGCTCGCAATCACAGAGAACATAACCATTTACAATGTGCACTTTATCAAACTGAATTTATGAAAACACTTTTGAAAAATGGTGATAAAACGCAACAAAGAAACGTATGGGAAAATTAATTTTCTTGATATTTTTTTTTCTGGGATATTTTGGGAATTTCTTCTTGTTTGGCCGGAGTCCAGTCCGAATTGGTATGAATCATCGAAATCGGTCCAGGCGTTCTTCAGTTATAAGCGTAGTAGTTAACGTCACTCTCTTATATATATATACTAGCTGTGACCACACACGTTGTGTGCGTCCTGACAATATTTTGTGACAATTTCAAGAGTCTACTTCTTATGGTTCAAAACTTAGGCCTTATACATGCAAATCACACCACTACCGAAACACCCTTTAATTTTTAGTTTTATTTTTTTATACTTCTTTATATAGTGAACTAAGTTTTAATTACTGTTTATAAATTCCAAGTGTATCCCTCCTACAGTTTAAGAAATAAACACATTTTCGTGAATAGCACCTCTCTATTGGAACACCCTATAAGTTTTAGTATTTGTTGCTATAGCAAGAGCTATACATCATAAGTGAAAATTTCAAGAGTCTACCTATTACGGTTCTAGAGATAAAAGGCGCTGACAGACGGACGGACATTGTAGCGAAAACAATAGGGTTTCGCTTTTACCCTTTGAGTACGGAACCCTAAAAAGGAAAAATTATTAAAACTAATTTTTATACAAAACAACAAAGTCTTTTTAAAATCGAATTGTTTTCAAAATCGTTTTCACTCACATACCTGATTATAAAAAAAAACATATTTACATATTTATTATATTTATACATTACATTTATACATTATATTTATATTTTAGCAATTTTATATTGTTCTAAGTGTATTTGTTTTGTAATTTTTAGTTCCGCCATATTTTCAAATGAACTCCCGTCTTATTGTCATTAACTTCTTAATAATGGTGATAAGAGCTGACATCACCAAAGAGAGGCATTTTTCGCGTAAGTACGGAAACATACAGCCCAAAAGCATTGATCTCAATATTTTTCTTAACTTTGTAAGCTTATGAGGATGCTCGAAACTCTATTATACACGCCGAAGATCTTTTAACAACCGGAGGACGTTTATTGTTGAATAATCGAGAATCAAGAGCAAATGATATATTTCTTAGATACAAATACGAGGAGTTAAGAGCAAGTTTCCAAGATCCCAATAATAATGCTGCTGGTATGCATTTCTTTAATGCAAAACAACTCATCGAAAGAAGCAATGTTTTTAAAATTTTACAAAAAATGCCCAAGGGAGCGAATTTACATATGCACAACACAGCTGCAGTTTCATCTAAATGGGTTGCTAGGAACATCTTCTATATACCCGGTTTATTAAGATGCATGAACAACGAAGGTGTTAATATTTTAACATTTCGTCAACAGCCAAAAGAACATGGCTGTGCCACGCCGTATATACGAATAAGTGATGAACGTCTAAATGCACCTTCAATCCGTGATTATGACAATGCTTTAGAAGGTGTCATAAATCTCTATACACCCCGCCCGGAATGTAAGTTTCAATATTTAAAAATTTAAATTGAAATTATCCTTCTTAATCTCATTTTAGTAGAATATAATTCGATAAATAAGGTTTGGACAAAATTTCAAAACATGTTTAATACAATAGGAGATGCTTTTCTTTACTTGCCTGCATATCGTTCGTATCACCGGCAACTGTTGCAGGAGCTGTACAACGATAATATCATGTATGCCGAAGTTCGCCTGAATTTTAATGAGGTTGTACACTTCGTTTTTCATTCGTTTTATTTAATTTATTTTTTTTTATTTGTTAATTTTTTGTTTTTAAAGTTATACGACATAAATGGTCGCACATATCCTGTCGAACGAACAGTAGCCGAATTAATTTCAGTGATTGAAAATTTTAAAAAGGATCATCCATATTTCTTAGGTCTTAAAATGATATATTCGGTGCGTCGTAACACTGACAGCCATGTAATAAGGCAACGTTTTGAAACTTTTAAAAAATTACAGTGAGTTTTTTTAATATTTATACGGGATTTAGATTTAAAATTTACTAACAAAACTTACGAATGAGTAACTTTCTGTTAAGGAAATATATACGTACCTAAAACATAGCCATTAGTCGGGTTACGTGTCCTTTAAACCAATAACCTTTAAAAAAAATACTTTGAACAACATAGTAGTTTCATAATAGTGTCGACATCAGAAAACGCCAGTTCGTTTTAAAATCAAAGAATATATCACGCATTTTCCAAACATCTATGAAAAAGTAGAATCAGTGTTATTTTACGTGACAAGTTACACAACATATAGTTCAGAGTGTTTAGACGTTTATAACGCGAAAAGTAGGTTTACTTTCAACTTTTGGATGCGTCGCATAGAGGAGCCAAAAGTGCTTTTTTCGCGGATTAATTATTATCTCCACAATTACAATAGTGAGGCCTACAAATTTTATGTGGATAGATCATCTAACAAACTGCATGTTGGAACAAAATCTTGTGGCATTAGAGGAGGAGGGGAGGTTCTACAGAACTAACTCTTAAAACAAAACTGCATTTGTGAACAAAATCTTGAATGTATGCGAGAGGGGAAATGGATACCCCTATACAAAAATATTCATAATTTTCCTATATCTGCAGAACACCAATAGCGATGCACTCTAAATTAAATGAGGGTCACTCTTACAACAAACTGTATGTTTGAATAACATCGCAGGTGTCATACGAGGGGGAAAATGGATTTCACATACAGGGGTAATGGATTACCTACATCCTACATCTGCAGAACTACCATACCAAACCCTAAATCGAATAAGTGTTACTCTTAGAGCAAACTATATGTTTTAGTAACATCTTGGTGTTATAGGAGGGGGGGAGAGATGGGTACCCTCATACGAAAAATATTACTTTTTCTATATCTTACAGCAAAAATAAAAGTTGGCAAAATAAAAGTTGAGGCTGTTACTAATTCGCACATAACTTTTAACTGCGCACCGATGCACAGGCCAATTATTTCTAAAATAACGCTTTTTGTTCAGGCTTTAAAACTAAATTAAAATCTTTGCTCAACTCAGTCCAACCAATAACTTTACGTCCACTTTGGCTTTCCAATGTAAACAGTTAAAACAAAAACACTTCCACAAATAATTTGTAATACAAATTTAAACAAAATGTTTTATTAAATATGTACCTGAACTTGGTGGCTGATGAGTAAATTGTTGGAAATAGTGTTTCATTGCACCTTTTTGTTCCTATTTTTTAGTTTTTTTACACAATATTCATTTTCAACGCGTTACTACAACAGCACCATATCCTATTTGACATTAAATTTTGATGTAGAATTGTATGCTCTGTAATAGAGTACTTTTAGTTTTCACGATACTTGAAATTTATTTCATTTAATTAATCCGCGAAAAAATGTCATTTGACCCCTCTGTGCATGGTAAGCGACATGAAAAAGATCAGATGTTTTTATAGCAAACGATGACAGATTATATTTTATTTTTAATGTTATCGAAAAATGCATTTATATAGTGGATTAATTTGCTTCTATTTTTCAAAAAGCAAGGCTTTCGTAATAAAATTTAGAAATGTTTCCAAAAATAATTTTATATTTCAAGAGAAATGATTAAAGTTGAAACCAGAGATCGTAGAAATGTACAAGAAATTTTAACGTACACCTTCAAAACACTGTACACCTTCTATACATTGAAGACATTGCCTTTCTTTCGGCATGTACATCTGATATTAATGTGTGTCTATGACTGTACTTGTGTATATGCTTTAGCAAGCAAACAAAGGGAGTTGCCATATTAGTGATTTTTGTAACTTTTGAACTAGAGACATAAAAATGATGTTGGGTATTTATAATATTTTCAGTATTTGCTAAAAGTGATTTGGGTATTTATAATATTTTCAGTATTTGCTTTTACAGCACACACACACATTAATCTAATGAAGTTACAAAACAAAATCAATCGTATCTTCACCACTAATGTGCATACGTATATAAAGTTAATTCGATGCTTTTAATGTCTTCAATGTACACATTTAGATATAATGCACAGCAGGACACTCAAGAGTTATTTGTGTATAAAGTGCGTCAGGCATACATTTTCAATGTATTTTTTTCCGAATTCCATTGTGTAGCTTTGTGTGTATAGAGGATAAAATGTGTACACTAAATTAATCTCTGGTTGAAACATCACTAGATTTATCTTCAGATCATTCACCCACTATTATTTCTATATGGAATGCGCAAGTAATATTATTACCGACCGATTTATGCATTCGCATAAATTTGTTAAATTAAAGGAAATATATTAGTTCACACTGTTCGCAGAATGTACCGCTAAGAACACCAGAGCCGTAGGGCTGTGTCTTTCTGAATTTGAGAAAAACCTTAAGTTAGCTTTTTAACATGCAACAACAACAACCTGACAACAAACTAGGCGCAACAAAATTTTTTCTGCGGATGTCGAACTCATCTTAAGTGAAAAAATAAGAATTCGAAGAGAGTGATAAGCACACCGATCTCCTCAACTCAAAAACAGCCTAGAAGTATGCACGAAAAGGCTTAAAGAGCTGCTCGAATGCCAAAAAGAGCATCCCTGAAAAATTTCTTAACGGATCTTGACACAAATGCACAATTAGATTATGCAATACTGCGTGCATGTAGAAACTTAAAAGTTTTGAGGTTCGAGATATTGGAAGGAAAATAACTGCTTTAAACACCAAGAAACTGCCTGGTTTTAATAAAACCAGCTATAAGATGCTAATTTTGCTGCTCCGTATAGCACTAAAAATAATTTGTTTTATATTTAATGCCATTTTACATTTTTAAGCGCATCGCAGTCAATTGACGCTGGTGTACAAGCTAATTTATTAGGATCCATTTTATATTTGTTGTACAGTTCGGATATGACAACTAGCAAAATCCCCAAATAGAATCCCGATAGCAACAAGACAACATATTCAATCTAGAAAAGAGATTGAAGAAATGGAAAATAAAGATGATCGAACAAAAATGTACTCGTATAACGTTCACAATGCGTATTCGCACAAATAATCAAATTATACCTCAAGTTTCTGGAGTCAAATAGCTCGGTATACATCTTGATGGCGTCTTACTTGGAAAATCCATATTGAATCAAAGTTAACACAAATTAGGTTGAGAGCAGCACACCCTAACTGCTTTAGTGCTTAGAAACTCTACACTCAGCTTATATTGCAAAATTCTGCTGTACAATTCGATCCTCAACCCAATATGGTGTTAATTGCCACCTTGAGCTAATCGCCGCTGCAATTGTTTTTTGAAAAATTTCGAACAATAACTTGTCATGTCAGGGTTTCATTTTCCTCAAAAGTAATAATACTCATATGATAGTGTGAAACGGCCTTAAGTAGAATTTAAATTTTTTCACGGAAAAATTATAGTAAATATTTTTGTTTGTGTTTTTGCAATTTATAGCGGTTGAGCAGCAACTGTAAAACTAATTCGTCACTGCCATGTTATATAATAGTTTTTATAACAAATGTTTTAATGTTTTAACAACCATGTTAAGACGTGGAAAAACATTAACATGGACAGTCTAACACTAATATGATGTTAGTGTTAATCGGGTATGTTCTGTAATCCGAAACCGAGTGAAATTGAAATCGAATAAATATTTAAAGAAAAATATATCTTAGTTGCGCCTATTATTTTAAAGCATTAGCAATCAAGGAAGTTATGTGAATGGTCTTTAATCAAATGTATAAAAAATAATATCAAAATGTTGTAAGATTCGGATTCAATTTCACTCGGTTTCGGATTACAGAACATACCTGAATGTTTTGCATTTTAACTCTAACGTAGACGGGGGATATGTACATATGTCGCACTCGAATATAAAGATTTGTCGCAATGTAATTACAATATGTAACGGACTGTAGTATTGTTACTATTAGAAAGTTAAGACATTTTTTTAAATACTTTTATGAAAAAAAAGTTTATTAAAAATGATTAATTTATAGGTATGTAGCCTAGAACAATTACTAATTACTATCATTTTAGTTCCTTCTACCCCAAATATATAATTGGCTTCGATTTGGTGGGCCAGGAAGACGTAGGTAAACCTCTATACGATTTTGTCCATGCACTTACTGACAAACCACAAACTTCAAAGTTTTTCTTTCACGCCGGAGAAACAAGTAAGTTTTGCTGCGCTTTGTACTAAACTCACATTTTATGAATTTTGTTTCTAAAGATTGGTATGGGGCCTCGACGGATTACAATTTACTTGATGCCGTGCTTTTAAATACCACCCGCATTGGTCACGGTTATGCCCTCATGAAACATCCCATGCTTTGGCAAGCAGTCAAGAATCGTGGCATAGCGGTTGAGGTTAGCCCGATATCGAATCAAGTTTTGCACCTGGTATGGGATCTACGCAATCACCCAGGTTCATTTTTTATTTCACAAAATATACCCATTGTGATTTGCAGCGATGATCCCGGCTTTTGGGATGCCAAGGGATTGAGTTATGATTTCTACTATGCCATTATGAGTTTCGCACCAAATAATGCCGGTCTGAGGACGCTTAAGCAGCTGGTATTCAATGCGATTAACTATTCCACATTGCACCCAAAGGAGCATCGAAGAGCTTTTGCGGTGTTTCAGGCACAGTGGGATATATTCATAGATGCTATTTTAAGCGGCTCTATAGTTTAAGCAAGAAAATGAAATAAATATTTTTTTGCTTTGTAAGAAAAAAATTAATAAAAAATAAAAAAGTATGTTATACATACATCACTTTATTTTTAACGGAATAAAATTTTTACTCGTTTTAAAGGAAAAAAAATAACTTATTTTATTATTATTATTATTATTATATTAAACTTTTATAAATACAAGACTAATATATATAAAAAAAGAGCTCTAGCTACCAGGTCTATCAGCTATTTGGGGTATTTTAGTTTATATTTTTAATTTTAATCGTGATATGTAGTTAAAAATTGTATTGATATTTTCGCGTGATGGTTCCTTAAGTAGGGTGAGACCACAGTTATGGTGGTATTTCGTCTGCAGTCCTGCTAAACTAGGACAAGTTGATAGAATATGTTTTACTGAGACTATAGCTCCACAGTAGGAGCAGTTGTTGTTAAAATGTTTGTTAATTAAATGTTGATGGGTGGTGATCGTATGCCCCATTCGTAAAGAGGAAAAAACTTTTATTTTGTTTTTGTTGATATTTGTAGGTGTTTTTATGTTTGGGTTGATTTGGGAATAGTGAGGATGGTAGTAGCTTTTCATATTGGTCACTCTTTGATATTTAAGGTTGATAATAATGTTATTAAGGACATCGAGCCTTTCAGTTAGTGGGTCCTTGATTATCGGAGATAAACATGTACGTTTTGCAACTGCGTCTGCAAAGTTCTTTCCTTGTATTCCAACATGCCCTGGTATCCAAAATGATTTTATTTTATTTTTGTAGTGAATTAATAAATCACTGAATTTGTTTATTGAACGCCAGTTGCTATTGCTCAGTTTATTTACCGTAGTTATAACTGAGAAGCTGTCGGAAAAGTTAAGTTTTTTTCTTGGACTTACATGCAATATATATAGCTTCTAAAATACCAGCTGCTTCCGCAGTAAATATTGAGGAGAACTCTTCCAGTGTTTTTGAGAATAGAGTAGTACCGTAACGAGCAATAAAATTTAAAATACTGAAATCATATAAATTCTTCCGTGTTCTGTATTTCGAGTGGAAGGAAAACTTGTGGAATTTTAAAAACACTCGAAAAGATAATTTGAAATTTCGGTTTTCTATATTCCAATACTTTTTTATCATTGAGAAATTAACAAGGCACATTTACCAGGTAGCCTCACTACCAAGGCACATTTATCAGCTAGCCTCACTACGGAGGGGAAGATTTATGATTTTTTTCCACTTAAGTGGTAAAATTTCGTCTTAATATTTCCCTTCCATAGTGAGGATTTTTGCTTTTCTTAGTTACATACATATACATATGTGTATGTTTTGTAATAAAAAATATGAAAAATACAGAACACCAAAATTACGAATTTTTTGATTCCAAATGATTTAACAATTTCACACGTTTCCATTCCAATGTAAATACAAAACAGGGGCGAAATCCGAAAGGGATTTCCAAAGTGTATTCCTAAAGGGTTCTGTATTTCACAAATAAATATTATTCGAATTAAAACAATATTCGAAAGCGGCATATAGAACAGTTAAAAAGTTTTTATAAAATTTTTAGAATTCGGATAACAGAACAAGGGTGATTAATCTTAACAATATAAAGGGATCTATATGATCTATGAGGAATAGGAATTGTTTTAAAAACAAGTAAAAAAATAAAAGAATCGTATTAGTTGTTTGGTAAACGCGACCTTGTTAAAGTATATGTTTAAAATTAACGAAAAATAGTTTGAAATTAGTGTATGATCGCCTTAAAGCAAAAAAACTATAAAATATTTCATTTTAAACAATTTCCATACAGTACAGCGTCGAAAACAAAAGTTCTTTCAATAGAAAATTCGAATTTGATGTTCAACGTCCATTTAAATGTGTTAATACATAGTTCAAACGGCAAAAATTTAATTAGTGTATACCGGCATTATCACATTGAATTTTTAAATTGCTATATTCAAAAAACATCTTTGTTTTACCATTTTTGCTTTAACATGGTAAAATGTTTGAAACCATAATTCAAACTGTTTTCATACCTTCCCGTGAAGACAGTCGACACTGACTGTTTTAGCCACGTTCAAGACAATAACTCATCTCTTTTTTGAAGGTCTTAAAACAAAAATTCTACCTGTAAAGATTACCGAGATGATTCTTTTTGTTTTTCCAATTAGTGTCTCCTTCTTCCAGAGATTCCCAACTAATTTAAGACCATGTAGTAAAATAATTCAGAAAATTCTTAAAATAGGAACTTGTTGTAAGGATAACCTGCTCATACCAATCGAATCAGTCTCCCCTGAGCCAATACTTCATATATGGATAAAGGATCCATGCAAAAAAAAAACAACAACGTAGCCATATACTTGTCAGCTGTTATTAAAGCCTTTGCTCTTTTCGAAATAGATTTACTGTTGTTTAATTTCTGATATATAATGGAAAATCCCTCTTTTATTATTAGTTAAGTATTCGATATTGGGTCAGTCACCCGATTGCATAGATATTCTGAATCCTTGGTACGGATATAGAATAAAGTTTGTCTACGGTAGATTACACAGGTCGCTGGTTTGTAGAGATAAACCAGCCAATTTAGGTCTATTTTTCTCAAAAAAATTTCAGTCGTCTTTAAAACTTTATATTTTCCAAAAACCTTTAAATTCCTACAGTTTTTTTATAAAGACGTACTGATATCCGTAAACTACTCTTCATGGGATTTAAAGCACACGGCTATATGTACATAAATTAATTATTTAGTAAGAGGTTCCAGACCAACAATTTTTAATCTCCAGATTTCTTAATATTTAAAATTAACGTAGGTATTAATATTTAACTTGCATAATTACACTCAAATTTCATTAGCAATAGCTTTTTTCAAAAAGTCATTACATGCCACAACACATTGTTGGTAGGCCTTTTCGAAACCAGCATCCCCACGTTGCTAAAAAGAGTTGAATTAACATAAAATAGCTATAATTCCTAAAATACTCACATAATAAGGATCTACTATAATTTTCTCATTTTCTGGCAGTCCAAAATTACCCAACATCAATAACTTTGCCTTTGAACCCTTAGGTGCTCTTTCTTTTAAATCACTCATATTTTCGTTGTCCATGCCAAAAATATAGTCAAATTCTTCAAAATCTTTAGTTTTTATTTGCCGTGCCTTATTATTGTATGGCAAATTATGTTTCTTCATTATACTTAAAGCACGAGCATCGGGAGAATTGCCCACATGCCAACCTCCAATGGCAGCACTGTCCACTTTCCACTGATCCGAAAGACCGGCTTCTTCGATTGTCTGAATCATAACAGCTTCGGCAATGGGTGATCGGCAAATGTTGCCTGCAAAATGAACGAAAATGTATAAAAAATATAAATTATGTTAAATATAAATTATTATTGGCTTAAATCTAGTTTACGGACACATCATAAAAATTAAAAAAAATAGCTTATTGTGTGTAAAATCTAATTTTAAACAAAAAATGTAAAATGGAAATATTGGGGGCGACCCTTAGTTTCGGAGTTACGGACCCCCAAAGTTTCTATGTAAAGTATGGTAGGTATATCTCCAGTATTTTATGACGAAATGAGGCAATATGGGTATCATTGGAATGCTAAATAAAAGTACTATCCAACTAAAGTAAAGTTAATAAAAAAAAAAATGGAAAAAAATAAATTTTTATTTTTATTCTGCGACCGGCTATGCAGAAAATCTTTAGTAAGCGAAGCCGGTGATGGTTATACCATAGAATAGAAAATCCTAGCGCCCGGCCAAAGGCCGGCTATGAAGAAAATCTTTAGTTAGCGAAACCGGTGTTGGTTATACAATAGAGGAGAAAATTCTTGCGCCCGGCCGAAAGCCGTCTATGCAGAAAATCTTTAGTTAGCGAAGCCGGTGTTGGTTACACCATAGTGGAGAAATATCATTGCGCCCGGCCGAAGGAAATCTTTTGTTAGCGAAGCTGGTGTTGGTTATTACATAGAGGAGACAATTCTTGCGCCCGGCCGAAGGCCGGCTATGCAGAAATTCTTTAGTTAGCGAAGTCGGTGTTGGTTATACCATACCGGAGAAAATCATAACATGGTCGAGATATATCATATTTTACATAGAAATTTTGGGGGTCCGTAACTCCGAACTTTCCCCCCCAATTTTTTCATTTTACAGTTTTTGCTTAAAATTAAATTTTACACACAATAGGATTCTTTTTTAATTTTTATGATGTGTCCGTAAACTAGATTTGTTCCTTATTATTTACCTAAACAAATCATTAAAACCTTTTTAACCATTTTAATTGGTAGTTTTGTATTTTAAGAACAAACTAAAATTGGCCAAAATGCAATTAAACAAAAACAAATAAAACAGCTGATTTCTTTTTCATCTCTTGTTTTTGTAAAATATATGAACAGGGTTGTCAGATCTGGCGATCAAATTTTTGATTTGGCGACAAGGCGACTTTTTTGCGATTTTTAATATAGTTGGCGATAATGTTGGCCGTTTATCACAGACTTTTGGCAAACATTAGCAACTAAATTATGTAATATAATTATGGATAACAAAGAAATCAATATTCTAAAAGTAAATTGTTTTTCTTTAATTCATTTCATTTAAATATGGTATGGAAACTTTCGAAACATAAATTTATTTAAAGTTCACGAACATCTTTTCATTTTCATATTTTAAAATGTTTTCATATCTAAAGATAAACATTGCTTTAGGTAAAAAATTGACCTTTCTCGTGTTCATTAATCATCTATCTATACATATAAAAAAATAGTAACTAGTTTCCTTCTGTCTGTCTGTCTACTTTTCTTTTGCATTACGTAAAAACTAATGGATGGATTATAACAAAATTTTGTGATACCTTAGTATCCTGATTCCAGTATAGGATTCTTTTTTCCGCAAAAATATCTTAAGTCCTAGAGAATGTGGAGAAAAAGCAGTGAAGTACGCAATTATTTTAGTAGTAAAATAAATACATTAACCATAACTGAAGCACTAAAAAAGTAATAGCCCATTCAGGCTGCCACGAAATTAAGTAATTTCGAGCTGAAATTACGAACGAAGTCTAAAGTGTTCATACTGGGCTTTTTGACATTTGAGTTAATTTCGCAAACAGCTGATCACGCTTATTTGCATTTGTATAATTTAATTCTTTTGCAAAAAGCTTTTGCACAACAATTTCGCATTGATTTAAAATATACACGAATATTAAAAACAACACTACAACAAAATTAATGTACAATTAAGTACATTTCCATTATTTCATTTGGCTTTTAAATTTTTTTCAAACAAAACGGACTTTCTAGGTTGTAAATATGGTCATGGTTGCAAAAAAAGTAGCTTTTTCTACAAAACCAGCGTTGTCTATCGTAATTTCAAGTTAATTTCGACGAAATTGAGTAGAATGAGTTAATTTGGGCAATGGTAAAATGTATGCGAAATTACGTAATTTCAACTTGATTTCGGCCGAAATCACAAAATGACTTAATTCCGTGGCAGCCTGAACGGCTATAAGGGTATTTGCACAACTAGTTTTAAATAAAGAACAAAATATTTATATATTTTGGCGACTTTTTTGTATTTTTGGCGATTTTTAGCTATTTCGATTAAATTTATTTTTTGTGATTTGATAAAAATATTTTTAAAATTAAAAAATATTGTATATATTAAAAACAACTTTTAACAAAAAACGGTTTTAGACGATCTTGGCGATTTTTCACATCGAATTTGGCAAAATAGGTGAAAATGAATCTGACAACCCTGTATATGCTTGCGAATCTGCGAGAGAGAGACTGAATGAAAACTGTTATACTTGTGGAACTGCAGTGTTGCCAGCAGACAGATATGCTTAATTTTTTAAATAAAAACAATACCCATAATTTCATTTATTATTAAATCATACATTAACGATTTTTTATAAATTAAAATAACAGAACCAATTTATATTACAAATTTATATGAAAAACAACAAAAATAACAAGCAACCAAACGATTAAATTTTTAATAAATCATAAATCTATTCTTTTAAATAATTTACATCCTTCTTCAGCATTTTTCTTCGTACTTATCAACAAGATTTTAAACACTATTGCGTAACATTAGGCGCCAATTGAATAAAATTTGTATTTGATTTGTAATTTTTACTTTGTGAAATTACTACGTTATTCAAATATTTTAAACACCTTTTACAGAGCTTTACAAGAATTTTTATAAATTTTGCAATTGTATTCAGGTATGGGTACCTTATATAAAGTAAATAGATAAACCATAACTGAAGCACTATATAAGTAAGAGAATTACAATTGGTGTGGAATACTTTCAAAGCAAAATCGAGCAAAATATTGTCAGGACGCCCACGACGTGGCGGGCACAGCTTGTTATTTATATTTCTAAATATTACCTCAATATTGTCTTCACTCTCCCATGTGGTTTCAGAAAGAACAATTGTTGAATGCACCAAAATTTTGGCACGTACAAATCATTTCTTCCACTGCTGAGTTCTTAAACACTATCAGCTCCCTAATATATTGTGTGCCTTTTTATGCGGTCCACATAATCTTTGGATGTACATTATTTCCCCCATTTACATATGTGTGTATATGCCACAATTTTTTATAAACAAACTATTTTAAATAACGCTAGAAAACAGAAATAAAGCAAATTACAAAAAGTAAAGTCAATAAAGCGTCTCGCCGAGTACCGAACACAAAAATGATGTTCTCTTCCACACCCGTAAATGCAGCCAAACTAAATGTGTCCCTTCTAAATATTTCCGTGTCTAAACTCAGACTTACGAGTGCAAATTCGGAAACCATTTTCTACCCACAGAAGAAAGTATATACATATGTGTATACATATACATATGTATGTATATCCCATGAATTTTTTCATAAATATTACGAATCGGACATGACATTTTTTCAAACTTTTTTCCTTTAGTTTATGAATGTCACAATAAAAAATGTTAATTACATGTTAATGTAAACACAAAGTGTTTTTTAAATATTTTCCTTAAATTTACATACAAATACATACATATATGGATGGTATATTTGATTTGACATACATATATTATTTCACGCTGAACGTTTCTCACTATTTTATTAATTAAATATTTGAACTAAGGGAATGTGAAAACAATTTTTGGAATCCAAAGGCCTTCGAGTGGTTTGCGGCTCACTCTCGCACTGGCTGATTGGCTTCCTCGAATGGCTGTACTGCGGTACTGTTATTGGTGTTTGCTTTAATCACCATGTGCAATCGTTTTCGTTATCGCGTATAACCTAACAAATTTTAATCGAAGCTGAATTTGGGACTTCCTATACGAAGGTATAGGTCGCATCACAGATCCTGAAGGAGGCTAATGGAGTTTACCCTGGCAATTTGTGAATACGATTATTCCGCCAATCAATTTTAGAAATAAAAAAAAAATATTAGCTCCCAATGTGATGTCACCTAGTAAAATGAATTCGCATTGTTTGAATCAATGTAAAGTTTCTTTAATGTTATTTCAAATCCTGACATCATACAGTTTCTTTACAACAATTTTAAGAATTTAAAAAAACAAATAAATTATTTTATGTAAGTATAGGAGAAGATTTAACGTATTTTTATAAAATAAAACTTTTATAAAAAACTAAATTTCATTGTTTAAAGCCTTTTTTAAAAACCATTCGCATGTCACGACACATTGTTGATAAACTTTTTCGAAAGCAGCATCGCTACGAGCCTGTTAAATATAGCAGTAAACAATAAACTTTTATTAAAAAAAAAATAAATAAATATAATGGAATATTTTATTTTTACATAAAAGATTTTATTAGTTAAACTCACACAATATGGATCCTCTATAATCCTTTCCGTTTCCGGCAAACCAAAATCACCCAACAGTAATAGTTTTGCCTTAGAACCTTGAGGTTTAAAAGCATCCAAATCAGCCAAATTATAAAAATCCATACCAAAAATATAGTCAAATTCATCAAAATCTGAAACTTTAATTTGTCGAGCTTTATTGTTGTATGGCAATTTATATTTTTTCATAACATTCTTCGATCGGATATTTGGTTCTTTACCAACATGCCAGTTTGCAATCGCTGCACTATCTACCTCCCACTCTTCATAGACATGATATTTTTTAATTGTTGCAATCATAACAGCTTCAGCGATGGGGGAACGACAAGTGTTGCCTTAAAAGAGAAAATAGTTTTTTATTAAAAGTTTATATACGCAGCTACATATTGCATGCATACATACATATATGTACATATGTATGTATATACAAACATACTTAAGTAAATGCAAATCTCAAAATTTACCTAAACAAACCATTAAAATTTTCTTAACCATATTAAGGTTCCTTTTCCTTTGTCAGTATATTTTTATCTACTTTATTTAAAATTATTATATTATTTACAAGTCTAATAAGTTTAAAATTTAAATCACATCAAATTTATTACGACTTTTCTCTAGAAATCCATTCGTTGCAATTTGCCAGTCCAATTCAGTTGAGAACATTGTGAAATAAAAGTTGTTTACCGCAGAGAACTGTACTTTTTTAATTGCTCATCGTAAATGCATTTTCAACAATATAATAAATAAATTGATATAACCCAACAAACTATTGTTACATTTAACTAACATGTATATAGATAAAGATATAGAAATAAAATATAAACTCTACAGTTGAGTTCTTTATTCAAATCAAAAATTACATTCTACTTAAAACTCCAGAATATAATAATTCTTGCAAAAAAAACCGACTAAACTTAAAATTTAAAAGGAAGTAATCGGTAAGAAATAGTACTCAAATCAAATACTTTTATACTTGTTGCTCTAACGGACATAGTAATATACGTTCTGTACATTCAAATGTCTATCCATAACGGTTCAGCAGATAAAGCCATATACGACAAATTACCTTAGATATGAGGGCACCCTTTATTTTTTTATTATTACTGACACAGCAATAAAAAGCAACGGTTCCAAAGATATGGCCATATAGGTTAAACAATATCACCTAGTGGACACCCTTTTATGTAAAATTTTTAATTAAAAACTTATTTTAAAGGACAGATTCTTTGTCAATTTCAAATGTCCTGTCTAAAACGGTTCAAAAGTTTGGCCATATGCATCAATTACATCAACTATTGAGACACCCTTTATAACTTTAAATATTTATAAAATGTTATTATACGGGACATAGTAGTGGAGATTCTGTCTAATTTTCAAGTGTTTGTCTATAACAGTTCAAAAGATAGGGCTAGATAGATAAAATTTTATCAATTAAGGGGACACCCTTTAGTTTCCAAATTTAAATTATATACTTGATATTACAAAGGACTTAGATATACAGGTTCTTTGTAAATTTCAACCGTCTCTCTGTTACGGTTCAAAAGTTTTGCAATATACATCAAATTATATCAACTATTTGGGCACCCTTTAACTTATAATTATAAATATTTAATTTCTGATTATAAATATTGGACATTCTGTCCAATTTTCAAGTGATTGTCTACAATGGTTCAAATGGTTCATATATTTAAATTGACGTCACTTATGGGGACAGCCTTTAATTTTCAAGTTTATTTTTTTATTAATTTCTGTTATTGACAGCTATAGTAATATGCAGTTTTTTAAAATTTTAAAAGGGTGCTCTTTACGGTTCATAATACATGTAAAAAACACGTATGTTGTATGGGGACACCCTTTAAAAGCAACATTCAGACGAATATAACCTCCTTTTTTTGAAGTCGGTTAAGAATGAAGTCTTTGCATTTAATTAAAATAAAAATAAAGAAATCAGTCAAGTGCGAGTTAGACTCACACATGTAGGGTTCCGCACTATGTTTAGTACAACTTTAAAAATTCAAATTGTTAACTTTTTCATGTCTTATGGGGCAACCTTTAATTTTAAAATTAAAGCTATATTCACGAAAATTACATCACAATTGGAACACCCTTTAAGTTTTAGTAATTGTTGTCATAGCGGCCATGGTAATACACTTTCTAAAAAATATCAGGCACCTACTTATTGCGGTTAAAAAAATAAAGCCATATACGTGAAAAACATATCCATGATGGACCACCCTTTAGTCATTATTAATTGTTGTAGCGGTCGAAGAACAACATCTACTGGTAACATTTCAAGAATCTATCTATTACGTTTCCAAAAATAAGGCTATTTAAGTACAAGTCATCTCTCTGTCGGCACACCCTTTAATTTTGTTATTTTTTATAGCGGTCATGGTACATAATTCTCTTTCTATGAATATATCAAGAGTCTGTCTTTTACGATTAAAAAAATAAGTCACTATACGTTTAAAACATGTCACTGTCGGAACACCGTTTAATTTAATTAATCGTCATAGCGGCCGTGGCAACACATCGCATTTTCTGTGCAAATTATAAGAGTCTACCTATTACGGTTCAAAAAATAAGGCGTTATACATGCAAATCACGTCACTGTCGGAAAACCCTTTAATTTTTACGGTCTTTATAGGGGTCATAGTAATACACAATTTGTGAAAATTTCAAGTCTATCTTTTATGGTTAAAAAATTATGTCTTATACATGTAATTCACACCACCATCGGAACACCTTTTAATTTTAAGGTTTATTTTTTAGACTTGTTTATATAGCGAACTAAGTTTTAATTACTACTTGCATATTTTTAGTGTATGACTTCTACAGTTCAAGAAATAAACACATATTCGTGAATAATACCTCTCTATCGGAACACCCTATAACTTTTAGTATTTTGTACTATAGCGGCTACAGTTATACACCTTCTGTGAAAATTTAAGAGTCTGTCTATTACGGTTGTAGAGATAAAAGGCGCTGACAGACGGACAGACATTGTAGCGAAAACAATAGGGTTACGTTTTTACACTTTGGGTACGCAACCCTAAAAATGAAGAACGGAAGAGTGTCACATAACAACTCCACCATTGCAGTTGCTCGTGCAGTTGCAGACGCTTGCGTCAGAAGTAAATGCATGCGCTACACACTTAGTTAAGGTAAGTCATGTATTTCACTTAGATATATACATATATTTTTTTCAATCTAGATGATTTCGTTATTAAAATAAATGTAATTACTATGGAAAGAAAAATAGTCAGTCAGTAAAAATCGTACACCATAATTTATGAAGAATGGTGGCAATCAATTTTTGAAACAATTGTTTGCTTCTTTCATGTGCGGTGAAAATTATAGATGCTAAACAAAAGTTACTTCATGGACAATGAGTTGTGATCATTTTGTAAAGCAAACATTCATGAAGATGAAAAATGTGTGTGTGAAACTCATTTGTGTGCAGTAAAAATACAAAGCAAAACACACTTTCATTTCTGTAAAATGATAGGAGAATGAACAAACATGTACTATAAATGGTGAACAAATACGTACCCTGAAATAAACACTGCCAAGGCGGTGCATAATGCTTAAAGCCTGGTACTCTGTTCAGTTTTTCATGCGGAATGCTGTCAAACTACATACATAAAAAATTTGTATGAACAAGTCATGAAAAAATGTTGCTGAAGTAGTACAGGTAACCCTCCTACAACGCGGTACTTTTATAACGCGATTTCGCTACAACGCGGTTCGCAAAATGCGGAAATTTTCCTATAACGCGACTCTCACAACGCGATTTTATTATTTTTACCACTGCCAACAATAACAAAAGCCGAGATACAAATTGTGATCATGTTTCCTTTCTTGCTTTTATTATTGTACGTTACGATTTTTATTAAAAAGGCTTTTCCCCATAAATAAAGTTTCAAGGTGCGTTTTGGGAACTTACTTTTTTATGTCATTTACAATAAAGAAGTCCTAAGAATCACAGCATACGGATATAGAAAATAAAACCTTTTCACTAAAAAGTATCGAGAAAGTTTTAAATATGTGTAAGCAGTTAAAGAATATTTTAGAGGACGATTATCTAAGGGACAGAGCAGAAACATTTAAACGAACTCCTCAATATAACTTATAGCATACGGATATTAATAAAAGAAATCTTCGAAAGGTTACCTGAATCTGAAAGTTGATCAAGCTCGGATTTTGAATTAGCACGACCAGTAACAAAACGTTCGAGACATATTCAAATCATACTAAGTGATTAAGAGGGGTAAGATTTTTAAAAAAGTTGTCGTTTTATTATTAATTATTAAATTTTAATATGTTAAGCCCTGTACTCTGTTCAGTTTTTCACGTGGAATGCTGTCAAACTACATACATAAAAAATTTGTGTGGAAAAGTCATGAAAAAATGTTGCAAAAGTAGTACTCTGTTTTTACTGCGGAAAAACATTGAAATGTTGCTGGCAACATTTTATCAAAGCTGTGAAATAAAGCAAGTGGCCATTATTTCACGCGGAATTTTCAAACAACAGCTGATACGTTCATAAATAAAAAAAAATTTAAAGAAAAAATTTTAAAATTAAAAGTTAAAAGTCTTAACATAAAGTTATAAATAAAAATTAAAAAAAAAGAAATTGGGAATGGAAAAGTTTAAATTCAGTGAAGTGGAGAAGCGGCAACTTATATCTGCTGTAAAAAAACGAAAACTTATTTGGGATAAGTCCCAAAAATTACACAGCAACAGGAACGCCATGAAGGCATCATGGAAGGAAATCGGGAATGAAATTGGCAAACCTGGTAAGTTTCAATATACTACCGATTAGCGCAACAGGTCAGTTTTTAGGGTCCTATACAGACAGTTTAACAATGTCCTTATGTCAGCTGCTTTTACCAAAAGTGAGGTGTTATTTGCATTTAGGTATGTCTTTTTTTTAAGTTAAGCCGGCGGTGGTAATTCCATATATTATAAGAACATTATTGCGTCCGGCCGAAGGGCAGCAATACAAAAAATCTTTATTAAGCGATGCCGGTGTTTGTTATACCATAGAGGAGAAAATCCTTACTTCCGGCCAAAGCCAGTCTATGCAAAAAATCGTAATTAAGCGAAGTCTTGGCTAATAATAATATTTGAATTTGGAAATTAAAGGGTGTCCCCATAATTGACGTAATTTGACTTAAATTATTGTGTCTTTATAGCCGTAAACACTTGAATTTTAATTATACAGAACGTTCACTACTATGATCGGTAATCAACACGAATAATTCTTTAAAATTGGGGACCCAATAAGTCATGTGCATAGCCAAATATAAATCATGTTGGGCTATGATTGGTACATGATTTATGTTTGGCTATGCACATGACCTATTGGGTTGCTGGTTTGAAGTCGGTTTTTTCGCAAGAATTATTAATATTTAGTATGTATAATATCTGTAGATGAAGCATGTAGGCAAAATTGGAAAAGTATTCTTGACAGCAGAAGATACTACAACCAAAGATGCAAGGCCCCAAAAAAATCGGGAAGTGGTTGCGACTTACAATTTACAATAGATGAATCCGAGAATCAGTGGGAATTTTCGGAAAGTTTGCAATTTTTGACGGAGACGTCCGAATTAAGAACGTAAGGATTATTGTTTTACCTTGCTACTAATGTACATAGTATGTTAATAGTATATACAAACATATTCTATAAAATACATATTCGCTATTAATATTTCAGAACAAGTTCTTCACAAGTGCTGTGCACTCCTGATTTTCAGGATATACTATCCTCTGATTCGGAATTTACAGCTGAACGAAGTAAGCCAGTATATTCCTATGTAAGTACTTTCATAAAGTTATATTAAAGCATGTTAGATGACGTATTTATTGTGCGTTTCCTTTAGAAAAATACAACAGCTTCAACCAAAAAAGTATGTTTGGATGAAATGAGGGCTGGTGTGTCCAAGGTTGCCGATGTTATGACAACATTGGTAGATCTCGCTAAGCAACAAAGCGAAAGCGAAAGCGGAAATAGTGCATTTTTAAATTATGTGAATTCTTTGATGCTTAAATTGCCAGTAGAAGTGGCCGAAGAGATGCAGGCTAAAATTATTTCAATGCTGCATAAAGAAATACCTATTCATAGCTGCGTGGATTATTTAGAGTAGCAACAATTATCTCTCAACTGTATGTACAAAATAATTCGTTTTAAAAACTTATCTAGTCGGTTGTAAGCCGTTGCGCTTTGTTTAATACTTGTGAATTGTTTGTGCCTTATTAGATCTAAAATTTTTGCTTTATTAGATTAAGTATTCATGAAATAAAAGAAATTTTTGTTTATTTTTAATAATATATTCTATATATGTACATATATATATATATATATATTCTATATATGTACATATATATATATATATATATATATATATATATATATATATATATATATATATATATATATATATATATATATATATATATATACATATATATTTATTTATTTATTTATTATATAATTAAATTTAATGAAATTAATTAATGAATTCATGTTGTTTTTATGTTTTTGTTTTTTACTTTTAAAAATAATATAACATAAATTTAGTTTGAGGTAATGCCTATTTTTTGGTTCTAGTTATAATAAAGAACTTAAGTCTGAATAATTATTAATTATTTAATTAAATAAATAAAAATAATTAATCATTAAAAAATGCAAATATATGAAGTATTGTTATGTTTTTTGTACGTTTTTGTTTTTTACTTTTAAAATTAATAAATAATAAGTCTGCTTTATTATAATGTAATAAATACAAAATATAAAAAATGAATATAAAACCTAATTAAAAAATCAAAATAAATGAACTTAATTCTAAATAATTATAATAAATATAAAAAACTTTTTTATTCTAAAAAGGCATATTTTCTTTGCCAAGGCACTGCTCCATTTTCAGAATTAAAATACGAGGCTATAGTGTTCCGAACACTACGCCCGAATTCATCTTGTCTTCCGTGATATCCTCTGTTTAAATCAGAAGAAAAAAGAGAATCAGCAGGCAAGTGATCTCGGAAATCTCCATTTACCAAAGTTCCTGTTTCGTTTATATAGTCTGCGAAGTTGGAAGGGGAGTATTGCTCTCGCCGTGTCTTTATTAAATAATTGTGCAGGTGAACGCAAGTTTTTATAATTAAGTTAGCACGATCAGGACCGCAAAACATTTTTCGTGACAGGCAGTAAAATTTTGAGCACATTAACCCAAACGCGTTTTCTACACACCGTCTAGCTCTGCTGAGTCTGTAATTAAAAATATGTTCAATATCGTCCAGACGCATACCACTCTTCGGTTTAAAGGGCTTCATTATACGGCGATGTAGTGGAAAAGCATCATCTGCTACAAAAACATGCGGAGTTGCGACAGATGACTCCTCTGGAAAAATTAATATGTTTTCGCGAATGGCCTCACCAAGTGTACATTTATCAAATATATTTGCGTCGCCTTCACTACCATAGACACCAATATCGACATAAATAAATCGATAATCTCCATCTGCCGCAGCCATAAGGACAGTGCTAAAAAAACCCTACAAAATTTATGTATGTGAGTTTATTACGATTGCTTCAGTAAAAATTAAGATTATTAAAAGGACAATTTTTAATAATACAGCTATTATATAGTATATCAATCACTTCCAATTAAAAAGAACACTACAAAACCTGCCTTGTTTTTGCGTCTGTTCCGAAATTAAATATATATTTACATACCTTGTAATTATAAAATAAACTTCCAGATTTCGGAGGACACTTCACTGCAACATGCTTCCCATCAATCGCCCCAACGCAGTTTGGAAAATTCCACTTTTTGTAAGTGGTAGCTATACGGCTTAACTCCGTCTGAGTCATTGGAGGAATCTCATTTTTTAATGCTGTACAAATAGCACAGCATACCTCATCAATAATAACTCCAAACTTCTGCTTGCTAATCCTATAGCAGCTTGCAGCATGGCGCTGCAATGTACCACATGCTAAATATCTGCAAATAAAGATATAAATGTACATATGAACGCATATAAATAGATATATTTATTAATAACAAAAAACGCCCAAATATACTTACTCTAACACAACTGCCAATTTCTGTACAGGAGTAATACCATCATTAGGATGGGTATTTCTTTTCGGAATAAGTAATTCCTCCACTTTACTGAACAAATCAAAAAACATTTCGCTGTCCATATGAAAATTTTCTTGAAAAATCTTCTTATTTTTGAGCATATCATCAAACTAAAAATATGTAATTCATTTAATATATTTCTATCAATATATATACATAGATATATGTATTTTGAATTAATTTGCTGAAATTTACTTACATCTGAAGCAAACCTTCCCTTTTCGTTTCGCTCTTTAAGATATGGACTTGTTGATGACCGTGTGTCGTCCATAAGTTCTTCTGCGGCAACTGCGATATTAACAAATTGTTGTGCTGCTGCACAAGCTGCTAAAATTATTTTTTTGTTCATTGTTTTTTATTTTTTTTAATTTAATTAAATCACAAATTGAATTTTTATTAACAAAAGGTTTACACAATTTTTCACAAAACAACTATTTATTTTAAAAACAATAAAATATGATCATATGTCTTTTGTTTACATTACTAGGCTTTACGTCTACAAAAATAGAAATTAGCCTAAATTGTCTACAGCCAAAGCGGTAGCCATGTAGCTTTGATGGCTTTAAAATAATCGTTTTCCTATAAACGTGTGTATTTTATTTTCGACACTTTGTAGCCGGTAGCCTAATGTTTTCTACGTGTTTAATGCATAACTATTAATTTTCTTCTGGCAGTTCAACATTTGCCAAAATAATATTTTGGTTAATTTAAATAGCAGAAAAATTGTATATGGATTCTTTGGAAATTTTTTTAATTATTTTCAGCCTGTCCAGTACTAACTGTGGTTACAAATTCTGAAAATAATTAATTTTTATATATAAAAAAAAAAACAATATTATCTTGATCCTAGTTCATAGCTCTTTTAGAAATCTCTTTTTCTATTTAAACTTTTTAAACTATGCGTACTTGGTACGCATTTCTTATGTACATTATGCAAAATCCGTATTTGTACACCTTCAGTTCTCGCAAAAACGACTACTATTAAATAAAATAGATAACTAAAGGGACTTTTTTTTTAATAATTTTAAGCAAAACGTTTTATTTAACAAAACAAAAGAACAAACAAAATTTTTGAAAATAAAATTCATATTCGTACACATAAATTGTGTGTAAAATAATTTCAAAATCAATTTTAATATTTAGTTGGATAACTTTACATTAAATAAGCTTGGGAATATACAATTTAAAAAAGTTATGTTAGTTAATTTATTTTTTAACTGATTTACAATATTAAGCATGGCACAATTAACAAGGTAGACACGCGGCGAAAAAAAGTAAATCTCTGTAATAAAAATACGTACATTTTGTTTTTGTATGAATCATTTTAGGCTGTCAAAACAAAAAATGTTACTACATTTTGACACTTTAAGATGGAGACAAAAAATAGTCACCTGAGCTCTCGAGTTTTCCTGTTATGAATTCGCCTTGATATTAAGGAAATAGTGAATTTTCCAAGGGTGTACGAATATGGATTTTGCATACTGTGTATCAAAAAACAAAGATAATTTTTATAAGACAGAGATGGTAAAATTTTGTAGGTAGCGAATAAAAACGTATTATGAATAAACTTCAACTACATAAATTTAATCGGTATGTTGAGTACAGAGCTGTAAATGAATAATACTTTTTTGATTTTAATTCGTTACGAATTAGCAAATTTTGAATTAATTCTTTTCACACAAAAAAATCAATTGAATGAAATTTGAATCAATTCAAATGAATTAGGCAGAAATGAATTGCAATTCGTATCCAATTCAAATGAATTTGTAAAATGAGTTGGAATTCATTTTTTTAAATATGCCTTGCTTTGGTTCTTGATGGTTTAGATCATAGACAAGGCGATTTCATACCAGGTGTCGTTTTTTTGCTAATGGATTGTCAAAAATACATTGTTTCTGCTAATCTAATGTCAAAGTTGTTGTTTTGTTGTAGTTGTTGCTCTACTGCTGACACCTGGTATGCATTCGCCGTGTAGATTACATTGATTGATCTATATATGTATATTTATGTGATTGACCAAATGTCAAAAACGTGGCTATAAATGTCATAATGCAATAAGAACTTATTCACAGTTTAATGTATTTTAATTTTTTAACAAAAAATATATTTCATTTTGTTGACATTTGTTAGGTGAAATTTATTTCTTCACTGTATTGTATTTTTTGTCTTTTAGGTGATGAAAATTTTCAATACAAAATAATTATTTTAAACTACACCTAATTCTGTATTTACACATTCGTTTTTTACACGTTTTGAAAATAAAAAAAAATCCATTTAGCACGATTCAAAATCTTGTGAGATTAGATTTTACTTGTAAAATTAAGTTTTGCGAAATATTTTCATATCAAAAATTTAGAGGAATTCCCTTTTTGTGCATACAAGCATTTTTACTTGTTAGAGCAATTGAAATGTGTTAATATTTTGTGAACTATCAATGCATCTCTAAAAGAAGACGTCGAAAATTACAAATAAAAAACTACAACGTAAAGCCATTTCTTTAGAAAACAAAATAGAAATCGACTTCGAAATGGAAAAGGCTCAACATTTCTTGCAAAATGTTCGGTTTAAACGAAGTCGCAGTAAGAACTATAAAAAATTAAGATTTAATCAGGCAATCGTTGATTTCTGAAACGAAACTATCTGTTAAGTCTTCATCATACTCTAAAGATGCAAATAAACGGTGCAAATTCACATTATATGTACATGCATGTAAGTATGCATGTATGTGTAAAAATAAACATGATTTATTGTTCTTTAAAAAAAATTCCCGTTTTTCACTAATTTTAATAGGTTTTAGAGATAAGGAACCAATCACCTATTTTTGTATATGATCAATGTATATTTTTACACGGATTTTTCTGGAACCAATCTAACGTGTAAAAACAGAATTAGATGTACTATTCAATATAACGTTTTTCGCACATATAAATATATTATAGTCCATTCAGGCTGCCACGAAAGTAAGTAATTTCGAGATGAAATTACGATCAAAATCTAAAGTGTTCATGCTGGGCTTTTTGACATTTGAGTTAATTTCGCAAGCATTTGTATAATTTAATTCTTTTGCAAAAAGCTTTCGCACAACACTTTCTCATTGATTTAAAATATACACGAATATTAAAAACAACACTACAACAACATTAATGTACAATTATGTACATTTCCATTATTTAATTTGGATTTTAAATTTTTTTCAAACAAAAAGGACTTTCTAGGTTGTAAATATGGTCATGGTTGCAAACAAAGTATCTTTTTCTACAAAACCAGCGTTATCTATCGTAATTTCAAGTTAATTTCGAGGAAATTATGTAGAATGAGTTAATTTGAGCAATTGTAAAATGTATGCGAAATTACGTAATTGTAACTTGATTTCGGCCGAAATCACAAAATTACTTAATTTCATGGCAGCCTGAACGGGCTATTAAAATTCAAAATTATTTTTTATTTAAAAACAAAAGAAATATTTAATTTTAGCATCTAAAATTGAATGTCACGAATGTTAGAATTCGGGGTGGGCCGCCTGTCTCGGACAACTACATCGAGTCCGACAAGCCAATCCTGTCCAATTCTATGTATCCTATCGTCAAATGTCCGTCCGCAATATTGTTAATACACTTCTCTTAAGAAGTTTCTCCCATTTTAGTTTTTTTTTTATCAACACTTCTTGATGTTTTTTTGGCACGAAAAATATAAAAGTGGAAGCCTAAGCGGATAAAGAACCCTCCATTTCCGGCGAGCTTAAGCCGCAGATACACCAGCGTGCCACATCCGACAACTAACAGGCACATTTCACAAATTTTTTGTAAAAAAATTAGTTTTTTTTACAAAACATATGATACAACTATGCGCAGTTAAGGTGCTGTGGGGAAATTTTTCTAAAAATCAACACTTATACAATTTTGCCTTCCAATACATTCTTAGACTTAGGTTTTTCGACAGGAGACTAAGGTTTTTGACGTTTTAGTTGACTATCTATGAATATGTTATCTATGGTTTAAATTGTTTTTAGCACCATTTAATAGATATTTCTAAAATGATACGCATATTTCTAAAATGATACGCATATTGTCCCAATTTGATCAAAAGTGTAGTGTACAAGCACAGTTTTATATACAAAATTCAGAGGTTTATAACTTGGAAAATAAGGGAGACCGCCAATTTTTTTTACTTTTTTTACTTTTTTTACTTTTATTACTATTTTTATTTTTCTATCACCCTGTATATTATTTTTTTTGATTGGTCAAGCTTTACTAAACTAGATTTGTTCCCAAAGTTTTTCCTAAAATAAATTAAAAGTAACTTTATTTTTAAGGATGTGAGTTAAATATTTAAACCTATTTTCCTTAAATTTAAAAATTTTTTTTAATGTTTGGTGGGTAACTGAAAAAACAGCTGAAAATTATTTGACACTTGTTTCCATTGTTTACACAGAATTTTGTACTTCCTCTTCAATACATCTTTACTGTTATACTTCTGTATAACAGTTCACATAACAAACAAACAAAAGGTGATAAACATGAAAATAAAAAAACAAATAAGAATTTAAATTTGCGCCGCCGAAGTTTTCGTTTTTTTTAAATGTAATTATCAAACTTTATTAATTAATGTAAATGGAATGAATAGTTTATAGTTTTTAGAGTTGAAGATGAGTTCCTGAACAAAGAAGTTGGCAGGCATTCTGAGTAGAAAATTTCAAACGGTTCTTGACCAGTAAACTGCATTAACAATTACATACATACATATGTACGTGTTAATAAGTGAACAATTTACAAACAATTATTTTATATAAAAGGAGTAGTGTAAAATCCTATAGTTTTTTTCAAACAAAAATAACACACAAGTACCAACAATTTAAACTTCCACCGAACCAATAATTTAAATACACCGGTACCTAAACCAAATATGTACATATGTAATCAGATTCAAAGAAATCTTTTCTATATCTAATCCCAAAATCTGGCAATAAGCAATGTCGCACAGCAAACAACGTACCCATTATACAGCAACTGTTTTTAAAAGCGCGTTTTTATTACGGCTTCTTCTATGGGCGAGCGACATAAGTACCCAGCGGGAAAAGGTAATCAATAAGAAATGAATAGGTAATACATACAAAGAATGTATAATATTCTGCTTCAAGTATCCATTGCTCTTAACACGGACGATGTCATAGAAAAGTAATGTATAATTTCAATGTATCCTGTGAACGAATTCTAGAATTCATTATTTCTAAAGCATAAAATATTGTATACATTTATATTATTTATAAACATATTTTTATTTATTTTTTTATTATTAAAACTAATAGAACAAAAAACATTTTAAATTATTAAAAACCTAAGTAATTTCAATATTAAAATCAACACAAAATATTCATATTTCCAAATAATTTTAAAAGTTTATATTAATATTATACCTATTACTTGCTGCATTTTTGATCTTTATTAGTACGCTTTCAAGACGATTTGAAACAACGAATCTTTATTTTAACAAAATATAGGAAGAAAACACGAACAATTGTCGCACGAAGAAACAGTACATTCCTTCTTCTGAAAATTTGTAAATATACGTGGTAATCAATATGTACTTTTTGTATCGGTTACCTTCTCGATTCATGAGTAATATATTTCTAAAGTAATAAATTACAATATTTAATTATACATATACATACAGTATGTAAAATGCATATTCGTACAGCCTTAGAAAAAGCACTATTTCTTTAATATTGTACATCGTTTTAATATATTGAAATTATTTTTAAAATTATTTTACATAAAATTTATCTGTACGAATATGAATTTTGTTTTTAAAAATAGTGAATTCAGACAAAATGTTGAATTAAAATTTTTTTGGTTTTTTTTTATAAAACCTTTTGCTTAAAATGATTAAAAAAAAGTATTATTAGTTATTTTTTTTATTAAATGGTAGTCGTTTTTTAACCGACTTCAAAAGAGAAGGAGGTTATCTATTCGTCTGAATGTTGCTTTTTTTTTATGTGTGTAAATGCAGAACTCAGCCATTTCTGAACCGATTTTAAAATTTTTTTCTTTATTTGAAAGGTTATGCTTTCAGGTTGGTCCCATCAGTTCATTATATTAAAAATTAAAGGGTGTCCCCATACAACATATATGTTTTTTACGTGTATTAAGAACCATAAAGGCCACCAAATTAAAATTTAAAAAATTGCGTATCGCTATAGCTCCCAACAGCAGAAATTAATAAAAAAATAAATTGAAAATTTAAAGGGTGTCCCCATACATAGGTGACGTAATTTGACCTATTTGAGCCTATCTTTTGAACCGTTATAGGCAAAACCTTGAAAATTTGACAGAATGTCGATTACTCAGACCGTTATAATAAAATGTATAAATATTTAAAATTTTAAAGGGTGCTCCAATAGTTTATTTAATTTAATGTAATATGTTATATGGCCATACTTTTGAACAGTTGTACACAGACCGCTGAAATTTACAAAGAACTGTTATAGACAGACAACTGAAATTTAAAAGGAACCTATATTACAAAGTCCACTATAGCAAGTATACAATTTGAATTTAGAAACTAAAGGGTGTCCCCATAAATTATGTAATTTGATCTATATGGCCCTATCTTTTGAACCGTTAAACACAAATACCTGAAAATTAGGCAGAATGTCCACCACTTTATCTGGTATGATAACAAGTATAAATATTTGGAATTATAATGTAAAGGGTGTCCCAATAGTTCATGTAATTTGATATATATGGTTAAACTTTTTAACCATTATATACAGATATTTGATATTTACAAAGAATCTTTGTGGCCAAGTCCTCTATAACAACAGGTCTTTAATTTAAAATTGTAAATTAAAGTGTGTCCGAATGATGTTATTTGATCTATGTGACCTTATCTTTGAAAACGTTATAGACAGAGGGCTTGAATAGTTTCCCCATAAAAGACGGATGCTTTTGAAAATAGCTTAAATTTTAAACAGTAATAGGTAGATGCATTCACATAGTCTTTATTTTTTCCGCTTATTTTGGTGCATCTATTATTTGTTTTAAATCTAATTCTTACAGATTAATTCTTACATTTTTAGTTTATAATTGGTGCCCTTCTATCTGTTTTGAAGTCGTTTTTTTTTGCAAAAATTATGTGATAACTGGATGTATAAGAATACGGATTTTGCATACTGTAGGTATATAATAAATGAATTTGTTCCCGCTGGGTACATTATTATTCATGTACATATGTACATGTGTATGTATGCTTAATTTCTGTAAGTACAACATTTAATTTTATTTTGAGTTTGGTTCTTGATTCTACTTGTAGGAGTGTTACTAAGGCGATTTCATACCAGGTGTGATCAGTACGGTAACAACTACAACAAAACAACAACAGATATAAAACAATGTATTTTTGACAAGAAATTGGAAAAAAAACGAAAGCAAAAAATAATCAACTGGGCTGGAGGTGATAGCCTAGCTGATTATTTTTTGTATGAATTCGCCTTGACTGTTACGCTATTTCTAATTTACTACACTCTCAAGTATAGCTTTTTGCCAGTTTGGCATTTTTGCAGCTAAATTTAGCAATATTTTTTTTTTTTAATTTAGCCGCAATTTATTCATTTAGCAGTCAGCATTTTTCAATTACTTATTTAGCAGTTTTTTCATTATTTATTTTTGAGAAATATCATACAACAATTTTAGTCTAACTTAAAAATTGAAGCACAGTATTTTGTCGATTATGTATGTAGAATTATGACCTGACACCTGCCCAATGGCGGCATAATACTGCATTATTCTAAAATATAAATAGTTTAAACCTTTCAATTTCATTAATGGTATTGTAGACCAGAGTTACTTTTTGGGCCATGAATTTTCAAACCAACAAAAAAACTAAAACGATTAATCGAATACCTTTTTAAATTTTATTCGATTAACCGGTAAAATATTGTTTAGTTACTATCACTAATACTTACCCTCCGTCTCTATTAGACATTAGGTGTGATCCCGTACTCAACATTGGGATCCCGAAAACTGTTCCCGTACTGCAAGATTGGGTAAAAGAGAGTAATTTTGAGAGAAACTTTTTCTTCGGGTTGATTGTGTAAAAGCAAAACAATCAGCTGTTTGAAACTAAACTAATAGAAAATTAAAAAATATATGTATGTGTTCATATGCTCACAAAAGTGCACTAAATCTATTATTTAAGAGTTTTATCATTAAAGATTAATAAATTAAACTTAAAAATATGTTGGGAACTGCGAATACATTTAATATATTTGTGTTTTTAAGTTTTACTATTTACGAATGCATACAAAACACTTTGACATAAAGTTTTGGGATATAAAATTGGGTTTTTGTGTTCCCGTACTTTCGGGGATTTTTGTCTCTAAGAAAGTTTATTTTCGTTTTTTCTCATTTTACCGAACTTTTCCCAAATAGTACGGGATCGCACCTATTAACATTACATGCCTTAACAAAAGTCAAACTTCATATAAAAGAAAACATTAATTTTTAATACTGGTTTTTTTTATATGAAGTTTGACTTTTGTTAAGGTATGTTAATGTCTAATGTAGACGAGGGTTATGACGGCAGTTTACAAAACGCAAATAATCAAATTGCGTCTCGTCTGAATTTTAGATTTGAAATTTTTGCATCACTGTAGTAGTCAAAAATTCAGTTGAGTTTTCTTTTAAGCTGCGTACTACCAAAATGAAATCCGGCTGAAATTTTTCAAACGTGTATAGTTTTTTTACACATCCTTTTTATACCAAACTAAAATAATATTGTAGACCTCTGTCAGTTTTTGGTCATTAAGCCATAAAAAGGAGGAAATAAAAAAAATTCACATATTAAATTAGATAAGCGTTAAATTACCTATTGCATGATGATGGTCTCAAGTAGAAAGGCCCACTTTATATCATGTTTTTACTTGCTTCTGTAAAGTTACAATTATTTGAGTTAAAGCCTTTTTATTTGAGACCAACGATATGGAATTTCAAGCTTTGCGAAATGTTTCAGTTTTAAAGTAAGCGTTTGATTTTATGTGCACAGTGTTTTAAGTACGTCATTATAGCATCGACGAAATAGCGTTGATTTTGGGAATTTAATAACCGGGGAAAATAAATAATAAATAAATAGTAACAGCGTCGTTAATTTTCCATAAAAACTATGACACTCCCAAGCAAAATCGTAACAACTCGACGGAAATTCATCACGGTTGGCTTAACATCTCATTAAAGTCAATAGTCATGGTTCCTGAAAGAATCATAGCTTCCATGGGAAAATCACTAATTATTTTTTGTGTCCACTGCATGTGCAGCCTTTTTTGTCAGGAACGGCTTGACGGTTATTCAGTTCGGTTGGCTCACAATGTTTATTTTTCCAGGAAGTAGGTATTACAGTTTCTGTGAGAAAAGTCAGCACCGATTTTTTGTGCCCACATTTTCTCAGGGACGGCTCTAAGGATGCTAAGCACGAGTGGTTCGAGCTGTTCAGTAAAGCCTATATTTTCATAACATACATATATTTTTTCTAGGAGTATCGTTGTTTTCATGAAAATTCAACAACCATGTTCCACTTTACACGGTACATATTTATATTTAGTAGTTTTTCCGTTTTTTGAATTATCAAAATTTCGTCGACGCTGTCTTGACACATGTCAGTGTTTTATGACCAATTTCAAGGTAGATTTATCTTACTAGATAGAGGCGTCTCTACAACAAATACAACAATATACGAAGGTCTCAAAGAATTAGCTGTAATGATTTTAATATTGGGGTTTCGCAACCAGCTGTTTGCCGCATTTTGTTAGTTTCAAATTTTAGCTTTCCCCGGCCAATATCTGGGGGGTTACTGCGTAATTCGATTCGGAAAGGAAATCATTTGAATTTGTATGACTTTAACATTGTGTTTCGAAAACAATTTCTTTCGAATTGAAATACGCAGTAGCCTCCCTGGATTTAGTTGCATCACCTCTACGAGCTTTTCCATCTGCTTTTAATTTGTAATTTTTCTAAGAAGAATTTTAAGTTATGGTTATAAACGCCTGGCAAAGATAATAAAAAAATAAAAATCTTTCTATATTGTAATTTTTCAACTTGTCGCTACAATAAGACAACAGCTTAGAAGCAGTTGTAAGATTTTGATGTGCGTAACAACACATAGAAACACATGTTGTAAACGATAATCACTGTAAATTTTCATAATCGTAATCACAATTTAAAATAAACAACACTAAAAAAGTTAATTAAACTTTAGACTTTACATATCCCCACAGGAAAATATCTAACGGTGTGATATCACACGATCTTGGTGGCCAATCGACCGGCCCAAAACCTGACTTAGACAGTCACTAGCAATGTATAGTCCTTCGGTGTAAAGGATATGATTTATACTATTGATAATAATATGTTTTGGAGTGTATCAATACTTTCAAGACTGGAAGGCTAGGGAAACAAAATTTTTAAACAATCGTACACATAATTTTAAAAAGGACAATTCCCCTTAAACTTAGCGTGTTTTTGACTTTAATTGCCACAATTTTTAAATGTTGTTGAATGAATGTTTCTACCGAAGAGAAAAATTTGAGATATTTGCATAAGAAACACAACACCAAGTTTTGCTTTCAACAAGCCTACCTAACATCATAGTATTTTATTTTTGGCATTGTATAAAATCGTCACTTTTTAAGAAAAAATTCAAATCGTCAAATCGGAATTTGTCTAATTTTTTTTTTGTTGCAAGATTCGTCAAAATAACGAAAAATCGTCAAATCTGGCAGCTGTGGTCACAATCTATACATAGAATAAAACAGTAACTCATTTCGTATCTGTTCGTGTTCGCATCACATAAAAACTACTGGATGTATTTTAACAAAATTTTGTGAGGAGGTGCCTTCTTAGTATCCTGATTTTAATATACGATACTATTTTCCGCAAAAATGTCTTATTTCCAAGAGAAAGTGGAGAAAAAGCAGTGAAAGTACGCCGATTTTTACCGATTTAAAGGTGCATACTTTAAGGCATCTTTAAGGCATACTTTAAGGCATCATGTTTGAAAGCAGTATATTTTAAGCAATGTTGGGCAACAGATGGCGCTTTGTTAAAATAATGAGTAACTCGTTTTTTGCCTGTCTTTTACAGAGCTTTACAATAAATTTTAGAATTTTATAGAAATTTTAGAATTTTTTCCAGTGATGGGAACCTTTATATAAAGTGAATACGTAAGAGTCTTACAATTTGGTGTGGATTACTTTCAAAGCAAAATCGATCAAAATATTGTCAGAACGCACACAACGTGTGTGGGCACAGCTAGTCAGGATATAAGTATTGAAACAAAGTCAAGATTCATTAAAAATTACATATGATCAGTATTGCTATGCCCGATGGAAGTATGAACTGTAAAAGCTGCAGATGTTAAATGATTGAAAGCATTTGACATTTGGATCTATCGACAAGTGTTAAAAATACTATGGGTACTACGTATCAAATAACGAATTATTGCGATGGATGCATTCAACCCGAGAACTCTAATCACATCAAAAAATGAATAATCTCATATCCCAAATATCGAATATTGCATATTAAATTTATTCGTGTATACCACCGATTTAAATAGTCTACATTTTAACATGTCTTCATTGTAATTTAGTAAATTTAACTCACTTTCTATTTCTGTCAATGCGAGTAAAATAAGACGAACGGATCTCCACACCTGTATCTTTTCCCATTGATTTGTAATGGTAGAGTTAATTGCAATTTGCACCATTTTGCAAATTATTTCTTTAATTTCTTATTCATTCCTTAAAGCATATAATCAAGTATGTATTTGCAAACAGACATACAGGTTGACTCCAAGGAATTGAAGGAAACAAAACAAGAAGTAAATCACTTTATAAAAGGACATCTTGAACGTTTGTGACAAGTGATGGAGAGAAAAAAACAAAAGATTCGTTTAGATTCGGTTAGATTTTCATTTGACTTCATTCTCAATTTCTTCATTCTCAATTACAACAAAAACCGCAACAATTAGTGAGCTGTCAGATTGTTTGAGTTTATCAATGATGCGGCAACATGATGAGAATGTGAATGCAAGCGGAAATGCAGCAGTCCTTCTTTGTAAAAGGATATGTGGTTGTATAAACAAATGATAGTAAATGGCATCATTCACAAATGATTTATCAAAATAGAAATTTAGTTTGTTATATGTATGTATGTATGTATGTATGTATGTATGTATGTATGTATGTATGTATGTATGTATGTACATCTAAAAGATTGCATGCTTGACTTGGGGTTTTTATACTTGTGATTGTATCTGTTTAATTATCGTTTGGTTTTGACAGCAAACCAGCCAACAAAAGTGTACGACATTCGTAAGATATCTGACAGAAACGTCTACAAAAAAGTCAGAATCTTATGTCAAATTCGTCAGTGTTCTCCCTTAAGGGCTGACCGTCCTTTTTCTCTAAATTCCTTCTTGAAATCCTTTCTCTTGTCACCCTTTTTGAACATTTCTAACGGTATGTTCAAATTTCAAATGAAAATCGTTGTTCAATTTGACAAACTTCCGAGAATTACGGACATTTTATGGTGCTCAGAATCATCCATCAGGCGCTTTACTCAGGCACTTTGCTCAGATAAATATGCGGCAAATGAATAACTTCAAGAAATTGAGATTTTATCTGACTACCTCGTTCATATGATTTGGCATCACTATATTATTTTCTCTGGAGATATGTAAAGTCGCAGGTTTATGGTGATAAAACAGAAACAATCCAGCATAAGGAAGCGAGTATTCATCGCATTATTGCCCAAAATACAACCTGATTTATTGCAAAGACTCTGTGAAAATTTTATCTCCAGGCACTGTTGCCAATTTGGAGATTTTGCAGCTAAATCTAGCGTTTGTGCGGTTAGTGGGAAATCTGGCGATTTTCAAATAGATATTAAGAGAAACAATTTTTGTCAAATACCTAATGCATTAAAAAAAAACTTGCTAGGAGGACCAAAAAAAATTTTATTACAGTTGTAACGACACGTTTCCGCTGGTGGATGGGATCAGCTCAACGGCGTCTAGGGCCGTTTTGTGCCAAATAAATTGAGAGACTTTGATTTAACGTTATAAATCTTCTGCCTTTATTTACTATAAATTAAATAAACGGCAGGTCGCTCTAGCGATACTTCGTGCTGTGCAAACGTGTGCAGGGTACCTTTTGGCTAAATACCACGGATTGATAGTTAGTGGACGAAGGGAATATTCAGATCAGTGGGAGCTGTGTAGGTTAATAACACTTGAACACAGTTACATGCTGCTCTGCTTTCTCCCAGTATCGGCTGTAGGCGTACTGTATATTTCAGGGCTAATAGCTCCGTGGAAAATATCCTTGCACACCTCAGTTCGTATACTTTTATATTCGCTTAGCTGGTACTTTGAATTCCCAATCCTATGTAGAATTTTGGAGCATGAATCACCAGTCGCAAAACCTTTACACCAGTTTGTTGGAAATATTTTAGGGCGAAGGGCTCTACGTAAAATATTACCTCTTATCTGCAGGCTGCCTGCGCACTAACTCACCAATTACTCATAAAATTCCTCTTTATATACCCTTTCGCGACCACACACAAGTATACCATCTACGGCTGTTGTATACAATAATAATACAGGTAAAACTGTTAGAACAGCTGTTTAAATTTGCTTATTTGAAAATGTCAAACCTTATCTAAAACTCTGTTCGCGCACTTAAAAATTAGTAATAATTTCTAAAAAAAAAACTCTTTTTAGGGTTCCGTACCCAAAGGGTAAAAACGAAACCCTATTGTTTTCGCTACAATGTCTGTCCGTCTGTCAGCGCCTTTTATCTCTGGAACCGTAATAGGTAGACTCTTGAAATTTTCACAGATGGTGTATAGCTGTGGCCTCTATAGCAACATAAATTAAAACTTATAGGGTGTTCCGATAGAGAGGTGTTATTCACGAATATGTGTTTATTTCTTGAACTGTAGGAGGCATACACTAAAAATTTACAAAAAGTAATTAAAACTTAGTTCGCTTTATAAACAAGTCTAAAAAATAAACCTAAAAATTAAAGGGTGCTCCGATAGTGGTGTGATTTGCATGTATTAGGCCTAAGTTTTGAACCATAATAGGTAGACTCTTGAAATTTTGACAGAAGGTGTATAAATGTGGCCACTATAGCAATAAATACTAAAACTTATCGGGTGTTACGAAAGTGAGGTGTTATTTGCCTTTATGTCTTTATTTCTTGAGCTATAGGAGGCAACCACAATCGATTATAAGTAGACTCTCGAAGGAGGTTTGTTACTATGGAAACTTTAACAAATAATAAAATTAAAGGGTGTTCCGACAGTGACGTGATTCTCATGTATAACGCCTTATTTCTGAACCGTAATAGGTAAAATCGTAAACTGTTGTACAGGAGATATGATGCCACGGCCGATATGACAATTACTAAAAATTAAAGGGCGATCCGACAATGACATGTTTTTCACGTATACTTACTTATTTTTTTAATCGTAATAGGTAAACTCTTGAATTATTTACAGTAGATGTTGTACTTCGGCCACTGTATTAATTACTAATTACTAATGGGTGATCCATCAGTGACATGTTTTTCATGTATATTACCTTATTTTTTGAACCGCAATAGGTAGGCCTGATATTTATATAGAAAGTGTATTACCATGGCCGTTATAACAACAATACCTAAAATTTAAATGGTGTTCCAAAAGCGATGCAATTTTCGCGAATATGACTTTGATTTTAAAAATAAAGGCTGCCCCATAAGACATGAAAAAATTAACAACTTGAATTTTTAAAGGCGTACTAAACATAGAACGGAACCCTACGTGTGTGAGACTAACTCGCACTTGACTGATTTATTTTATATTACTCACTGCGGTGTGAACTAATTGCTGTATTTTATTCAATCTTGTATTTAACTTGCAATGTTTGCTTAAAGAAAAGAAAAAATATGTATGTTTTTTAAGTAAAACTTTGCAACTAAATTTACATCAGTTCTAGTAGGCGGAAATTTTACATTCGGCATAACCTAATGACAATAAAATAACATGGTCAGCTGGATCTGATGCTAATGCTAGCGCCATATGCAGCCCACTCACTTCCTGACTTGCTTAAAGCAGCCATAACGTCTTTAGGCTCGTTACATTTAGTTCACAAGTACTGCATTTTTATTTAGGTCTCCTTATACCTACAGGGTTGTGTATGAATACGGAGTCCCTTAATGAAGGACAAACGTACTCAGTAGTCGTGTATTGAAACCCACAATGTAAGTGCTCTGATCAAAATGATTTTTTGGACATTAATCGCTATAAATTTTTTGAGTATTAACTATTTTAAATATATTCTTAAAAATGCTTCCTTTTACATATAATTTATTTTAATTTAAATTATTAAAACTAAACCAGTTTTATGTTTTATTATAATTTTTAATTATTTTTAGTGTAATAAATAATTTGTCAAAGAAGTGTTTGCGAACACAGCTCATGTTATTTAAATTTTTCTTTATATTTTAGTAAAATATTTTGACACAGTCGGGCAAAAACTGGTTGCTTAGTTTTTTGAATTCGCCTTGCATATATCTATATAAATATACCTTGGTCGACACCAAGGCGAATTTATAACAGGTGGTGTTGATAGCCCAGCTGAATTTTGTTTGTTGTTTACGTTTTTTGGAGGCAGGTTTTGTCAAAATTTGTTTATTTTGTTTACAATATTGAAAACAAAAACAAAATTGAAACGAAAATTTTTTTTTAAAAAGGCGTTACATATGAATTGATTTTGATTTTTTATTTTAAATTTTTACTACACACAACACAACAACACATACACAAATTTTCACCACATTTTAACAATTTAAAGGAGCTGCGGTGGGTCCAGATTCTTTTTTTATGCTTTTATTTTAGTTGATTTTTATTGTTTTAGTTCTATTTTTTTCTTCGTTTTTTTCTTTTATTAAAAATAAACTACCCCCGGGGGTTCCAATTGTCACTACAGGAATATGGCAAATGCTTTGACGTGGTTCACTCGGGGAAAATAGGGGCACCAGACGCTAGGGTTCCTAGAGCCTAAATCTGGAAGAAAAGGTCTGCGATAAACATTGCGGGTCCTCTTCGAGGCCCGAACAGTGCCCAAAGGACTGGTACCACGGGAATCGGTGGCCCCACAGAGAGCCTATCCTCTCTGTGACCGGTTATTGGTGAGGTCCCCTTCGGGGGTACACGTGGTGGTTGTGGTTTAAGATCGATTTATGTAGGTAAGGTGCAAGGTCGATCAAGTGTGCTGTTGCACTCTCAACAGACGGAGTTTGGATAGTCTCCAAACCCCTAAGCAAGAGGTTATAATGTGGATCTAGGCTTGCCTTGGAAAGGCTTGCCATATTATATAAATTGCTACTCATTGTGACTGTATCACACACAAAAAGCGATTGGTGGCAATCGTAAAGTGTTGTTATACTACACAATGGGGGCGCTAGTCTACGCATAAGTTTAACTCGGTGGTAAGACCACCGTGAGGTTAGGCCGAGTAGGCAGGTACTCACGTTAATCTTGTTCCACAAAATTAAAAATAAACAATACACATTAGGTTTGTTCTTTAATTAAAAATAGTTAATAAATTTATTTATCGTTGTTTGCTAGTCATGCAGCCAGCAGCTCTAGAAACATTGTAGGTCGTTTTAACATCTTTCAGGTATCTTTACACATCAGATTAATAAGCCCTTAAATTATTATTGTGTAAAAAAATAATTCAATGCAATATTTATCATAAATGTTGGAATTTTCTGCTTCGAAAGTAAGCGAACACAGCTATTTTTTTTACATTTTGCTTTGATATTAATTAAGGCGAATTATTTTATTTTGACAGAGGCAGCGGATCAAACAAAAACAAAATACATGTTGTACTTGTTGTCGTCTCGCTTTCACCTGATAAATAGATTCGCCTTGCTAGGCACCTTAAAAACGGCATTTTTTTACTAGCGTATACATATCAAGGTATATTTATTTTACTAGGTAGTGGCATCCCTACAACAAATACAACAATACAAGAACAACATTGCATTTTGTTGTTGCTTTGTAGTTCGAAATGTCAAAAAAAATATAAGAAAATTGAGAAGGCGTGTATGTGTTTTATTGCTTTCTCACTTCTACACTATAAAATTTCTGAACACATACAACTTTTGACATGTCGAACTACTAAATCAGCTGGGCGGACGACTCTACCTAGTAAGATAAATATACCTTGATACATATCTTGCATTTGTTTATTGTTGTATTTCTTGGATTCATTGTTGTTTTTCAAATAAAATTCTCAGTAAATTTAAGTTTTAAGGTAAATAGTGATTTTGAGGAGCAATTCAGGAAGCCGAGACATGTTCATAAAAGTTGTTCAATCTGTTATATCTTTGGGTCTACTAAAGATGTAAGTTATGCTGAAAAAAAGTAAAAAAAAAATATATTTTAATTTTGTTATTTAAAAAAGTTGCAGAAATATATTATTTTTTGTGCATTAAATGTTAATAGAATTTTTTCAACGAATCTTGAGCTACATTATTAAAGTGATTTTACACAGCGTCTATTTGTCATATGACTTTTCACTTTTCCATGAGTAAATTCTAAGCACGTTGTGTGAACCCTTTCAAACATAACATGTGTATTTTCCATGTGTACATGTAGAACGTGTTCTATTTTGATGTGACAAAGCATCTGACATCCTGTAATGCCAACTTGATATTTTGCTATTTTAGGTTTTTCGTGGTACCAAAAGCACTAAAAGCGTGGCAAAAGCACTATATTTGCATCTTTGCATCAGCTGTGGTTGGAAATACAAAACTGTGTGGCCCAATAATTATATATTATAGGTTATGTCAGATGTAATAACACATGTACGTTTGAAAGAAAAATTCATACCAGGTGGAGTTGATAGCCCAGATGATTGTTTTTTGCTCTCGTTTTTTTGCTAATGTCTAGTCAAAAATACATTGTTTCATATCTGCTAATCTAATGTCAAAGTTGTTGTTTTGTTGTAGTTGTTGCTCTACTGCTCACACCTGGTATGAATTCGCCTTGACCGTATGTAAAATGCCTGTTTTGACAAACACATGAAATTACATATGGGTTATCAAACTGACAAGTCATATGACAAACACACGTCGTGTAGAACCATTTTTACCAAACAAAATTAAACGGTATGACCTAGTACGAATGCGATATTAGACAAAAACTGATGACACCTTTTTTGAGGTGCCCACTGATTTTCAGAGTCTTTCGAGGTCCGTAAATAAAAATTGGCCAACAAATTCGTCATACCAATTGGTAGAAAAGTCGAACCTATACTGTCAAGTCTGTGTGTTTTTTTTTTCATTTTTTCACTGTGTTAGCAGGAAAGACTATCTCGACATTATATCGGATATGAAAAAATTACTTTAAAATTTTCCTAGAATCCGACAAACTGTCGATTAACTGAATAATTTAGTTTTTATGAAATTTCCTTAGTCGTCATCCAATCGCGTAATCGAACACAAATGGCTTTAACAATTTCGTGGTATCGGTAACGTTATAAATTTAAATATACTGGCATTTTAATATCATTTTTATATTTTTAGCTATTTTTTTTCACGTTAATTCCCGCTAATTAAGAAACTTAGTGGGGTCTGGCGTTTTTGGTGGGAAGTCGTAAGAAAAAGTTGGCAACAGTGCCTCCAGGTTACACTATGTACGCGCTAGCCACGGCTTAAGCTATAAAATTTTCTAATTCTCTAAGCCATTTGGATGGATGTTAAAAACGTTTTTCTCTGTTTTATTTAAATTTAAAGTTCTCCGTCTCTATAAAAAAAAACACGAAACTACTGGAGAAACCAGTAATTTCATTAATTTAAAATATATGTAAATGAAAAAAATGTAAGTATGTATATCTCAGGTTTTTTTTTTTAATTTACATTGCTGCTACATAATTGTATGTTCGAGTATGTACATATTTATTTGTATCGTAGCATCGAATGTTTTTTGGTTATTTTTCTTTTCATTCTTTTCATACAACACGCTAAATTTTCAGCATCATGTCTAGTTGAACACTGAAGTATGCTTAAGTGGGACAAGTGTAAGATTCGTCTTCAACTGCTCCTAAATTGGCAATTTGACAAAATCAATATATTCAACATAAAATGTCAATGCAATAGAAAATATTTGTGTGTTCAACAATGTCATTAGAAAATAGCAGCAGAGCCGTTTAAGAATAGCTGCAAATAACAGATGTAAAAATGTAAGCGTGTGAAAAAATTTTGGTGTATTTTTACTTGATTTTAAGACATTTGATTTTATTTCTTGCTATAAATAAACATGTGTGTGAAGATAAATTTCGAAATTTAAATCTCAGACACAAACCAATTACGTTAACAGAGGTCTGTTAACATGCTAACATAGAGCTGTTAAGCATACAAATCCTGGGAGTATATCTTCCAAATAGAATTGTAACTACATTTTTGGACCAAATAGACTGAAAAAAATGTAGCGGGCGACTTGTTTTATTGTTTTTCGATAAAAATTTAAAACTGTTGGAATGTTGTCCCGAATTTTTAAGTTTTTCTCATTTTAATGTTTTAAGGCCCATTATTATAACTTGCCATTAGCTAAAGTTAGGATTTTATCAGGGTGATATGTAGTTTTTCGTTATTATAAGTATACATTAAGCTAGATAGGCTGATAAACTAAAGGGAAGAACATCTTGCCTTTAACTTTTAACATTAGATATAAGAGTTTGAAGTTGCCATGTTTCGTCATCTATAAAGTTGCCGTATTTTCTAATCTATGAAGTAAAATAAATTCATTTTTATTTAATTTTGCATTTGAAAAATAAAAATGGAAGACAGATCTCCTTTGTTGTATATAAAATCTTTTCGGTTTTTTGTTGCACAGATAACTAATTTGTGGTTTGTTAAAAGTAAACAAATAAATAGAAAGTATGACGTTGCCACTGCGTTTATAAGAACCAATTTATTTTGTCAAAAGTAGTCGGTGTTTATTATTGTACTGCCATATTTTCAAAAAGATTAATTTTATTTTACAAGGAAGTTGTAATAACGAAAAATAGTTATTGTTCACTTTATCGCTCACTTAAGTAGAAGTGAAATTTAACTAAAACGTACTTTAAAGGTAAGTTATAATAATGGGCCTAAAAATGTTTTAATGATAAATCTGAATTCCAGGAGCCCTGTAGAAGATGGGCAGCTAAAAATGGTTGGATTTTTAAGGAATTATACTCTTTTATGATTTCTAGTACTTAAATCCATTGAAAAATGCAGTTCTGATATAAATTTTTACGAATTTGTAAATTTTCAAATTTGAAATTTATTTAGAGGATGGCCGCTATAGCGAAAAATACTGAAGCTTCTAGGGTGTACCGAAAGTGAAAGGGTGTTCTGATAGTGACGTGATTTGTATTTATATGGCCTAATTATTGAACGATAAGAGGTAGTCTTTTGAACTTCTTACAGGAGGTGTATGGCCACTATAAAAATTTAAGGGTATTCCGACAGTGAAGTGATTTTCACGAATATGGCCTAATTTCCTAACCATAATAGGAATACTCTTGAAATTTTCACAGATGGTGTATTACTAAGACCCCTATAAAAAACAGTAAAAACTATAGGGTTTACCGACAGTGATGTATAACGCCTTATTTTTTGAACCGCTATAAGTAGAATATTGAAATTTCTACAGAAGTTGTGTTGCAATGGCGGCTCTGACAATTTGTAAAAATGAAAGGGTGTACAGTCAGTGACATGTTTCTCACGTATATTACCTTATTTTTTTAAATGCAGAGTGTGCAAATTTATGTCCGCTATAGCAAAAAAATATAAAAAGATTAAATTAAACGGTTTTGCAAAAGTGACAAATATTTACGTATGAATGTAGCCAAATTTTATAACCGGAAGGGGTAGAATCTTCAAATATACTCAGATTATATAAATATTTGTTATATGTATGTACCAGAGACTGACAAAAAGTACTTATAAAATAAATGTAGTCAAGTACCTATACTATACCTATACTTGTAACACAGAAAATACCTACACATACATATTTGCAGTGAAATAAGTATAATACTTATAACAAACTTTATTTATACACAACGAACTTACAAATGTATACGTAATGCATGTATGAGTACAACTGATGAGGTTGTAGGTAGATAATGTGATGGGTATCTCTCATACCCATACTTATAACTACCTAATACTTACAAGTATGGAAAAGTAGTTATAATACTCTAAGTATACTTATAAGTAAAACAACTACTTTTAGGAATTGTGTGTATAAAAATGTGTATGAAGTTTGTATTGAAGTTTGTATGATTTTGTTTATAACCGAACATTGGTTAAGTATGGAAAACTAAAATAATTTTTATATTAGTATGAAGGAATGAATGAGCGTATTTTTAAATTGTGAAATAATTAATACATATAATCTATATATATAAAGCACAAAATATGTTTGTTTGTTTGTTTGTCGGAAAGCTATAGCTGCCTACACCAGTGAACCGATCTTTCTGAAATTTTCACAGTTCGTTATTGGATATACGGATGGTAAAATATGGTACTTATTTTTTTGATATTCGACGTGGGCGTGGCACCTCCCATACAAAGTAAATATTAATCATCGTATATCTTGGTAGCAGTAATAGGTAGCATCTTGAAATTTCTCACTCGTAACCTCTATATTAACGTAAATAATTTAGCGTAACACAGATTTAATTGGAATAGTGGGCGTGGTACCCCCCATACAAAGTAAATACTTATATCTTGGTGATAGTCTTAGGTATCGCCATGAAATTTTGCAACACCAACCTCTATATTAACATGCATAGTTTAGAAAAAGATAGATTGGATTGGAGTAGTGGGCGTGGTACCTCCCATACGAAGTAAAAAATTATTATCGTGTTCCTGGCGAACTACAATAGACAGAGCCTTGAGTCTTTGCATGAGTAACCCCTATGCTAATGTGCATAGTCTACCAAAATAAAAAATTAATTGGAACGGTGGGCGTGGTACTTCCCATATAAAGTGAAAAATTATTGTCCCGTATCTAGAGAACTGCAGTAGGTAGCGCCTTGGAATTTCACACAACTAACCATTATATTAACGTACATAGTTTAGCTAAACACGGACTAAATTGGAATAGTAGGCGTGGTACCTCCCATACAAAGTGAAAAATTATTATCGTGGTCCTGGCGAACTACAATAGCTAGAGTCTTGAAACTTTGCACAAGCAACTCTCATACTAATAGTCTAGCAAAACACAGACAGGATTAGGATAGTCGTACCTCCCATAAAAAGTTAAAAATTCTTATCGTGTTAATATGTATATTCAAGCAAAAAACAGATTGGTTGAGAACAGTAGACGTCGTACCTTGTATATAAACTAAAACATTTTTGATGTGAGAATAGCGTGCGTTTTCGAGTTAGAGGTTGGTGTTTATTGTATCTTTTGTGCATGGGTGTAGCGAAGCGCACCGGGGATAACTAGTTACATATATTTATAAAATACTCTAAGTATACTTAGAGTATTTACATACTTGTACTGATTCCTACTCTGTATTTACTCTTTACTTTATCCAACTTTTACTTAGTTGTATTGCGAAAAAAATGAACAAGTATGCGAACACTTATTCTCTGCCTATACTTGTAGTTATTTAAGTTGAAATTGATATGACTATGTGTGTATGATATGTTGTTTGAGCTGTAGCTATACACATTTATACATGTTTCGCCTCAAATACTTGATAAGTAATAAAAATGATAATTTTGTCTTTCTCTGGTATTTACTAGAATAAATAAAACAAAAATTATAGGGTGTTTCGATAATAACACGATTTTGTATGCACAATCTTACATTTGACCAGTGATAGACTGAGACTTAAAATTTATACGGACTATATTTTATAATATATACTGTGACAACAATTAACGAAAATAAATTTATTATTTTAGGAATTTGAGTAATTTGGCTTCCCTTCTAAACGTTATAGGCAGACACATGATATTTACACAGGGTATTTAGTAGTGTGCTCTAGTATAAAAAATAATTAAAAACTAAAGGGTGAACCATAAGATATGAAAAAATTAACAAGTGGTACTAAACATAGTACGGAACCCTACGTGTGTTAGTCTTAGACCGTTTTTACACCTTGCAACAAACGCCGAGTTTTTTTCCTATTCTTTTATTAATAAATAAACAAAAAACTGTATTGTCAACTAAACGTATTTTATTATGATTAAGCGATTAAACATTCTTAATATAATATTAACACACACACACATTATAAATATTTAAAAATAAGTAATATATTGTTGTAAAATTAATTTTAATTTGTTTTGGAGTTACGGACCCCTAAAGTTTCTATGTAAAGTTTTGTATATCTCAAATATTTAATGGAATGAGATAATATGAGTATCACTGGAATGGTAATTAAAAGTACTATCTAACTAAATTGACATTAATGAAAAATATTATAAAATATCAAGTAAGCACAAAAAAAAAAAGTTTTTTTAAAGGATTTTATTGTCTATGTTCTGACAAAAAGAATGAAAATTAAACAAAAAAAAATATTTGTTTATTCACCTAAAATGTTTCCCAAAGGTAAAAAGTAACCCAATTGTTTTCGCTACAAAGTCTGTCAGCGCCTTCTATCTCTGGAATCGTTATAGGTAGACTTTTGAAATTTTCACAGAAGGTGTATATCTGTGGCTGCTATAACAACAACTACTAAAACTTTTAGGGTGTTCCGAAAGAGACTTGTTTTTCACGTATATGTGTTTATTTCTTAATCAGTAAGAGGAATAAAGTTAAAATTTATATAAATAAACAGTCAGGAGATTTGCATGTATACGGTCTAAATTTTGAACCATAATAGTTAGAGTCTTAAATTTTTACAGGAGGTGAATTACTGTGTTAGGACAGGGACATATTTTTCACTTATATTGCCTTTTTTTACGGCAATAGGTAGGCTCCTATTATTTTCATATAAAGCTATAACAATTATTACTAAAATATAATGAGTATTTCGATAGTGATGCAGTTTTCGCGAATATTACTGTTTTTTTTAAACGCGAGTATATACAGAGTGTGTGAATTTATGGAAAAATACAAAAAATAAAAATAAGGGGATTTGCGAGATTGGCAAATATTTTCGAATAATTGTAGCCTAATTTTTGAACCGGAACGGGTAGACACTTTACACCTACGCAAACTATGTACAAATTTGTCCCCTAGAACAAATATCAAAACCAATAATTAAAGGGTGTTTCGATAATGACTCGATTTTACATATATAACCTTATATTGACACTTAAAATTTACACATATTATATTTAACAATATCTACAGTAACAACAAGAAACGAAAATAAATTTAATAATAATGGGGTGGTCCCTTAATGTCTCAAAGTTGCGGAATTTGCCTTTCTCTTCTTAACCTTGTAGGCAAACACTTGATATTTACACAGGATATTTAGTACTATGCTCTAGTAGAAAAAATAATTTAAAATTAAAGCATGCCTCATAAGACGTAAAAAATTATAGACTTGAATTTTTAAAGTTGAACTGAACATAGTTCGAAACCATACATGGGTGATTCTGACTCGCATTTGGCTGATTTATTTTTATTTATTTAATTTTATTTGGATAATACTTTTAATTACCTTTCCAATCGCACGCATATTACCTCATTCTACCCTAAACTAGTCGAGATTTACCATACTTTACATACAAATTTAATGGGGTCCGTAACTGCGAAACTAAGAGTACCGCCCAAATTGTTCTTGTGACATTTTTGTTTAAATTTTTATATATACATATATATGAATCTTAAATTATAATTTGGAAATAATTTTTTTTATACAAAACAAAAATACAACTTGTCGTTTTTTTCTGTAGTCAAAAAGTAGACAACACTTTAAAAAAATAAAATGAAAATAATCAAAAACAAAAAATGCCTCCTCAGGCCTTGTCATGCAACTTTTTCAACCCTGCTTGCCTCCCAACCCCTCTTACTAACAAGAAAAAACTTGCATGAAAAAGTTACGGCGTTTATTGCAAGGTGTAAAAGTGGTCTTACTCGCACTTGATTGATTTATTTTAAACTATTTTGTTTCTGCCCCACTTTATTACGGTTTGAATATCTTGCTTGAAATTATTATAATTATGACTGTCATAATTATACAAAATTGCGACGATTTTTAATCATAAAATTCTATTCAGTTTTCGCCCGAAAGTTTTTTCATTACTATACGATATTTCTGTAACTGTAACTATTTAAATTCAACATAAGTCTCGTGTCAAAGAGGTACTTCCATCACAATTCTGTACTTTAAAGTCAAACAGCATAAAATCTCACTATATTTTCTAAAGTTTCAAATACTTGAGCATGTTTTTATGCTTTAATTTACTTAATTTTCCTAAGTACTTTATATCTTTTTAATGTTGAAAAATTCGTTAAGGACACCATGAATGTAATTGCTATTTTCAAAAGTTTCTTAACTTTTTAATTTGAATATAACAAGTAAAGTGTCAAATCCTCTATATAATTTTATGTCCTGAGTAGTTAACTTAAAACTATAAAGAAAAATATGAAATAAAATGACAACAATTTACTATTTTCTTATTTAAAGATTGTATCCTGTTTCTCCTTTTTTTTAGGTTTATTTTGTTTAAAAGATTTTTACTTATATGCAAATGAAATAAAATAAAGTTTAATTGAAGTGTACTGTTTATGAAAAATTTGTCGTACAGTATTATGCAGCAGCATAATTTAAATTTAAATTTTCCTAATTTATTTTTAAGGTTTTGCTGTCCTTTATGAATTTTATAACACACTGTGTAATTTTTTAAGTCATGGCAAAATAACCATATACGGACACCACTAGGTCATAAAAGACTAAAACTGTCTCCCAGTTTTGCCCAAAGTCCTCCATGTTTTTTTTATGGGCCCTCAAAATGTGGGGCCTCGATGTCATTTTTGCAAAAAATGATCATTTATTCAAGCTCATATTTTGCAAACCGTTTAAAATTTTGATAAATTCTCTAAGGCAAATTTGTAGCTCTTGTCATAAAGAACAAAAATTGTGAACATATAAAATCAAAAAAACTTCATCTTCAAGGTCAAAATCGCAAAAAACTTTAAAAAATTAATTTTTTTTACCTTTTTTCCCCTGTTCAGGTCCATGGTAGCAAACCGTTCAAAATTCAAGGAAAAAATCAACTACAAAAATGAAACTAAGATCTCAATAAACAACTTTCTAGAACATATGAACTTCCTAGGAATGATTCTTAACACCGTTTAGGTAGCGCTTAGGTAGCCGCAAAAGTGAAAAATTTCCCGAATATTTTTTAATTTCATTTGTTTTTTCTTTACTTCAACATTGAGATACTAAGAAGTTCATATGTTCTAGAAAGTTGTTTATTGAGATCTTAGGTTCATTTTTGTAGTTGATTTTTTCCTTGAATTTTGAACGGTTTGCTACCTATGGACCTGAACAGGGGAAAAAAGGTAAAAAAAATTAAATTTTTTAAAGTTTTTTGCGATTTTGACCTTGAAGATGAAGTTTTTTTGATTTTTTATGTTCACAATTTTTGTTCTTTTTGACTCAGAGAGTATATCATAATTCCAAACGGTTTGCAAAATATGAGCTTGAGTAAATGATCATTTTTTTTTGCAAAAATGACATCGAGGCCCCACATCTTTGAGGGCCCATAAAAAAAAACCTGGAGGACTTTGGGCAAAACTGGGAGACAGGGGTCTTTTTTTTGGTCTTTTATCACGTAGTGGTGTCCGTATATGGTTATTTTTTTCCGTGTTGCACTGTGTAACTGAACACAGGATTTTGTCCTTTTGGCTGTATGACGCCAGAATATGAGTTTTTAGTTTTTCCAATAACAACTTCATTCTTTTCAATAAAAATCGCCTTTTTATATATTTTGTAAGTGGTCACAGGATTTTGTCCTTTTGCCTGTGTAGTAGGATGCTTAGTTTCCCTAGAAAATAAGTTTTTAGTTTTTCACATAAAAAATCATTAGTCTCTGAAAATTAGAAAGTGATATATTTTTTGAATTCTCTCGAACTCGAATTAATTTCGAAATTAAACAAATTTAAAGAAAACAAGTAAAAGTGCTATATTCGGCCGTGCCGAATCTTCTATACCCTTCACCGCGGTGATTTTATTTATACAGACATGTACAGCATTATCCATATTGTTGACTCTTTACTTAAATAAAGTCGTATGAGAAAAAATCATTATTCATGAGTTAAAGAAATAGAAGACAAATTGCGTTTGCTACAATTGTCGCCGTGTTGTCAGCTTCTTAATGATATTGAAGCCGACAGCTACATCGTAAACTCTGACATTGTTGTAGAAATACTTATTTTGCTTTTATAAAATAAAATAACTTTTTCAAAAAAAATTATAAATATTTCCTCCAATACTTTTTGTTTGAATATGAATTTGTAATTTACAATTTCTTAAAAAAATAATATATAATAATAATTTTTTAAAAAAATTTTTTTAAAAATTTGATTGAAATTTTTTTGTTACATTTTGGACCTTTTTCCAATCTATTTTGAGTTAGAATGGTCAAACTAAAGCAAAAAGAAATCCTTACAAAAAAAAATTTCATCATATTGACACATGGGGGGTCCTTTTAACTGCTCCTATTTGTCAGTGGGTACCCTGTGGGTCCATTGGCTACCTCTATGCGTATTGCTTTCTATTAAGGTATCTAATACAAATCAAAGCAGAAAAACCCTACCAATCTAAAAACAAACAAAAATCGCCCCTCGCAGGGGGTTATTGATCCCCCGAGATCTGTATGCACTCCTTGCGATCTACCTGTCGCAGTCTAATATTTATTTGACAAAAAAGGCAAAACAGAATCTTTAAAGCCGAAAAAAATTAAAAAAAAACGTAAAAAACGTAAAAAAATATAGGTGGGCGTGGTTTTTGGCCCGTAGCCTCCAAAGGAATGATCCGATGTTGCTGAATTGCAATACCAAAATTTTCGAAACTATGCCTGACAGATTGGTGTGCTTAAATTTTTTGTATCTCTTCTGGTGCCTTGGCAAATGACATTACCACACTAACACGGACAGACGGACAGACGGACAGACGGACATCGCTTAATCAACTTCTCTATGTATAAGGATCCAGAATATATATACTTTATGGGGTCGGAAATGAATATTGTAGAAATTACACACGGAATGACAAACTTATTTATACCCTTTCCACCTGTGGTGAAGGGTATAAAAAAACTAAAAACATTCTGTTGCTTAAATTTCGTTAAATATTTGTTGCTAAATGTTTAAAAATTGCTGTCCACACATACATGCATACTTGCCACCTTGGCTTTTAACTTTCACACAAGCAGTTGCATCATTTTCGCAATCACCTTCTTCGTCATCTTTATTATTGTCACTATCATAAATAATTTTGTGAAAAACTTACATAAAAGGCGATGAATAGAATAAGGAGGGACAGACGACCTGTGAACGTGTGAACGTGGCTTATAAAATATTTTTCTATGTTTGTATGTACCTCTAATGTAAAAGTCTTAAAATTCCAGGTAAGTTTTACGAATGGAATATAAAACTTTCATAAAGTGCCTTCAGCATTTAACGACTGCAATGTGGCAGTAAACGAATGAACGTTATAGTGTCCTTTTCAATTTGCAACTTTTTTTAATTTTGAGCTCATCATACTTATCCCTCATATTTCAAAAGGCTATAGCTATATAGTTCCTACATTCGTACGAGGGTAATAATATTTGGCTCTACAATATAATATTAGGAGCATAAATACTTTAAACAGGCTTTATTTCTAAAAAGTGTGAAGTTTCAAACGACGGCTGGTAAATTTTAAGGAAAATTTTGTCAAACATCATTATTTTAGCAACTATTTTTGAAAAAAAAATCGTTTTCCAATCAAACTCCTCTACCTAAACGACAAAATATTAAAAAAAAAATCACAGATAAGTTCGACTAAATTTATGGCTCATTTGGACCAGCATTAAATAAAGTCTCCTCTTTGTTAAAATACTAGAAATGTGGCCACACCTCGACAAATGATAAACCTCGTATAGATTTTAATTAGACAATTACTTTAGAAACCAATGATGGAGTCCGTGAAATAGTTTTGAGTAACCAATGAGTTGAGGTGTGCTCACTTGTTCAAACCAGGAACATTACAGTCAGTCGGCTCAGTGATTTCAAATTTATCTTAAAATTAAAGAACAATTTTTCAGAAAGATGACTTGTTTCCTCATATCGAGAATAAATATCGAACTGAGAAAGACAGTGTTCTATGTCACTTGTTGTTTAAATTTATTCCACTTTGAAATACAAATCATGTATGTTTACCCAATCCTTTATTTGCAGACAGCTAGGACTTTGATTATAAATAAATTAATGATAAATTGCAAAACCAAACTAACCTCAAAACAGCCGAGACCTTTCACAGAAAACAGTGCTGCCAGCCTCCTCGCAGAGACAAGACTAACTAAACACTTCCGAACTTTGACAGTTGATGGCTGTCATTTTTTCAGTTTGTTTTGTCAATTCACCATTAACGGATATAGCGTTTAACAAAACGCGGAAATGACAACATCTATCTATATATATAAAGCACAAAATGTGTTTGTTTGTTTGTCGGAAAGCTATAGCTGCCTACACCAGTCAACCGATCTTTTTGAAGTTTTCACATTTTGTTATTAGATAAACGGTTGGTAAAATAGGCTACATATTTTTTGATATTCGACGTGGGCGTGGCACCTCCGATACAACGTAAATATCTATCATCGTGTAGCTTAGTAAGAGGTATAGATAGCGCCTTGCAATTTTGCACCCGTAACCTCTATATTAACATACATAGTTTAAAGAAAGATATATTGGATTGGATTGGATTGGAATAGTGGGCGTGGTACCTCCCATACAAAGTGAAAAAATATGACTATGTGTCTAGAGAACGAAATTAGGTAGCATCTTGGAATTTCGAACCAGTAACCCCCATATCAACCTACTTAGTCAAGCTAAACACAGGCTGAATTGGAATAGTGGGCGTGGTACCTCCCATACAAAGTGTAAAAGCCTTGAAAATTTGCACGTGTAACCCCTATGCTAATGCGCATAGTCTACCAAAATACAAACTGCTTAAAGGCAGTGGGCGTGGTAATTCCTATACAAAGTGAAAAATCATTATCGTGTACCTGTACAACTGCAATAGGTAGAGTCTTGAAACTTTGCACAAGTAACCCTTAAAATAATGTGCATAGTCTAGCAAAATACATACTCGATTGGGACAGTGGGCGTGCTATCTCCCCATTAAGTGAAATATTGTTGTCGTGTACCTAGAGAACTACAATAGGTAGAGTCTTGAAACTTTACACAAGTAACCCTCAGAGTAATGCACATTGTCTAGCAAAATACAGACTGGATTAGGAAGTGGGAGCGGTACCTCCCATAAAAAGTAAATATTATTTACGTGTTAATACCTATAGTCTAGCAAAAAATAGATTAGATGAAAACAGTAGACGTCGTACCTTGCATTTTAACTAAAACATTTTCGATGTTGGTTATACTTTTCCTCCAAGTGTTTATTGTATTTTTTGTTGATGGGTGTAGCGAAGCACATCGGGGATGGATAGCTAGTTGTTTTGTAAAAATTGGTGTTATGTTCGGGAAACATTCCGCGCAATTCGAACATTTTACGGTCGCTATGACGTCCTACTGATATAATTATTTGCAATAAAATTGTCGATGATTAACAATGGCCTTAATTCAATAACACAGCCACCAACGGCATGCGGTTTCAACAGGACGGCGCCATACAGCTAATGCTACATGGAATATTCTGCACGGTCGATTTGAGTGCATGATCATCTTACGTAGAGGTGATGTGAAATGGCCGCCGAGATCGTATACTTAAAGCCACCATAAGCCATCCCATCGGTTAAATTCAGAATGATTAATGTTCCAAAGTTATGAAAAATTTGGATACGCGCCAGCTAGCTAAGCCGCGGCGAACATTTGCACGATTTAAGTTCCATTTGTGGGCCATTCAAACGAGAAGGATTATAAGTCGACCTACTGACAGAGCATTCAGTTGCAGCGAGTCATCCCCTAGGTCCTTAGTGAAACCCTAATAACAAATTGCAGTTTTCGTATTTAAAATTTGATTTCTGCTTTTGCACATTTCTTTAGTGCCGATGTCAAAATTTTAACAATTTGAATTTTCAATTGTTGCCGCGTCCATCTTATTCTTAAGATTTGGCTGCCAGCGACTTTTGCCTACTTTGGAACTAAGAGAAAAAGCATTCCATTCGATCGACGAGGTCAACTCTGCAACTAAAGCCGGGGACCTTCCGTAATCTTAGTTCGCGAAGGCCTTCACAAAGCTGGTAAAAGCTAAACTAAACGGATCACTAAGGATTCGTAAGGAATTATTAACCTGCCCTCGTAGAAGTGTAACTATATTTTATGATTTATAAATACTGCGAACAAAAAAGAATCAAATAAGATTACAAACACCCTTAAGTTACCTGTATGAGAAATGAAAAAAAAAAAACAACAATGACACAATGCAGTTGTTGGCAAAAAAAAAAGAATAATATTTACATTAACAAAAATTCCGTTTTATTATTAAAAATTCAATTTAGTACATTTTAGCTTTAGGTGTTATTAAAAATTTTTAGTTATATGTATGTATGTATGAAGGATTTTTAATAGGGTAAATGTAAAATATACCCAAGTCTGTTCTTTCTTAATTGTGTTGTGAAGGCACTATAAAGCTTTCCCCCGTGCACTCACCTTGTATTATTTCGCCCTGGTTTAAAGCATAGACTACTAACGAGTGATTTTTTAAGAGCTTGAGAACTTTTTTAAAAAAAAAAAACGCATAAAATTTGCAAAATCTCATCGGTTCTTTATTTGAAACGTTAGATTGGTCCATGACATTTACTTTTTGAAGATAATTTCATTTAAATGTTGACCGCGGCTGCGTCTTAGGTGGTCCATTCGGAAAGTCCAATTTTGGGCAACTTTTTCGAGCATTTCGGCCGGAATAGCCCGAATTTCTTCGGAAATGTTGTCTTCCAAAGCTGGAATAGTTGCTGGCTTATTTCTGTAGACTTTAGACTTGACGTAGCCCCACAAAAAATAGTCTAAAGGCGTCAAATCGCATGATCTTGGTGGCCAACTTACCGGTCCATTTCTTGAGATGAATTGTTCTCCGAAGTTTTCCCTCAAAATGGCCATAGAATCGCGAGCTGTGTGGCATGTAGCGCCATCTTGTTGAAACCACATGTCAACCAAGTTCAGTTGTTCCATTTTTGGCAACAAAAAGTTTGTTAGCATCGAACGATAGCGATCGCCATTCACCGTAACGTTGCGTCCAACAGCATCTTTGAAAAAATACGGTCCAATGATTCCACCAGCGTACAAACCACACCAAACAGTGCATTTTTCGGGATGCATGGGCAGTTCTTGAACGGCTTCTGGTTGCTCTTCACTCCAAATGCGGCAATTTTGCTTATTTACGTAGCCATTCAACCAGAAATGAGCCTCATCGCTGAACAAAATTTGTCACATTTGAACATTTCGAACCGAACACTGATTTTGGTAATAAAATTCAATGATTTGCAAGCGTTGCTCGTTAGTAAGTCTATTCATGATGAAATGTCAAAGCATACTGAGCATCTTTCTCTTTGGCACCATGTCTGAAATCTCACGTGATCTGTCAAATACTAATGCATGAAAATCCTAACCTCAAAAAAATCACCCATTATTATCATACATTTTCAAATAATAAAAATCATTATATTTCAAAAGTTGGCATATAAAACACCTAAACCTTTTTAACTTAAATTTTATTAGTCGAACCTTTTTATACATAATTTAGTATATGTAACAGAAAATAAGATTATTGGTGCATAAAAGTGGTTTTTTGATGTGCCTATTTTTTCGGGTCCAGCGAAGCTGACTGTTTTTTTTAAAAAAGTACATTTTTTTGGCTAAGAACTTCACAATTTTTTTTACAGTGTTGTTATAAATATTTGAATTTTAGGATTTTTTCATTGTTTCTGCTACATATCTGAATAAAACAAATATAATTGAAAGCATTTTCATTGAAAAATAAATTTTTGATATTTATTTTTCCAAACCCATTTTTTGTTACTTAAAAATTATGAAAAAATTATCAAAATAATTCGATAATTTAAAGCCGTATAACTTTTTATAGGTGTAAGGCACATAAAAAACCAAACCACCTCTGGAATCGTGGGAGTCTCAGCTTTCATCTCATATGTATTTTATTGACAGATTACTTTGCGCCGTCTAATTTTGTTCAATATTTCTTACCAACGGCAAATCGTTACGTTGCCGTTGTTTGTAGTGTTCCTACACCTACGCTATATGAAACTACCCTACAAGAACAGTGACCATCAATTGAGCAATCATTTGTCACTGATTAGAAATTTTTTCTCATTGCGTAGAACAGAGCTACCATCACATTATTAAGGGCATGGTACAAAAATGAGGCAAACATTTGTGTACGTGTGATTTTGCATCTCTCTCGAACTTATTAACTCTTTGGACTAATGAGCATATCTCTGTACTGCTCATTCTACTGCTTTTTACTAATCAACTATGCTGTAAAAATTAATCAACTAGATAAATAAACCCCTCACAGCTGACTAAGCAAAATTTTGCAAAAACAGATTCAATATTTTTATATTTATTATAATATATTTTAAAATTAGTTTATAAATATTCATTTAATATATAATTTTACATATTTAAATATTTTTATTCGCTCAATAATGACTGCTTTCTACTGCCATTCGTAGGCTTTTTCGAAATTCAATCGCTCCTTGCTACTGTAAAGCATCTGAAATATGATGAAAAATGTATATAAGTTATAAAATATTTTAAGTGGACCAAAGTATGTATATACCTCGAGGATGATTACCAACTCACCTACCTTCCTCATCTACCATCTACCTTCCTCATTGTACTTGTCCAGCAGGTCTTCCGAGCAGATTGCGGGGATGTCAGCAGTATTCCCCGACGTTGATTTTAGCTTATGCAAATATGTATGTAGTCTGTGAAGAATAAAATAATAAAGTACAAATTTGAATTAGTTACTATTGCTTGAGTGAAATTTGCTGTCCTTAATTTCAGCCCTACCTCTTTCGCAGCAACAAGGGTCTTCAAGGAAAGAATGCTGGCGACTCCATGTTAACACATTCTATTTTTTTAATAACTTTTTTATGCACCAAACTACTTTTTACATTTATTTTCTTTTCATATTTCATATTTATTTTAATATTTTAAAAACACGCGGATATATTTTACAATTTACGACTCAAATTACAGTGGCAGAGTTGTATTTTACAAAAAATTCAAGTCTGCTACTCACATTCATTTTTTTATTTTTGTGTATGTATGAGTTTTCATTGTTCATGTGTTAGTTTCAATCATCCATTTCTTGTAGGGTAGCGTTGTAAAATTGCGTCAAACGTAATTCAGCTAACACTAGTGCACCGCTTGGTTGGTGGTTTGGTTTGCGTAGCTGCTTGCTACACACAATTTGAACAAGCACTTCCGTTTTGACAAATCACCACTCCCCTTGCTTAGATAAAACATTTAATCCAAGTGTAAAACGTTGCTAAGAGCAGAAAAAGGAAGATAAGATTACGCCATGTGCATTGTTTTCCCGTTAGATGACGTAGTTCGCCCAATGTAAGGTTGCCAAGTCATAATTTATATTTATAATCTCAAGCAGAAATTTTAGCCAGTAGGAAGACAATTTCGTGACGACATGCGCAGAAAATTACAATTTTATTTTAGGGATGGCGTAATCTTGTCTGCTATCATTCGTAGTTAATAGCTGACCTGTCGCATTGAGATATCTAATAAGATCACTTAATATCTCAGAAATTTGTGTCTCGAAGAATGATATCCCAGAATTAAGAGATCATCGGACAATGATCTGTTAATACTGTTGACAGAATCACAACTGTCTAGGTTGTGAGGTGTTTGATATTCCTTTAATTTTTATTGTTGTCTGCTGTCAATTAGTTTGTAACTAATAGACCCAGATTTCTCAGACCTTGGGAAGAGTTTAAAAAATTAGGGAAATTTTAAGCTGTCCTTGTTTTTATTATAGAAAATTTAGAAATTTCTAAAAGGTAGAGTAACTATGCGTAATGCAGATATCCATACACTTTCCCGGCCGATCTTACGTTCCGTTGATTAATGGGGTTTTACTGTTTGTTTACTTAACCAGTTGACGCAATCTATTGAAAGGGCAAGTACTCTATAAAATGGATAGATTTTGCGCATTACTGCCACTACAGCATAGCTTTTTTTAATAATCACTGCTACTCGATGCTATAACCAACCAGCCATGGTGATTTGCCTTCAACTATTTATAATGAAGAACCTCATACATTAAATTAAAGCTGTAGTTAAAATTCTCTACTCAATAGTTTTCTATTTTTTTTTTTAAATACCAACTACTAAATATTCTGTTCTGTTTTCGCTAAAAATTAAAATTTTTATCACACATATTGTGTTTGTATACAAATTATCGCTTTCGTTAGTAAAACCACAAACGCTGGCTGCAAATTTATTCTGTCATGTCAGTTAAATTGTAAATAAATATAAAAAGTTGGAAAAACTAAAAATAATATTCGCACTTTTCCAATAAATACATATTTATTTTCAAACGTCTGCTGTGTTGGTCGTCAAAGTTTGTTTTTTCCAGGGTTCAGAATTTTTCATTTATGAGCATTGAAATTTCAACCTTTATGATATTTCTCATAAATGAGATTTTCAAAATTTTATATTTTATATTTATATTATGAATAAGCTCATTCTCAATAATACTCTTTTACATAAATGTTTGTACATTTGTTTATTCATTTATGAACCTTTTCATTTGTGAGTGTTTATTTGTGAAATTTCTCATAAACATGATTTCTAAAACACTTTGTTGCTGCATACGTCGGCAGTTTCATATTACATAATATGTGCATATACATACACACATACATACGTACGCACATACATACATACATACATACATACATACATACATACATACATACATACATACATACATACATATATACATGGGAAGATTGGAAATGGAATTAAATAACTCCGGTGGATTTTCACCAATACAATTTGGTTTCGTAAAAAAAGTCAACAGTCGTTGCAATAAACGAGGTAGTGAGTGCAGCTAAAGAATCTACATATATCACAAATGCGATACTGTGCTATTGTTAAGTTGGATCTAAAGAACGCCTTTAATACATCAGATTGGAAGGAAATTCGAAGATCTATTAGGAAACGAGGTTTCTCTGACTATCTTATCAGAATGATAGAGAGCTATCTTAAGTACCGCTTTCTGGAATATGAAACGTATGAAGGCCTAAAGCCCATTAGGACCATTTCTCAGGAACTTAATGCATGATGGCCTTTTTAAACCTACCGTTGCCAGATAGAGCGAAGTGGTGATTCCAATATTGGATAGAATAGGACTCGGTTTATCGAGTGTCATACTAACGGAAATCGTAGCCAACGACTGCTTAGGGCGGATAAGTGGTTGGCTTAGAACATAACGCCTGACATTAGCTTCAACTAAGACAGAAGCAATACTTGTGACGAAAAGAAGAGCATTTGTGTGTCCAAAGTCAAATGTAGACGGCTATCAGATAACCATGAGTAGGAGCTTGAAATATCTAGGTGCTTTCCTTGATAGTAAACTATAATTTAAAGAACACAACAAGAAAGTGTCAGACAAGGCGATGGGAACAGCAGCAAAACTTGCTAGAATAATGCCGGACATAAAGAGCCCAGGTCAAACAACAAGGAAGCTAATAGCTGCAGTTGCATATCCCCAAGTGGTTTATGCTGCTGCTGTAATAAATCAGCCATTAAAACATAGTAAAAAGTTACGCAGACTATTGGAAAAAGTGCACAGAGCATGTTTCATACGTACAATATCAGTTTACCAAACAATATCAACACCAGCGGATGCGGTTCTAAGTGGGAAACCTCCTATAGATATAACCCTAAAGGAAAGATCGGAGATTTATTCAGGATTTCGTGAGGAGATACTAAATATGACAAGAGAAGTCAAGAGGAGAACACTTTAAAGGTTGCAAAGTCGCTAGAATAGTGACGAAAAGGTCAGATGGACGTATCAACTTATCTCAAGTCTTTTTCTAGTCTCTCACACATGTTGGAATAGAAGCAGAACAAATCTAAAATGTACATACTCATACCAGTGTTGGGATCTGACAATGTTTAAATTGATTGTACCGCCCCAATGATGAAACTGTACCAATTCAGCATCAATTGTACCAAAATTTGGCATTTAGTAAAAAAAAACACACAAACAATACATACAACCATTCAGTAGCACGATGTTAAAATAGGAAAATTGATAACTTTTACTCTAGAGCGTTTAAAAGTCATGATAATCGACCTTGAATCCTAAAGTTTCTGTTTTTGCGTTACTTATTTACCAACAATTATTTTCCTCAAATAATTAACTATTTCTTAAGCAGAAGGCTTCCTTATGAACTTCCTTCCAGCAAATGCTGGAAATGCTGCCGATAGAGTATGACTGGAGTTATTTTTAGCAACAATTGAAGGGTTGTCTAATAACCAAAACAGACTTTACGACATCTCACTAGAAACATGGAAAAATATATGAGCCAAATACTGCCGAAAACTAGTTGAGGCCTTGCAAACTAAATTACCTATCAAAGGTTATCAAAGTAAATAATAATAAATTAGTCAAGTGCGAGTTAGACTCACACATGTAGGGTTCCGTACTATGTTTAGTACAACTTTAAAAATTCAAGTTCTTAATTTTTTCATGTCTTATGAGTCACCCTTTAATCTTAAAATTAAAGTCATAATTGCATCACTGTTGGAACACCCTGTAAATTTTAGCAAATTTTTGTTATAGCGGCCATGGTAATACACTATCTATAAAAATGTACATGCGCCCACCTATTGCGGTTCAAAAAATAAGGTAATATACGTGAAAAACATGTCACTGATGGAACACCCTTTAGATATTAGTAATTCTTACAGCGGCCGAAGTACAACATCTACTGTAAACATTTAAAGAGTCTATCTATTACGGTTCAAAAAATAAGGCTATTTACGTTCAAATCACGTGTCTGTCGGAACACCCTTTAATTTTGTTATTTGCTATGGCGGCCATGGCAATTTTCTTTCTATGAATATACCAAGAGTTACCTGTTACTATTCAAAAAATAAGTTACTAAACGTGAAAAACATGTAACTGTCAGAACGCCCTTTAATTTTTAGTAATTGTCATAACGGCCATGGCATTCTTCTTCTATACAAATTGGAAGAGTCTACTTATTACGGTTCAAAAAATATTTCGTTATACATGCAAAAGACGCCACTGTCGGAAAACCCTTTAAATTTTTATTGTTTTTATAGGGGTCATAGTAATACACCATTTATGAAAATTTCAAGAGTCTATCTATTATGGTTAAAAAATTAGTCAATGTTTATGGAAATCATGTCATTGTCGGCACACCCTTTAATTTTTACTATTTGTTATAGCCGCCATAGTAATACACCTTCTGTAAAAACTTCAAGAGTCTACCTATTATCGTTCAATACTTAGGCCATATACATACAAGCAAATCACGTCACTATCGCAACACCCTTTAATTTTTAGGTTTAATATTGTATACTTGCTTATAACGCGAACATAGATTAAATTACTTTCTGAAAATTTTAAGTGGTTGCGTCCTATAGCTTAAAAAATAAATACATAAAGGCAAATAACACGTCACTTTAGGGACACCCTAAAGGCTACAGTTACACAGCTTCTGTGAAACTTTCAAGAGTCTACCTATTATGGTTCAAAACTTAGGTCTTTACTTGCAAATCACACCACTATTGGAACACCCTTTAATTTTTAAGTTTATTTTTTAGACTTGTTTATATATCGTACTAAGTTTTAATTACTATTTCCATATTTTTAGTGTATTCTTCCTACAGTTGAAGAAAAAAGCAAATATTCGTAAATAACACCTCTCTATCGGAACACCCTATAAGATTTAGTATTTGCCACTATAGCGGCCACAGCTAGACACATTCTGTGAAAATTTCATGCATCTAGCTATTATGGTTCAAAACTTCACACAACACCTCATACATGAAAATCACATCACACCATGAAAATCACACCCTTTAATTTTTAGTTTTATTTTATTATAGTTATTTATATAGTGAACTAAGTTTTAATAACTGTTTCTAAATTTCAAGTGTATCCTACCTACAGTTCACGAAAAAGGCACACATTCGTGAATAACACCTCTCTATCGGAACACCCTATAAGTTTTTGTATTTGTTGCTATAGCGGCAACAGCTATACATCATCTGTGAAAATTTCAAGAGTCTACCTATTACGGTTCCAGAGGTAAAAGGCGCTGACAGACGGACAGACGGACAAACATTGTAGCGAAAACAGTAGAGTTACGTTTTTACGGAACCCTAAAAATCCTGAACATAAATCAAGAATGTTGCAATTTAGAAATTAGAAATGTTAATTATTGTATGAAAAAGTACAAAAAATATTGATTAAATAAAAAAATTTTATTTAAAAATCTTCCAAAAATCCATAGTGTTCTAGTGCACGACACAGATGTGTCGCTTGTACCAAATTTGGTACAATTGCACCACAAATCCCAACACTGACACACCCATGACTAAGCAGTGAGTGAGCATTTCGGTACTCTGGTTTTATCTGCTGCTGGTTGTTTGCATTTAAATAAACAAAATAAATAAAAACATTCATAACTGACGAATGTCATATAGAATTCTTTCAAATAATATTTATGCACAACCTGATGTGACAGCTTGCTTTTTTCACATTTTAACGACAAATAACATTTGCATAAATATAGAGTTAGGATGTATATCCTTTAGAAAAAATATTAATATTAAGTATTAACTTACTCAAATTTTTGCCAAACATCCATTTTAACCCACAATTATTAGTTTAAAAGTTATTGACTATTTAAAATAAAAGATCGCTTCTGGGAACAAAATTTATTTTTTTTTTCATAATTTATTTATTGTATCTTTAATATTTTTGAACTAACAATAATTACTCGTATCTTAAGTCTAAAATAAAATATACTTTTTAAGTCCAGCCAGTGCTAGACAAAAATAATGTTTGTTTCACGGATTTTGCAATCATTTGCGGGTCATCCCTCTACTGTACGGCCAAGGAAAGCAGTATCTCTTCTTTTTAGTCGAATGTAACCAGGTTCATTCAGCATGTTACGCGCCAAAGGGTTTGGATGAGATTCAAGCCTTTTTAGATATGTGACTGCATGTTTCGCTATTTTTGCTTTAACTGATGGCATGTTTAGGTCTTTGTGGATGTTCGAATTATTTATGTATATACCAGGGAGCAGATGTAATCATACGTAGAATCTTATTTTGGCGCCTTTGTAAAGTCATTGGTCTATGCGGATAAGCCACAAACGCTTGACCATTTGGAAGACGACATTCGCCGTGTTATTGCCGATATACGGCCACAAACGTTGGATAAAGTCATCGAAAATTGGACGTCCAGATTGTACTACATCCGAGCCAGCCGTGGGCGGTCATATGCCAGAAATCATATTTAAAATGTAATGCTACAAGATTATCTTTCGGATAAATAAAATTCATGTCAATCATTGTTTTATTGCAACTATACCTCTATAAAAAACACCCTTTATTTAGGCACTCCCTATTGAATTTTGTTTCTACACTGCAGAAAATTAAAATAAAATAAGTTAAGATATGATAAAACCTAATTTCCACCGGGTAAGTTTTCTTACCACAGTCATGATTTTTCTGGGAGAGAATAGAAAGAAATAAAATTATTCCGTCCTCTCTTTTTCTTCACAAAACGCAGGTTTGCGGCAAGAAACTTTGCTCTCGCAACAATTCTTTAGAACCCATTAACAAAAAACACTTTATATTTTTTGTTCGTTTTATATTCCTACTTAATCTCAGTTTACATAAAGTAAGTTTTGTTCGGCAATTTTTATATTTTTTCTTGAACTTGACTGTAAATTTACATAAAAAATGTCTGCTTTGAATGCTAAACTCAAAAAGGGTCTTGCGTTAATTCCTACGCAAACAAAATTGATAAATGTTAAATCCACGCTGATTTTGAAATGCTCGAAGTAGAATAACATTAGCAACTTTTCCTATTCTTAATATTTACCATTTTCATCACTTTATTTACTTTGTTCTGAATAGAGTAAAGTTTTGTAAAAACAATCGTTAATGTTTAAAATAAACTTTTAATGTTAGTGAAAAGATGTCAATAACTTAACTTAATAACTAACTTAACGTACAGTAATGACCACAAAAAAAATGCAGCTCTAAGCCAGCTACGACTGTGATGAACAAGGAAGAAACTTCACAAGTGGTGAAGAGGTCAGTCTCTAAAGAAACTCCGGTTTTTATTGGCTGTAGGAGATTCACATGAATACTTCTCAAGAGGTTAATCTCTAAAAAAAAAACTCCTGAGGAAATAGCCTTTCGGGTTGAACTTCAGAAAGAAGCTTGTATATAATCAAAGTTCTCTGAGCTACATAACTGCATTAGTCACGGGTCATGCAGACTGTGTTTGGAAAAAACACATTTTGGGCAACACAGCACATACTTCTGTACATATACTAAAACAGTAACTTATTTTCTGTCTGTCTGTCTTTCTTTTGTGTTCGCATCACGTAAAAAATACTGGATGGATTTTAACACAATTTTGTGAGAAGGTATCTAAGTATTCTGATTCCAATATAGAATACTTTTTTTCTACAAAAATATCTTATTTCCAAGAGAAAATGGAGAAAAAGCAGTGCAAGTACACCGATTTTTTTTTACCGATTTAAAAGTGCTGCCTACTTTAAGGCATCTTTTATTTTTAAAAACCGGGATATTTTAAACACGGTTGCGCAACAGATGGCGCTGTTTCAAAATAATGACCAAATATGAATTGAAAGCAGGATATTTTAAACACGTTTACACAACAGATGGCGCTGTTTTAAAATACTGACAAAATATGAATATTGAATATGAATTACTTACTGGCAAATAGCCAATTGAATAAAATTTGTATTTGATTTATATTTTTACTTTGTGGAATTACATTGTCAATAAAATATTTTAAAAACCTTTTACAGAGCTTCACAATAATTTTTAGAATTTTATATCAATTTCAGAATTTTATCCTGGGATGGTTACCTTTATGTAAAGGAAATACATAAGAGTCTTAAAATTTGGTGTGAATTATTTTCAAAGCAAAATCGAACAAAATATTACCAGGACGTACACAACGTGTGTTGACACATCTAGTTGGAAATAAGAAAGTGAGTGAAGATAAATATGTCGAGCTAAATATGTTTCGACGTAACGACTTACGTAATTACATATTTATAAATTTTTTTGGGACATATTTGTAAATATCTTTTCATATTTGTGACATATTTGAAAATTTTAAATATCTTAAAAATCTGTGATTCATTAGCTTTAAAATAGTGTATGTCCCATCCCGTAATCTATCTTAGTTTGTCCACAATTTCCAAAAATCTATCAGACGAACACCACGTATATGTGACAATATTTCAAAGATATTTAAAATTTACAAATATGAAAAGATATTTACAAATATGTCCCAAATACGAAAACATATTTGCAAATACAGTGCACTCGCGATAATATGAACTAATTAAAACCAAGCCAGTTCATTTTTGCAAGATGGTTCATATTTACAAATGGCATTTAATTTTCCCTTTTCCCCAAAACATAACAATTTATTAGGCATATTGCAACAACTGAAGCTAGTAGACTATTTCTATAAAAAAGTTTTGTAATCCTGATGGCGTCACATTTGGTGGCATAAACATCGCAAAAAGACAGCCATCCTCAGTTTTAAGTTCATACTGAGATGGATGAGATAAAGCGTTATCTATTAAGAGAATAGCTCTCAGCGGCAACTTTTTTTGTTAAACATTTTTTTAACCTAAGTTGTGAGATGGTAGTTAGCTCGAGTTTATAAATTTTACTTCCGGAACAAATAAAAGATGAAACCAATTCTTAAAAATGGCTCCTGTCATCCAAGCTGACTTAGAATGTGGCAGAAATTTTCAAAACAATCCGGATTCGTCAGTGTTATAAATCTGGTCATTGACCAATCCCAACTCTTCAATTTTACTTTTTAGCTTCATTTTGAAAGAATCCATCAAATGGGGTTGTGAAGAAAGTTTTTCTCCAGACATTTGAAGCAAGCGTATGCCGTATCTCTTTTTGAAGTTTTAAAGCCATCCATCGCTGGCATTGAACTTCAAAGCATTTTCTTTACTTTTATTAGGAAGATCTTTGGCCTTTTCTTTTAACATAAGTCCATTTATAGCAAACTTTTTGTCTCTCATATCCAGAAACCATCGGTATAAAGCATATTCCGTTTTTGGGTACTCGGAAGGCCACACAGTCTTTCTTTTTCCAGGTCCACAGAAGGTATTGTTGACACATTTAATAATAGAATTTCTGTTTTTTTTTTTATTCCACATATTGCAGATTTTTTCACCCCAAATTTATTCGCTAAACTGGTAACACTTGCTCCTTTTTGTAAATGCTCCAAAACTTAGATCTTTTCTTTTAAAGTTAAAAACTTATGCTTTTAAATTTATGTACATACATATATACAAAAATTAATACAGCTGAATGTGAGCGCGAACTAAAAGTGTATGTAAGAAATTTTCCCAAAATTATTATGCAATTGAACCCGAATTTATTTACAACATTGTTTAGATAAAAGTCTGTTAAGAAATTCCAAAATAAGTTGTTCATATTTTAAAGCTTTCACATTAAGTTCATATTTTAGAGTAATCAATGGAAGAAAAAAGATGTTCATATTTTGAGGTGTTCATATAATAGGGTATTCATATTATCGCGAGTGTACTGTATGTCACAAATACTAAAAAAGTATTTATAAATATGTAATTACGTAAGTCGTTACGTCGAAACATATTTAGCTCGACATATTTATCTTCACTCACTTGAAATAAGATTGTAATACTTCCCAGGGTTGTTCAAAAGTAAAGCAACTCATTTTGGAGTTGCTTTACTCTTTTAATTTTTAACTGGCAAGTCAACATTTTGGACAAAAAAAATAAAAAAAATTTAAAAAAAATTATTTTGCATTTTCTCTTCAATATAAATAATTAATTCCATTATGTCAATGACGAAATACCAAAGGAGGTTATTATATTTCTTGTATTAAATTAAAACTATACCTGCGCTTCAAAGTAACCGACCAACCTACCAAACAAAACAATTTTATTTTATTTAATTTTATTATATACATCAATCAATATTTGTTTGGTATTTTTGGTATTTTACATGAAAACTCAATTAACGTATTAAATATTAAAACTTCTCTGTCAACTCCTACCACTGCATCGTCTTACGGTCGCAGCCAAAAGTCTGCTACTGATGTCTGTCTGCCCACAAAACGGAGTACAAAACTAAGGAAATTCAAATAACAATAGTGTTGCTAGCCAACATCCTCTGGATGTCTGCAAATATTATCTACTTCCGTTTGTGTAATGTATATTTCGGTAAAAAAGAAATATCTCTTTGTAGGAGAATATTTTTATTATTCTTCCGCAGTCTGTGTCTCAGTAAAAAAAAAATCTCACAAACGAATTTCAGAAGCGCCAGACTAAATTTAAAAAAATAAACTACCAAACAGTTGGTACCTTTAAATGACAACTTCATCCTTACGATAACCCGAAACCAACCAAAAAAAGAATTTTACTTTATGTTCTTGTTTTAGCAAAAAAATAAATAAATAAATATAAATAAAAGTGTAGTATTATTTTAATGGTAGTTGAGAGGAGTAAAATTATGTTAAATAAATAGTAAGATCATAAAAATATTAACACTTTTTTGAGATACGAGTATTAATAAATATGCTCAGTGAGTGAAAAATGGCGATTACTTCAGGACAAGAACAACTTTTAAATTATATTTTATAGCAGTTTTTACCTCTACGTTGTCTTTTACGAATGAAAAATAAAGTCATTTACGTAAAAGAGTGTCACTGTTGGAACACCCTTTAGTTTTTAGTTTTATTATGTACTAGCTGTGTCCACACACGTGTCCACAACTTTAACGTATTTACTTTGTATAAAAGTACCCATCCCTAGATAAAATTCCAAAATTTATATAAAATTCTAAAAATTATTGTAAAGCTCTGTTTTGTCATTATTTTAAAATAGCGCCATCTGTTGCGCAACCATGTTTTAAATATCCCGCTTTCAATTCATTTTTTGATAATTTTTTAAAACAGCGCCATCTTGAACTTGTTTAAAATATCCCGCTTTCAAAAACTAAAGATGCCTTAAAGTATGCAGTACCTTTAAATCGGTAAAAAAAATGGGCGTATTTTCACTGCTTTTTCTCCACTTTCTCTTGGAAATAAGATATTTTTGCGTAAAAAAGTATCCTATAATGCTATCAGGAAACTAAGGTACCTCCTCACAAATGTGAATGTGAATTTTTATTTTTTTTTATAATTTCCAAAAAACATTAATCCCATTGCCCGACCAATCTCCATCACCTAAGAATATTTATAAAAGACATTTTTGTAACTAATACTTTATAATATTTATTTTATCTGAGAATAATAATTTATTCACAACTAGCTGTGTCCACCACTTGGTTAGCTTCCTTATTTTGGGTTAAAAGTAATCCACTTCCAGACTCTTACTTGTGTATAGTCAAATATGGTTAATGCAATTACTTTATATAAAGGTACCCATCCCTGGGTAATTACTGGGTAAAATTCTGAAAATATTGTAGAGTACTGTCAATGTTGTATTTCAAATTACTCGCTGACAAAAATAAAAGTTGCTGCCAAGTTTGCAGTACCATTGAATCGGTAAAATTGCGTACTTGCACTATTTGTACGGAAAAAAATATCCTATATTTGAAACACAATACTAAGGTACCTCTCCATAAAATTTTATAAATATTGATTCAAGAGTTTTTACGTGCTGGGAAAACAAACAGAGTGATAGGCAGGCAGTAAATCACAGTTTTATTATACATACATATGTATGTATACATACATAGATAATTACTTACTTATAATAGTAACAATAAATTGTATTTAAATTAATTTATTTAAAACGGCTAAGAAACCAACAACTTTTTATGGCCGACAAAAAGGGTTTCTTATTCGTATCTACTAAACGTGAGCGCAAGATGTTAAAAAGTGTACAGTATTGCATGTTTTTGAAACGCATATATTGATATTATGTGTAGTCGAATATTACTAAACAGTAAATACAGAGAACAAGAGAGCAAACAGTGCAAAAATCAGTGCACCTGATTTGACCGGACAGTTTTATCAAGTGTGCAATAAATATGCTGAGCATTTCATATTGTTCACATTTTACTTAAGTTTTCTTGAGAGTAAACTCTCTGATTTTTGAGAGAAAAAATTAAAATAGATTTTTTTATTCATCAATAAAAGTTTAAAAAAAATTCAATCTACTACAGTTTTCTATTTTCAACCACTCAACGCGCAAATTAATATAAAATAACTAAAATACAAAGTACAAACCCTTGCTTTTAACATCATACATTTACATACATGTTGTCTGCTATAACAGTATTGCATATCAAGAGACACTATTGAAACAAAATATTCACTACTGAAATTTAATTTCAAACAACAACAAATATTGCATTGGTTGGAAGAAGAGCAAATGCTTTTGTATGTTTTTATTTAAGAGCACAACAATATTTGTGTACACATGAAATCAAGTGCAAGACAAAAGAGACCAATTCATTATTGAACATTATGAAGTTAGTCTAACAAGACGTTTTATGCTCACGTTTAGTATCTACCTATGCAAGATGAGCAAAAGCAGAAAAAAGGTGAAATTTGAAAAAAAAATGTCGCAAAAACGCGCAACGTTTTTTCGACAGTCTAAAACTAGAGATCGCAAATTTTACAGTGATATATAGCATTTTTAGGATCGCGATTATTCGTTTATATGTCTTTATTTCTTGAACCGTAAGAGGCAGACACTTGAACTTTACACACAGTAATTAAAACTATGTTCGCTATATAAATTAGTATAAACAATAAATATAAAAATTAAAGGGTATTCCGACAGTGACGTGATTTTTATGTAATTTTGATATTTATGTAATTTTGGAACCATAATAGGTTGATTCTTAAAATTTATTTATTAGTTTGATTTTAATATAATTGCACATATTTCGTTCATATCATAGTTTTTTTTTAATATTCGATTTAAATCCCTTTTAACGAGAAAAATTAAACATGAATTATTTTTACATAACGTGCTATACGGGGTCAAAAAACGCGCGTTGTACGAGAATACTCGTATAACGCTCTTTCTTATAACGCGGGACCAATCCACCGTAAATAAATACAGTAATTTGAACTATCCGTTATATGTAAAGAAAGATTTGTGTTCTCAAATATATCTTTAGAGGAGCTTTTTGAATGCTTCTATGAATAAAATCCTAAAAATAAAAATATTTTGTCTTTTAATTTTTAGGATTTTATTAAACAAAATAATGGATTTTAGCGAATAATTCGAAACAAAAAACCGCGTTACCAAATAATTCCAAAATCGTCCTCTTTGAAAACCTGGTCAAAATTCCCGGATATATTTATTTATTTATTTATTTTTTTAAGATATGAGTAATTATTGATAGTTCAAATATGTATATTCAAGATACAATAAATAAAAAATATGAAAAAAAAAACCGAAAAAGAATCGTTTTTTTTAATAATTCGAAATTGTTGGCTGAAAAAAGAATAATTCGTAGAGAATGGCAATCACTGAGATCTCCTCAACTCAAAAGCAGACTTAAAGAATGCACGAAACGGCTAAAAGAGATGCTAGAATCTCGAAGAGTAGCATCCCTGAAAAACTATTTGGGAGTCCTAGACGCAACTCCTCAATCAGATTATTCATTATGGCGTGCTTTTAGAAACCTTAAAAGGCCAGTTTTACTTAAGCCTCCCTTGCGAACTACATCTGGAGGCTGGGTAAGGAGTGATACCGAAAAAGGCAATTTATTTGCTGAACATTTCAAAAGGGTTTTTACCCCAAATATATCAACTGATATAGTTGAGTTGCCAATTGCCGAGGCTAGTGCTGCAGTACCGATAAGATTTGAATTTGGTGATATCGAAAAGGCAATAACGGACTTAAACATCAAAAAAGCCCCTGGCGTTGATAAAACCAGTAACAAGATGTTATTTGAGTTGCCCCGTATAGATCGCTGAATCGTTCTTTTTATTTTTAATGCCATTTTACGTCTTGAGTACTTCCCCACAGAGTGGAAGGTGTCCACACAAAAATTGAATCATACAGACCTATAAGCCTTTTATCAAATATGTCAAAGCTGTTTGAGAGGATGTTAATAACTAAGCTTAACCCTATTCTAAGCGACAAAGGATGTATTGCAAATAATCAATTCAGCTTCAGGAAAAAACATAGTACGATCGAACAAAGTCACAGGTTAGTCAATGTTATTAAGAAGACTTTTGAAGAGAGAAAATACTGCTCTGCGCTTTTTATCGACGTTTCTCAAGCATTCGATAGGGTATGGCATGAAGGCCTAATATATAAGCTAAAACTGAATTTGCCCGTAAACCTATATAAGCTGCTAGATAGTTATTTAACCGAACGAAAATTTATTATGAAAGAAGGAGATTTTTTGAGCTTACCCCAGCCAATCGAAGCCGGAGTATATTGGGGCAGTTTTTATACTTATTGTATATTTCAGACATGCCAACTAGTAACCGAGTCCACACATCGACATTTGCTGACGACTCTGCTTTTTTAAGCATTCACGAAAGAACCGAAGTAGCATCACGATATTTACAAGACCACATATCCAATTTAGAAAAATGGTCGAAGAAATGGAGAATAAAAGTTAATAAACAAAAATGTACTCACATAATTTTCACACTGCGTAGAGAATCTTGCTCCCCTATTCGGATAAATAACCAAATGATACCTCAGCTTTCAGACGTCTAACATCTCGGCATACATCTTGACCGGCGCCTTACATAGAAACAAGTTAACACAAATGAAATTGAAAGCAGTCCAACTAAACTGGCTTATTGGCAGAAATTCTACTCTAGCTTTAGATTGCAAACTTTTATTATACAAGTCAATTCTAAAACCAATATGATGTTATGGCATTCAATTATGGGGCACTGCCTCAGCTAGCAACGTAGATAAAATTCAAAGGCGCCAAAATAAGATTCTTCGTATAATTACATCTGCTCCTTGGTATATAAAAAACTCGAACATTCATAAAGATCTAAACGTGCCATCAGTTAAAGCAGAAATAGCGAAACTTGCCATAAGATATTTAAAGAAGCTTGAATTCATCCGAATTCACTGGCCCGTAACATACTAAATGAACCTGGTTACATTCGACTAAGAAGGAGGGACACTGCTTCTCTCATCCGTACATCAGAGGGATAACCCGCAAATTACAGTAACCGTGAAACATACATTTTTTTTGTCCAGCACTGGTTGGACTTAACAAGTATATTTATATTAAAGATACAATGATATTAAAGATACAATAAATAAAAATTGCGAGAAAAAAAAACAGTTTCATGACTCTATTTCCAAAGTTTTGCCAATGTCGTCGTGATAAGCCCTGTTTAGGAATAGTTGTTTAAATTTTTTTATGAATTTAGAATGCTTTCTAATTTTTTGTGTTTCTCAATAAAATCTGGAATTACATTGTTATTAAAATATTTTAAACACCTTTTACAGAGCTTTACAACAATTTTATATAAAGTAAAGTGAAGCATTATTAAAGTAAGTCTTAAGATTTGGTATGGCTTACATTCAAAGCAAAATCGAAGAAAATTTTGCTAAGACGCACACAACGTGTGTGGGCACAGCTAGTAAATATTAAAGTTTTAAGGTCTCTTGAACAAATATGTCTCATAATACAGTACAGAAAACAGACAAAACAAAATTATGCTTCTATGCATTTTATTTTGATCACACTCCTCGCTAAAGCAGAGCTGTGAAAGAATCATAACAAATCATTGGAAATTAAAAGTAAAATATTAACACTGATAAGTCAATAAACATAGGACGCGACTTTTTCGATTTTTTTTAAATAGTTCGTTTTAATTGTAGAATTGTCAGGTGTGAATAAAAGGATATTGTTATTAAATCTTAAATAAATGGGTCAAGTGCGAGTTAGACTCACACACATAGGGTTCCGTACTATGTTTAGTACAACTTTAAAAATTTAAGTTGTTAATTTTGTCATGTTTTATGAGCAAAGGCCCCAACCAAAAAAAGTGGCTAAAATGAAAATGCATTAGTATGCTAAATATTTAGCAAAGTGACTCAAACCTACCTTCGTGAAAGCTGGTATGCAGTTGATTTAAAATTTGTACATGTTTTGTTCTCTTTGTGAGATTCTGGTTGAGATTGTGTATGTGCTCAAAGACCCTTAGGGGTTTGCGTGGGGGCTCTTGCTTATCACCCTTTAATTTTAAATTTAAAGTCATAATCGCGAAAATTGCATCACTGTTGGAACATCCTTTAATTTTTAGTAATTGTCATAACGGCCATGGCAACACATCTTCTACACAAATTGGAAGAGTCTACCTATTACGGTTAAAAAAAATATGTCGTTATACATGCAAAACACGTCACTGTCGGAAAACCCTTTAAATTGTTATTGTTTTTATAGGAGTCATACTAATACACCATTTGAGAAAATTTCAAGAGTTTATCTATTTTGGTTAAAAAATTAGTCAATGTTCATGCAAATCACGTCAATGTCGGCACACCCTTTAATTTTTACTATTTGTTATAGTAGCCGTAGTAATACACCTCCTGTAAAAACTTCAAGAGTCTACCTACTATCGTTCAAAACTTATGCCTTATACATGCAAATCACGTCACTATCGGAAACCCTTTAATTTTTAGGTTTCATATTTTATACTTGCTTATAACGCGAACACAGTTTAAGTTACTGTTTGCAAATTTTAAGTGGTTGCCTCCTATAGCTCAAGAAATAAAGACATAAAGGCAAATAATACGTCACTTTCGGGACACTCTATAAGTTTTAGTATTTGCTGCAATAGTGGTCACAGTTATGCACCTTCTGTGAAAATTTGAAGAGTCTACCTATTATGGTTCAAAACTTAGGCCTTATACATGCAAATCACGACACTATCGGAACACCCTTTAATTTTTAGGTTTATTTTTTTATACTTGCTTATATAGCGAACTATGTTTTAATTATCGTTTGTAAATCTTTAGTCTATGCCTCCTACAGTTCAAGAAATAAACACATATTTGTGAATAACACCTCTCTATCGGAACACCCTATAAGTTTTAGTATTTGTTTCTATAGCGGCAACAGCTATACATCATCTTTGAAAATTTCAAGAGTCTATCTATTACGGTTCCAGAGATAAAAGGCGCTGGCAGACGGACAGACATTTAAGCGAAAACAATAGGGTTACGTTTTTACCCTTTGGGTACGGAACCCTAAAAATTATAAAAAAAAAATTAAATTTAATTTAATTTATTCTTTCTTAGAAGGAATAGAACGAACTCAAGCTTGACTACAAATTTCATTGTATATAAAAAAAACTTTTAATTTTTTTTAAGGGATTTTATTTTTAAAATTATAAGTATAAGTGTTTAACTTAACTTTAGTAATGTTTTTATTTTTTACTATTAGTTCATAATCCAGTGCAGAAAAAATATTATTATATATTTTTAAGCGACTTAAAAAAAGAACGAATATTATAAATTAGTCCCTGGTTTCGGAACCGATTTTTGATATTTATATCTGCAAGGTTATGCTTAAACATTGGTATCTCTTAGAAAAAATTGTTATTAAATTGAATATTAAAGGGTGTCCCCTTACAACATAAGTGATTTTAGTATCTTTTGAACCGTAAAGAACAGACTCCTTACGTGTTTACATGTGTAGTACTGTAGCTCCCAATAATAAAAAGTAATAACAATTTAAACTCAAACTTTTAAAGGGTTTTCCCATAGGTGACGAAGTTTGACATATTTGTCCGTGTTGTATTAGCTGTTATTAGAAGACACTTGCAATTTACACAAAATGTATGTTACTTAATCCACTATAACAATAAGTATAAAAAATAAAGTTAGAAACTAAAGGGTGTCCCTTATAGACGTGATTTTGGCATATATGGCTTTATCTTTTGACAGATTCAGAAAATTTGCATAGGGTGCAAACTTCTATGAAAGCTACAGCAAAAGTAATAAAAATATATTTTTTATATATTTTTTATATATATTTTATATATAACAACAATAAAAATTATGTCCAGCTGTGCTAGACAAAAAATATTGCTTCACGATGGCTGTTATCTTTTGCGGGTCATCCCGCTGGTGTTCTTTAAATATGATACTGCATGTTTCGGTATTTCTGCTTTAACTGATGGCACATTTAGATCTTTTTGATTGTTCGAGGGAGAAACTGTGATCATTCGTCGAATCTTATTTTGGGCCTTTTAAGGTTTTTCTAAGTTTAAAGGTACTGAGACAGTACCTTAAAAGTAAGTAAGGCGCCGATTAAGATTAATACCGAGGTATTTGACTTCTGAAAGTTGAGGTATCATTTGGTCATTTATGCGAATAGGAGGGTATGAGCCTTTATACAGTTAAAGTATACTTTTGTTCACGCACCCTTATTCTTTTCTTCAACCATTTCTTTAAATTGATCATATGGTCTTGTGAGCTTGAACAATTTGCTTTAAGTGTAAACAATCGATCAGTTTAACAATTTTATAACAATTTATAGAAGTTTTTTTGCCAAGTTCAACTTTGACTTCTGTGTTAAGCCTTTCTGCCATTCCTTATTATATTCTTGAGAAACGTCGATGTAAAAAATTAAACTCAAAATTAAAGGGTGCCCCATATAAGAAGAGATTAATTAATGTAATGTAAAGGGTATTTTATATAGAGGTATAGAACTTTAAGTTGGCATTACAAGATGGCGACCGATTTAACAGCTGTCAAGTGATTTATTCTCAGTTTGGTTTGGCAATTCATCATGAATAGACTCACGCCTGAACAGCGCTTGCAAATAGTGCAATTTGGGCCCAAAACGAGATTACCGTTGTTCCCGATTTTCATAAGCAAATATTGTTTAGCGATGAAGCGCACTTATGGTTGAATGGCTACGTCAAAAAAAAAAAAAAAAAAAAAAAATTGCCGCATTTCGAGTGAAGGTAATCCTCAAGTGTATGTTGAAACACCGTTACATTCAGAAAAACTGACTCTTTGGTGCGCTTTATGGGCTGGTGGAATCATTGGTCCGTACTTTTCAAAAAACGATAGTGGCCAGAACGTTACAGTTAATGGTGATCCGTATAGAGCCTTGATAACTAACTCTTTCATTCCTGAATTGAATAACCATGATGTCCAGGAGATGTGGTTTCAACAAGACGGCGCAACATGTCACACAGCTCGTGCCACATTAGATTTATTGAAAGACACGTTTGGTGACCGCCTAATTTCACGTTTTCGACCTGTGAATTGGCCGCCAAGATCTTGTGATTTAACACCGCTCGACTACTTTCTGTCTTGCTATGTAAAGTCATTGGTCTAAGCGGATAAGCCACAAACGCTTGACCATTTGGAAGACAACATTCGCCGTGTTATTGCCGATATACGGCCACAAATGTTGGAAAAAGTCATCGAAAATTGGACGTCCAGATTGGACTACATCCGCGCCAGCCGTGGCGGTCATATGCCAGAAATAATATTTAAAATGTTTTGCCACAAGATTATCTTTCGGATAAATAAAATATGTCAATCGAATAATCCAACGTTGTTTTATTGCAACTTAAAGTTCTATACCGCTATAAAAAACACCCTTTATATGCTGTTCAACTGTAACAGACAGGCTCTCAAAATTTACACGGACAGCGTATTACTTTATTCTCTATAGCAAAAGGTGCAAATTACAGGGTGTTCCCACCGAACAAGGTATTTTTACGCATATGTCATTATCTATTGAAATGTTATACGAAGACGGTTGATATTTGCACATATTGTATATTCGTTATAAGATCATGTTTAAAAATCATAAATGAAAGGGTGTCACCATAATGTGTAACAGAAATACACAATTATGAAAATGAAATAAGAAAATAAAGGGTGTCCTTGTCTTTTAAGCCGCAACAGCCAGAAATTTATACGAAGTGTGCATTATTATGGCTGCCACAATGAAATCCTACGATAAGTATAAGAAACATAATAAGAGATTAAAGGGAGTACCACAAAAGAAGTCATTTCGACTTGTATGACAATATCCCCTAATAGGCAGAGACTTCAAATTAACAACAACTGAGCATTTCTATAACCGTTATAACAACAAAAATAAAAATTAATTAAAATTAAAGGGTATACCGAAAGTGGATACAATTTTGCATAAATTTTGGCCGCTATCTAACTAAAAGTCATAAAAACAAAATTAAAAAATATAGGTTGTCCCCATATAAGGCGTGTTTGTGAAGTACTTTTTTATTTTATGAAAATGTATGCCTACAGATTGATTCCTTCGGACTTTCACGAATTATTATTACAATGCGGTTACAATATTTACGGATGGCTCCAAGATAGACACGGGGACTGGATCGGGGATCTTCTCTGAGGATCTTGATCTTTCAATTTCACTTAGGCTTCCCGATACCTGTACCGTGGGCCAGGCTGAAATATATGCTATAATGGTAGCGGCAAGGAAAATTGGGCAACTTGCGACGGAGGCGTCGGCTATTGATATTTTCGTAGATAGTCCAGCAGCCATTAGGGTCCTTAATTCAAAAGTAGTGAAATCTAAATATGTGTAGCTTGCATACAATCTTTAGCCCTAATTGAACGACATTGTATAAGGATAGTGTGAGTCCCAGGTCATGAGGGCATTCGGTTCGAATCTGAATGTGACGGTTGCCCAAGGAGAAATCCCCTTGGCCGAAATATCTATCATACTAATAGAATGGTTTTGCAGGTGGTCTAAATTAACCACTTGCAGATTGTCTAGAATTCTTTGGCCCTCAATTGACAATAAAAAGGGCAAAGGCACTACTGACCCTCGAGAAAAGCTCGTTAGCACTTCTGGTAGGTGTTATAACGGGACACTGTATGATTGGACGTATGTCGGAGCGTATGGGAATCTCTCGTGAAGGGTGCTGCAGAAGTCGTATGGATAAGGAAGAGGAGGAATCAGTTCAACACCTTCTTTGCGACTGTCCGGCACTTCAAGAGCATAGGCTCAGGACCTGGACTGTCTCAGGGATGTGACACTGATCAGCCTATTAGGCTTTGTGAAAAGCTCCGGTTGGTTTAAAAGAACCAACGGTACTGGAGTTCTTTAGGTAATGGTGGGGGTAGATGATAGTTGGGGCATCACAATGGGCCTTATTGGTTTCCGAGTGAACTCGCGTTTTTGCGGGCGGCCCCTTTAACCTTCACGAATTATTATTTATCGTTAGGAAATTATGTTTGTAATATGTACTTTTATTTTTTAAAGAATTATTTCTTAAATAGTTTCACTTGAAGAAAACATTAAGCTCGATAAACTATCGATTTTGGCATTCCACCAATAAAAATTTAAAATAAAAAATTATTTCATTTCAGCATGATGTTATTATAGATTAATGGAATAGTTTTCATTCAGCGATAATTCTAGACCTTAGGTCTGGTAATAAAATAAAGTATTAAAAAATATAATAATAAAAACACAATAAAAATTAAAAACAAAAAATAATAATAATTTATTTAAAAAATGCACTCCTTTAAACACCTAAGCACTAGCAGAAGGACACAAAAGATGTGTTAATATATGATGTCTGGACCAGACTGTAGATGAAACCAAACAAAACAAAAAGTAAAATTTTTACAAACACAAATAAAATTGTTGTGGGAGGCCTGACTGAACTATAGCACGTAAAAGGATAACATTTATAAGTACCGGCTAAAAAGAAAAATGCAACAGCAAAAAAACAGAAAACGTACACAGGTATTCACACACATTGACTCACTAAAGTAACTAAAACAATGTTAAGGAAGCAGAGAACAAAAAATGACTGCTAAAGTCCGTTTCACACTATATTACAGAGTATTAAGATTTGTCAGAAACTGACACTGTGAAATAGACAGTGTATATTATGAGGAAATGTGAAAGCAATATGTTATGAAAATTAAGAATACTAAGGAATGAAGTTTGACGTCCCATAATACAGAACCATTTTTAGAAATTTTCTAAGCGATTAAATTGTTAATTTTATCAGGGTTGTTTTTTTTAAGCAAAGAACCAAGCTGAGTGAGTTACAGCAGATAGTTCGCCTCCGTCATTGATTATTTTCTTTATCCTGAACCTGCTCAAAACTGCCTGAAATCTTATCGCTTACGTATGTACTTTGTTTGTGCCATGTGTAGGAATTTTTGAATGCATGTATTATGTATTAATTTTTCCCTTTATTTAATAAATAAGCTAATAAGGCCTGACTTCTTTAATGTAAATAAAACAATTTATTTTACATTTTTCCCGACGTTTCGTCAATTATTTGTTGACTTTTTCAAGGGATATCTAATTTATCAAAAACATTACAAATCGTTAAAGTATTTATCAAATTATGGCTTAAATATTTATGAAACTTACAGTAAAATTTTTCTGTTTTTACATTTCTGGTTTTAAAACGAAATACAAGGAACATATAACACAAAATTGAAAAATAACATTAATTAATTTCAAACGAAACAACACAACTTAAATTAATATCACAGCTTGTTTAAAAGTATTGCCACTCTGTAGTTCGCGTTTATATTGTCCGTGTCTTCGTTTAAATTCATCGCATATTCTCTCTTTTGTTGAATTCTCAAGCTTTCTATAGTGTACCTTTTCCTTTCAATGTTTTCTTTATCTAAGATTTTAACTCCTTCAAGATCAGCTGTTTGACCTGTTTCAAATATATGTTGCGCCAACGCTGTTGTTTGTTTATGTTTTTCTATATCATTTCTGTGTTCTTTTATTCTTGTTTCTAAACTTCGTTTTGTCGTGCCAATGTAAATCATATTGCAATTGTTGTTGTTACCTTTACACTTAATTTCATACACAATATTGTTTTGTTGTTGTTTGTCAATCATTGTTTTAACTTTAGAGAAAATTGTGTTTAATGTTATATTTGGTTTGTATGCAAAGTTGATGTTATTGTCTTTGATTGTGTTTCTGATGTTTTTGTTATCAGTCAGACCCGGAATATAACGTCCACTGTAAAATTGCTTTTCGTCAGTGTTAATGGAATTTTGAATTTTTTCTTTTGTTTACTTTTTTTATTTACCGATATATGATGATATTGCTAAGCCGCCGCTGTTCAATGTGTCTACTCGGCTTGCTGCTTTCTCATATTTTTCATTTTATTTGAAGTATGATAGTCTGAAAACGAGATTTTATGTTACGTTAGATTTTTTTAAAAATCATAACAATTCACATTTGATTTGTTTCTTACAAAATCCAATAAAAATCTTAATACTCAGTATTATAGTGTGAAACGGCCCTAAGTGTTTGTTGCCAAAGTAAAAAAGCAACAAAAATTAACAAATGCCGGCATAAATGTCGACATCACAATTCCAGCAATATATACCCTTATTTTTCTGTTGTTTTTTGTTTATTAGAGTTTTTACAACAGCAACGTTGTTGCTTAACTTTTTGCTGGCATTTTTATGTAACTGGAACATTTTTGTATTTGTAAATATATACAATATGTTGTTAGTAACGAGTGATTTTTTAAGAGCTTGAGAACTTTTTTTTAAAAAAAAACGCATAAAATTTGCAAAATCTCATCGGTTCTTTATTTGAAACGTTAGATTAGTCCATGACATTTACTTTTTTAAGATAATTTCATTTAAATGTTGACCGCGGCTGCGTCTTAGGTGGTCCATTCGGAAAGTCCAATTTTGGGCAACTTTTTCGAGCATTTCGGCCGGAATAGCCCGAATTTCTTCGGAAATGTTGTCTTCCAAAGCTGGAATAGTTGCTGGCTTATTTCTGTAGACTTTAGACTTGACGTAGCCCCACAAAAAATAGTCTAAAGGCGTCAAATCGCATGATCTTGGTGGCCAACTTACCGGTCCATTTCTTGAGATGAATTGTTCTGCGAAGTTTTCCCTCAAAATGGCCATAGAATCGCAAGCTGTGTGGCATGTAGCGCCATCTTGTTGAAACCACATGTCAACCAAGTTCAGTTGTTCCATTTTTGGCAACAAAAAGTTTGTTAGCATCGAACGATAGCGATCGCCATTCACCGTAACGTTGCGTCCAACAGCATCTTTGAAAAAATACGGTCCAATGATTCCACCAGCGTACAAACCACACCAAACAGTGCATTTTTCGGGATGCATGGGCAGTTCTTGAACGGCTTCTGGTTGCTCTTCACTCCAAATGCGGCAATTTTGCTTATTTACGTAGCCATTCAACCAGAAATGAGCCTCATCGCTGAACAAAATTTGTCACATTTGAACATTTCGAACCGAACACTGATTTTGGTAATAAAATTCAATGATTTGCAAGCGTTGCTCGTTAGTAAGTCTATTCATGACGAAATGTCAAAGCATACTGAGCATCTTTCTCTTTGGCACCATGTCTGAAATCTCACGTGATCTGTCAAATACTAATGCATGAAAATCCTAACCTCAAAAAAATCACCCATTAGATAGATAGATAATTAGGTAGATAGATAGATAGATAGATAGATAGATAGATAGATAGTTAGTAAGTAGATATTGCGAACGTTAGTTTCTTATTAAGTTGAAAGTTTTTAATTCTTTTACAGTGGGTAAAAAAATATTTTGTAAATCTTTGATTTAAAGATAGAAATCTTCAAAATGATTTTTAACTATCATCGAAAAATCTTTTGGCATATGTTAAGAATATGTGAACATCCTCTTGAATTCTAGAGTAATGTTTTAGCTTCGAATTAGGTGATTTAAACCTAAAAAATTTATTTTTTCTAAAGACAAATACTAAAATATTTATTAAATACTATTAATATTTTTTTTGTGCGTAAAATGTATTTTATGAAATAATTTTTCTGGTATAAACTTCACGGAAAATAAGCCCTATAGGTATAATATATGTATACTGGCGAGTATATTTCCTCATAGTCAATGCATTTTTTCTGCGTGTAGCCTTTAACAACTAAACGCGCTTTATACCTCTCTGAACCATCAGGTTGGTCTTTGATTTTAAAAACCCACTTCGTTTTTATTGGATTTTTGCAATTGGAACGACTTACTTCAGTCCAAGTATTGTTGACTTCTAATGAATTAATTTCGCTGTTAATTGCTTCAAGCCATTTTTCTTTATCTGCTTTACTGAATGCTTCTTCATATGTAACAGGTTCATCTAACATATGATTATCTGCTAAAAAAAAACCATTCTGAATTTTATTTGCTAAACGCTAACTTCTCCTTGGAATGCAAACTTCTTCACTGGGTTATTGAATTCTGTCAGTTGCCACATTTCTATCGTCTATTGTTTCCCCTACTTCCTTGTTATCCTTATTTACAAAAATTTTAAGAAAAAAAAAAATAGTCTAGTTATCAACTTACTATGTTTTTTCTCTCTATAAATCGTCAAAAGGCCGTAAGTCATAGTCTGGCAACCGTTGTTTTAATCGCAACATTGTGAATGCAACAAATGTTGCAATGCACTTGGTAATGCATTTTGAAAAATGTTGCCTCAACAAAAACGATATGAAAATCAAAACTTTTCAAAAAAGCTGTTAGTGAAGAGTGAAACGCAAGTAGCGCGCTAGTTCACTTATCTTTTTTTTTTTAAATAATTCGATTGTTTACTTTAACATAACACAACCAAAATAAACCAGCCAAACAACCGACCTGCCGAACAATCAACCAGATAGACAGACGTGTTGTGTTGTCAGCAAACATCAACAAGAAAATTATAAACAAAACTGCAAGCAGAACAGAGAGAGACATTAACGTTGTTGTATACATGGACGTCGTTAACTCTCTATTGGCAACATGAATGGCTGGCAAACAAGTTTTTTTCCAAAGTAGTTTTCTACGAGACAGCGTCGTTAGTGGTTGTGTTTTTTACGGAATCAGAATGGTAAGCGGACGGTTTAATTTTTAGTCTGTTCTTGGCTTTGTTTGTTTGTTTGTTGTCTTTAACTACAACAACATACACATAAACGTGGTGGAATTTTAAATGAAAAATTTTTTATATTTTTTTAAAAAAGAAAAAAAATCGAACCGCCAATACTGGTTTTGAAAGAAATTCAAAATTCTTGGATTAAAAGTTAACGAAAACTTAAAATTAAGTGCAACAAAAGCTCAAAAGATTTAAAATTTTTAATGCTTTAAAATTTGCTATTATTTATGATTTTAATTCCATAAAATTTTAAACAAATTCCAATTTAAGTTTAAATACATGTTGGTAGTGGCCAAGAGTGCATTAGTGTTGGTGTATCTAAACAAGTTTATAGAAGCATTTAAACCAAGTTGTGTTCAACGAACCGATACTTTGTTTAGTGTTGCTTTTTTTTTTGTTTATCTATTTTTAAGCAAATAAAAATAAAAAAATATCGTATATATTTTCACAGTTAAATACAAAATGAAGCATGTCTAGTGTAAACGTAGTGTGACATAAAATTATAAAGTTAAAAACCCCATAATTATTAAAACCATTGCGACAGCGAAAAAGTTTAAAATTTCACTAAATCATCATAAAAATAATAAAAAGTGTTTGTATGATTAAAAAAAAAAAATTAAGCCAACAAATTACAAAAGTAACGATAAAATTTTATAAAAATAAAAATAAAAATAAGAAATACCTATTAATATTTATTTTCGGCAAAGCCAAGCTTGTGGTTCATTTACATATGTATGTTTGTATGTATGCGTATGGATTAGTCATTTAGAGTGCGTGTGTGTGTGTTTTATTAATTTGTTTAACTATAAAAATACACATAAAAATAATTCTCTTGGATACGAGCATCATCTTGTTTTACATTTGGTTTTGGGTTTCTTTCTCTATATGAAACCAGTCTTTTATTAAGAACCCAGAAATACCACAAAATCCTCCATGATTTTTTTTATGGATTTACTGTCTAAATAAAACTTCTTTGATATTAAAAGGATTTGTTAAATATTAAGGTAAGTTTATATTTTTTATAAGTTTCATACCTACATATAACAACTCTTACAAGGTTGTTACAAACATTTCCGTATAGCTTTATATGTAACTTTGTTATTTTGCGGCGTCTTTGTTGACTTCCTTGAGATTCTTATAGGATTTAGAAATAAAATTGAGTTGCTAATAATTTTGTTATTAAGGATTCAGGCAACAAGCTTAGGGCCAGGTACGGTGAGTTTTAAAAGTTATGTTTACTAAAAACCATGTCATGATTCGTATGGCACACTGTAGCACAGACGGTCGAAAATAATTATTTTATGGTTACCAATTTCAAAGTTGTATTTCTCATTTAAAAGTAACTACCAGTGTACTTTGTACTTTGGGAGCCAAAAATCTGCATTTCTATATTAACTATATCATTGCTTATAGGGAGAACCAAAATCGACTCTCAGTTTTTACTTTATCATACGTAATATAAGGTAAAGAACCGTAAAAAGCAGTTATTTCAAATGTTTACATAGTTCGTATCACTATAGCTCCCAATAACAGAAAGTAATAAAAAACTAAACCCTAAAATTAAAGGGTGTCGCTGTACGTAACGTATATGGCCTTTTATTTGTAATCGATCTAGACCGACCCTTAAAAACTACATAGAATTTGTATTCCTATGTCCGCTATAAACACAAATATAAAATTTTTAATTAAAGGGTATCCCCACAGGTTATTTAGTCGATGTATAAGGCCTTATCTTTTGAACCATTATAGACAGACACTTAATTTTTATACAGAGGGTGTACTACTATGTCCGCAATAATTAGTGTGATAAATAAAATTTAAATAATGTACATAATCTAGCAAAATACAGACTGGATTAAGATAGTGGGACTGGTACCTCCCATACAAAGTAAAATATTACTAGACTGTGAAACAAATTCATGTTAGCTAAATTTAGGTCGATTCTGAGAGTGAGGGATGAAAATAGAGTCTAAATTAGAAGACCCGTACCGCGGCGTTTGTTTATGTTAGTTCGAATGTTTTTTTTTTTAACATAAAAAAACGCCGCGATACGGGCTCACTCTCAGAATCGACCTAACTTTTGCTATCTTGAATTTTTTCCACAGTGTTATCGTGTTAATACGCATAGTCTAGATTGGATGGGAAGAGTGGGCGTCGTATCTTGCATATAAACTGAAAATTTTGTCGTGACCATAGCGTGCATTACCGAGTTAAAGGTTGGCCATACTTTTCTTTCAAGTATTTATTCTAATTTTCTGTGGATGGCTGTAGCGAACCGCACCGGAGATACTAGTAAATAATAAAATTTAAAATTGAAGGGTGTCCATAACAAAAAGTAATTCGTATATGTGAAATTAGAATTGGAAAATTAGTATTTACAGATTACTGTCCTTAAATTCGAAACTACTTTCATACGGTCCAGTTGTTGGATTTTAAGTTTGTAAATAGTTCTGTTACCTTTTTGCTTCCTTCTTTATTAACGATTTTGTGTCGTTTCAGTAAAAAAAAAATATGTATATACTTTTGTGCTTTATTTACCAAAGGTAAAAATTCTCTTTATTGTAATTTTAATATTTTTATTTTTGGTTTAATATAAAAATGTAGCTCACCTTAGTTCAACCATTTTTCAGGAAAGACTTAAAAAGGGTCTAAATGCCTATTATGCCTGCAGGAACTCCATAGGGAAAACTTGGGGCCTACAACCAAAGGTTGTAAACTGGATTTATACCTCGGTTGTTCGACCCATTGTTTCGTACGGATGCGCTGTTTGGTGGGAGGCTTTGAAAACGGAGTCACATAGAAAAACTCTTGCCAAGGTCCAGAGGTGTGCTTCTATTGGCATCACAGGTGCTAGGAGAAGTACACCTCAAGCAGCTCTGGACATTATTCTGCACCTATTCCCTATTGAAAGGTTTGTGGTCGGAATGGCGGCGAGAAGTTTGTTTAGACTTTTTGAATCAGGGTTGGTGAAGTCGAGTAACATAGGACACACAAAGATTCTTCTTGAGGTTGGACTCAATGGACCGGTTCCGTTAACCCCTGGGCTAACGGACTTCATAGTCAACGAGGTTGACTTCAGTAGGATCCCCTTGGTTGTATTTCCAAATAGGGAACAATGGTTGGGGTCTGATAAACTGTATGACGGGGTTGCGGTGTTCACAGATGGGTCAAAAATGGAAACGGGCACCGGTGCTGGTGTTCACATCCTGGGAACCAGAACACGCATGTCTTACAGACTACCAGACGATTGTAGTGTGTTCCAGGCAGAGATGTTGGCGATTTTAAAAGCCACAGAGCTGGTGTCTGGACATGTTGTAGAAGGGGAAGAGGTCACGCTGTACGTCGACAGCCAGGCGGCGCTTAAAGCCTTGAAAAGACACAAGGTCACATCTAGGCTGGTTGCTGATTGTAAAAAGGCTATCGATGCACTGACGGACAAGTATAGGATTACTCTGTGTTGGGTCCCGGGCCATTGTAATGTTGAGGGCAACGAGATTGCTGACAAACTTGCGAGACTGGGCTCGGAAGGGGTAAATCCAATTAGGGTAGAATCGGTTAAGCCACCGATTAGTCACTACTACAGGATGATATCAGACTGGGTAGTCAGGAAAATCAATGTGTCTTGGGAAGTAAGGGGGGATTGCAGAGTGTCGAGGTCAATCTGGCCTAGACTGGACGCTGCGAAAACCGAGATACTTCTAGGTCTAGACAAGAAGGTTTTAAGAGCCGTGATAGGGTTGATCACAGGTCATTGCGCCATTAGGGCAATGGCTAGAAACTGGGTCGTCGGCACACCAGATTTCTGTAGGTTGTGCGAGGATGAGGAGGAGCTGGAAACTGTTGAGCACATCGTGTGTCACTGCCCGGTATTACAAAGCCGCAGACTTAGATGGCTAGGTAATAGATTTATCGAGGGGCTCTTCGACATCGCGCGGTGTAAAATCGAGGATGTCGTCGGCTTCATCAAGGAAATCGGGTGGCTGAGTGATAGGTGGCAGGAAGCATAATAAGGCTCTCCTTTTCCCCAAAATTTTGTTAGCTTTTGTTGTAGTTTAGCTGAAGGGAATCACAATGGACCAATAGGTCTCCGAGTGGATGTGCCATGTTTTGGCACAACCCTTCCAAACCTAACCTAACCTAACCTAGTTCAACCACTTCCAGTAAAAATATTATTCACATAGAAAAGATTAAAGCACATTTTGTGGTAGAGAATGGAGTGGAGACTCAGTTTCTCCACTTTTCTCTCCTACAAAAACCATTCTTCCTTCAAGAAAAATTGCCTGTATGAATCCTGTAGTATATATTAAAAACGAGAAAAGTTAGGAAGTGACTATTGACATGTTAACATCATCTCGAAGGGGAAAAAATAAATTATCTTATGTATGAAATTATAACTGAGCAGCTAAAACTACTACCATCTAGACTCGACTCTGCGAAAGACCTAAAACCTCAATACCAAACCATTGAAAACAGAGAAGAAAAGTATTACACCACTCGCTGGTGTAATACTTGTCTAATCGACTTGTTATGACCGATTGTTTGTCTAAACAGAAGTTCACCTGTTAAAAAGATCCCAAAGGAATAAACAATAGTTTTAAGATCTTCTAATTTCAAAAGAACAAATTTAAACACATTTTGAATAAATAATTTTTCATTTCTTTTTTCCCATTCTTGAAAACAATAAACGAATTTTATTGTTCTCACCGTTTAAATTGAAATAAACTAGAACAAGTGAATTCAATACAATTTTCTGGTGTTTCTTAACTCAATCATGTTGATTTTTTTTCATTTAACATTGAACCTTAAGATTAAACTCCTAAGAATTCCGAGTATTTAGGGGTGGTTTTCTAGTGCTTAGTGACCACAAGTACATTCTTAAGGAACATGAAAACACACAGGTAGTTGGTTCGTTTAAGTGTTTAGGCCTGTAAAATATGTTCAGGTAGATTGCTCGAACTATACACTACAGCTTACTTGAATAGGATTTTGTGACAAATATTTGCTGATTGAAAAGTAGGAAAAATATATAAATAAATACATAGTTTAAGGCCTCTATTACGGTTTACAACTCAACTCTACTTCAGTTGAAATTTTACAATTTGGTATTATCAATTACAACTCAACTTCTCAAAAATTCTTAGGTTGAATTTAAATTGTGTTACAACTCTGTTGTAGCTTCACCGTTTACAACCCTGTGTTAGTTCGGTTAACAAAAGTTTAAAAAAATTACAACGCATCAGTAGCAGTTGTTTCAAATTACAACTCATCAGTAGCAGTTGTCTTTAAGTTGTCTTTTAGACAACTCCACTGAGTTGAGTTGTAAACCGCAATAGGGGTATAAATAGTTTTTTGAATCAAAGTTTTTTATTTTTCTATTCCCGGTGCGCTGCCATCCACAAAAAACAATAAACACTTGGAAGAAAAGTATGGCCAACCTGTTTTTTGCTGGACTATACTTATTATGGAAAGTACCACTCCCACTATCCTAATCCAGTCTGTATTTTGCTACACAATTCACATAACACTGCACATTACTTGTGCAAAGTTTCAAGGCTCTACCTATTTAAGTTCTCCAGTTACACGATAATAATTTTTCACTTAATATGGGAGGTACCACGCGCACTGTCCCAATCCTGTCTGTATTTTGCTAGACTATACACATTACTCTGCGGGTTACTTGTGCAAAGTTTCAAGACTCTACGTATTGCAGTTCCCGGGTACACGATAATATTTTTTCACTTTGTATGGGAGGTACCCACTGTCCCAATCCAGTTTGTATTTTGGTACACTATGGGCACTAGCATAGAGGTTACTCGTGCATAGCTTCAAAGCTCTATCTTTTGTAGTTCGCCAGGAAAACGATAATAATTTTTTGCTTTGTATGGGGGGTACCACGATCACTGTCCCAATCCAGCCTATGTTTTTAAAGAGTATTTAGGGGTATGACGGTTACTTTTACCTATTTTTAAGACCATACCTATTATAGTTCTCTATGTAAACTATAATAATTTTTCACTTTGTATGACTATTTAGGAAGGGTAGTGCTAGTTAGTACTAGACACCTCGACTGGCAGATCTTAAAAGATTAAAAAAGATTTGAACTAAATTAATTTAAATCTTCCACAGGAGTTTGAAATGGAAAATCCTACATTCGAGAAATACAAAATCCATATTCAATATAACGTTAGTGTATGTTTAAGTAAATAATAATGGGAAATCCAAAGAGACATAATAAAAGAAATATAAATAAAACATAAATAAAACATCGCTCTTTAGTCTTTCTAATAATTAAGCCTTCAATAAAAACTTTAATATTCACGCTAACATTATTTTATATTTCCAACAAAATCTTTATTTCTTCGACAAAATATTAACGTTAAAAATCTTGAAAGCAAAATCCTCATAACGTTCTTCAGGCTGAGCAAATGGTTTCTAACGGCTCTGGAGAAAAAACTGCCGGGTTAGCTCACTGTTTTGGCAAAATAGAATCCATGGAAAATAAGCAGATTTGATTTTTTATGAAAAATATAGATCGTCACAGATTTTTGTCCTTTTTTGGATAAGACGCTGTTTTAAGAAGATACAGCAAAAATAAGATTTTCATATAAAAAAATAGATTTTTTATGCAAAAAAAAAAAAAGGTCGTCACAGATTGTTGCCTTTTTTTCGATTAGACGCTGTTTTAAGAAGATACAGCAAAAATAAGATTTTCATATAAAAAAATAGATTTTTTATGAAAAATATAGGTCGTCACAGATTGTTGTCCTTTTTTCGATAAGACGCTGTTTTAAGAAGATACAGCAAAAATAAGATTTTCATATAAAAAAATAGATTTTTTATGAAAAATACAGGTCGTCACAGATTGTTGTCCTTTTTTCGATAAGACGCTGTTTTAAGAAGATACAGCAAAAATAAGATTTTCATATAAAAAAATAGATTTTTTATGAAAAATATAGGTCTTCACAGATTTTTGACCTTTTTTCGATAAGACGCTGTTTTAAGAAGATACAGCAAAAATAAGATTTTCATATAAAAAAATAGATTTTTTATGAAAAATATAGGTCGTCACAGATTTTTGTCCTTTTTTCGATTAGACGCTGTTTTAAGAAGATACAGCAAAAATAAGATTTTCATATAAAAAATAGATTTTTTATGATAAAAACTTCTTCTTTATTTTCCGATCTGCATTTGGAACTCAGCGATCATACATTTTGAATTGTATATATATATATATATACTACATATTTTAAAATGTAATCTTTTCATTATTGTATATGTCATAACCACGACATCTTTCTTCTCCCTTCTTCTTTCTTTTCCTTCTATATTGCCCTTGACAGTAATCTGGGGCATATTATATGTGTCCTTTCTTGTTGTATGTGTATGCGACTTTTCTTTTCTGGAGATTCTTATCGATTGCGGGTCAAATCTTCTTAGTGCTTTTTCATTCGAAATCCGATCTGTTCATGGAATCTTTAGTGCATCCATATTTCAAACGCCTCTAGTCTCTTTTCGTCCGCTACTTTTACTGTCCATGTTTGCATATAATAGGAGGGTCCAAACATAAGATTTAATAAATGCAATTGCCGTCATAAGGCCTATATTGTGGCTAGATAATACTTTATTACATATATTTTAATTAGGCATTTCTGGCCTTTTCTATACGAAGAACACTCAAAGAGAACGTTTTAAGTAGGCTTAAGTAGGTTAATTCTCTTTAACTACTCAATAGGGATTAAAGAAAAAATGTAAAAAAATTATAATTGGCACTAGCAAGATTTAATATACTATTATTTCGATCGCTACATCCTTCTTCAGAATTCTGCTTATCATAAAGCTTTCTATACAAAATTTGCCGTATAAACCTTTTACATCGGTTATATTTTTAAACAAACATAAAATCTGTTAATCGCGAAGAATTAGACCTAGTGGAAAATGACAACAAAATGGAGTAAATCGTAAAAAAAAACTTAACGACTTAAACGTAACCAAACAAATTTTTGTGATGAGCTTGTTATTTTCCGTTTGTGTTTAATTTTTAAAGCAAACAAGTAAAAGTGCTATATTCGGCCGTGCCGAATCTTCTATACCCTTCACCACGTTGATTTTAATTATACAGACATGTACAGCATTATCCATATTGTTGATTCTTTACATAAATTAAAATAAGTCGTATGAAAAAATAAGTAATATTCTTGCTTTAAAGAAATGGAAGACAGCAGCTACGCAGCTAAAGAAAGCAAACTCCGTTGGCTACAATAGTCGCCGTGTATATGCTACTTAATAATATTGAAGACGACAGCAACATCGTAAACTCTGAAATTGTTGGAGAAATACTTATTTTGCTTTTATAAAATTAAATAACTTTTTCAAAAAATTATAAATATTTCCACCAAAATTTTTTGTTTGTATATGAACTTGTAATTTACAATTTTGTGACATTTTCTTTTGTTAAATCAAATAGAAATTAGCCTAAGATGACGACAGCCACAACGGTGGTAGCTTTGCTGGCTTCAAAACCTTTAAACGTGTGTATTTTATTTTGGACAGTTTGTAGTCGGTATCCTGATGATGTGTTTAATGCACCTAGGTTTTAAAACAGAGATATCATCTATTTAAAAATCAAACGCATTTTAAAAAATAGTCCCTCTATATACATACATACATATGTATATTCTTAATATTAAATATATGTTATGTTGCAGTCATGATTTTCATTTTAAAAGAAATATTGAAATTTTTGTTTTAATTTTTTTTAAATTTTTTGTAAAAATATTTTTTTAAAAATTTTTTGTAAAATTTTATTTGAAAATTTTTTGGAAAATTTTAAAAAAATTTTTTTTCGAATACATTTCTGTAAAATATCTTTTTGAAAATGTTTTATAATTTTTTTGTAAATATTTTTGAAAAAAAAATTAAAATTTTTTTTTTAAAAACTTTATTGAATTTATTTTCTTAAATTTAGGACCTTTCTGCAATATATATTTATTTAGAATGGTCAGACTAAAGCAAAAAGAAATCCTTGCAAAAAAAAAAATTTCCTCATATTGACCCCCATGTGCCGTTTGACTGCTCCTATTTATTAGTGGGTACCCTATGGTTACACTGTGGGTCCGTTGGATACCTCTATGTGTATTGCTTTCTATAAAGGTCTCTAATACAAATCAAAGCAGAAAAACCTTACCAATCTAAAAACAAAAATCGACCCTCGCAGGGGGTTATTGATCCCCCGAGATCTGTATGCACTCCTAGCGATATACCTTTCGCAGTCTAATGTTTATTTGATAAAAAAAGGCAAAACAGAATCATCAAAGCCGAAAAAAATTAAAATAAAAAAATGTAAAAAAATAGGTGGGCGTGGTTTTTGGCCCGTAGCCTCCAAAGTAATGAGCCTGACAGATTGGTGTGCTTAAATGTTTTGTATCTCTTCTGGTGCCTTGGCAAATGACATTTCAACCCGAACACGGACAGACGGACATCGCTTAATCAACTTCTCTATGAATAAGGATCTAGAATATATATACTTTATGGGGTCGGAAATGAATATTGTAGAAATTACACACGGAATGACAAACTTATATATACCCTTTCCACCTGTGGTGAAGGGTATAAAAAGGAGAAAATTTTAATTTTAGACGCTAGCAGAATGGAATGCATTTTCTAGACAGCCACGTCCGTCATCAGGATTTTTTGCATATAGATATATGCAAAGAAAAGATATATGCAAAGTAGATACTTTGGGTAGTGTAGGAATACGAGAAAAACTGCATTCAATTATCATTGTCAATTGGTGAGAACGAAGTCTACCACAACCCAAAGCTTCCCATTTTGTTTGATATTTTTCTTTAATATTTACCACCTTATAATTGTTGTTGCTCGAGCCAACCTTCGGTTAGCACTGAAAGCTAATTTTTGTTTATTTATTTTACCCAACATTCGTTTTTAGTTAATACTAATCTAGTATCAAAGCTAACTTTGTTAGGTAAACATGTTTGAGCAGTGCCCTGCGATTTTGTTAGCTGTATAATAACCCCCTTTTATTCAATTCTACACCCCATTTTACATTATTTTTGGTTCAGTGTATCAACTCAGCAAATAATACTGTTTCGCCGTATGCATTTTGTTATTTCTTGTTGTTGTTGCTTACAAACCTGCTTACTTATGACATGATATTTGTTGGAGATGTCCCACTTAGTAGTATTTCCTTTTAAGCGATCATTCCAGCGTAGTGTTGATGTAAAATCATGCCGTATTATGTTCGTAATTCGTCGTAACTCATCGTAAATTAAATTTTTTAAGTCTACCTTACAGTTGTGCCTTTTAGCATGCTCTACTGTAAAGAAAATGTAAAAAATTCGCTGCTTTTTGAAACTTGTCGTTTGTGTTTACAATTAAGAGCTTTTTTTGGCAGAAAAAGAATGTGCTGCTTACAAAAACTCAATTTTGTTTTTGCTGATAATAATTCCAAATAATAAAATTTATAAAATTCTTATTTCCTTATTTTTGTGTCGAGACTTTTTAATTTCCCCTCGTATGTTTCAATATATCCAAAGTGTGTTTCACAAAACTGTGAATATCCCATCTAAAAAAAAAAATTCTTCTCCAAAATTCTTTTGTACTTTACATACATATGCCCATAATAATATTCCGTTAAAACTCATAAAATGATGAAATGGATTTATGTAAAGCTTTACAAAAGAAATTTAATTTTGTTTGCGGTTTAAAACCGGATTCTTTTCTTTAGTATTTTAGTTTTATTTTATTTATTCCAAAGAAGCTGGCTGCTCATTTGTGGTATTTTTTATGTTTGTAGAAATTTTTTAATGTTCATTTTTTATTTTATTTTTTTTTTTTTTTTTTGTAAGTGGTACGAGTATCTTAAGGTTTCTTTCAGTTTTAGACATGTAAACGCACATACTTTTGTTTTTATGTTTAAGTATTTATTTTTTATAATAAAGATTTTTTTCCAAGATTGCCTACATAGGGAAATGTGTATAAACATTATACACACTGTGTGTTCTTTAGGGTACTCACATGATGTTTTTTTGCGTGACATCGATATACATTTATTCGAATCCATTCTAAATTATGTTTAGTTTGTTATAAAGAAGTTACTCTTTTATAGCCTGGTTAATATTATAACAACAAATATTCATGGTTTTTGCTGTTTAATTTGAGGTGCATGGCCTTATTTACCCTGATTTTTGTTGTTTATTTATGTTTTTTTATTATCAAATGTTACATTTTTCTATTTTTAGAATTTTCTGCGTTTCTTTTTGTTTTTCGTTTAATTTTAAATTCACTCATTATGTTAAACAATATTGCTAATTTTATTACTAAATTTATAATAAAATATTTTTTTTATTTTATTATAATCTACATTCTAACAATAAAAAAATGACAAATTTTTTAATTTATTTTAATTATACCCTTCACTACAGGTGGCAAGGGTATATACATACATATAAGTTTGATATTCCGTGTGTAATTTTTACAATATTCATTTTCGACCCCATAAAGTATATAAAGGGCGATCCATTTCGAAGTACTTTTTTCTATAGCCTTTTTTTGATAGTTCACATGTGAGCTGTCATGTTATTTTTCTTAAGTATTGTTTGGGATTTCATAATGGAAACACTTACGCCTGAATCGCTTTGCTCTATGGGCTCTTGAACAGTTCCAAAAAGATACGACGTTTTCGAGGCAAATTTTGTTTGGCAATGAGGCCCATTTCTGGCTCAATGGGTATGTAAACAAAGAAAATTGCCGCATTTGAGACGAAGAGCAACCTGAAGAGAGTCAAGAGCTGCCACTTCATCCATAAAAAACAACAGTTTGGTGTGGTTTGTGGGCCGGTGGAGTCATCGGTTCATATTTCTTTAAAAATGATGCCGGCATGAACGTAACCCTCAATGGCGACCGTTATCGTGCCATGATAACCGACTATTTGATGTCTGAAATTGAAGCTCGTGATCGCGGCGAGCGAAGTGGCGCAAGACGGCGCCACTTCCCACACATCGCATCAATCAATGAATTAATTCAGAGAACATTTTGGTAATCACATAATTTCACATTTTGGGCCGGCCGATTGGCCACCAAGATCGTGTGATATCACACCGTTAGACTTTTTCCTGTGGGGATATGTAAAGTCTAAAGTTTATGCGGACAACCCCGCTTTGTCTCAAGCCTTGGAGGAAAACATCACGCGTGTCATTTGCCAGTTACTAGTCGAAATGCTCAAACGAGTCATCGAAAATTGGCCTCAACGGATGGACCATCTGCGATGTAGCAACAGCCAACATTTGATAGACATAATCTTCAAAAAATAAATGCCAAACAATGTTCTTTCAAATGCTAATAAACATCCTCCATTAAATTTGAATTTGCTGTGTTTTTTTTTTCTTTAAAAAAGTAGGGAAATTGATCACCCCTTATATTCCTGATCCTTATACATAGAAAAGTTGATTAAGCTACGTCCGTCTGTCCGTGTAATTTGCCAAGGCTCCAGACTAGGTACATATGTACGTACATATGTACGTACATATCTACGTATATAGGTACTACTGACAGGCATAGTTTTAAGATTGTAATTCAGCAACATCAACAACATAGATTCTATTCGATGCTGCTTGCAAAAAATCAGGCCCATCTATATTTTTTCACGTTGAAAAAAAAAATTTCGATAAAATTTTAGAAATAATTTTTGATAAAATTTGTAGAAAAAAATTTCGATAAAATTTTTACAAAAAATTTTTGATAAAATTTATAGAAAATATTCTCGATAAAATTTTTACAATTTTTTTTTAATTTTTTATTATCATTAAAGAACTTAAGCCTAAATAATTATTTAATTCATTTAAAACAAGTTCAACTAATATTGAAAATCATAAGTAAAAACCGAATGTATATTATTGTGAAATTGGAAAACATAACAGATTAGCAGAATATTGAACATTATTCTGGTGAAGGGTATATAAGATTCGTCATGGCCGAATATAAGCACTCTTACATGTTTATTACTTTTTTTTTAATTCAAACAAAACACTTAAAACAGAATTTGATGACCGACATTTTTTATGATCTAAAAGAACAATATCTCACATATACATTTTAAAGATCATTTCGTTTTGATGTTAGCCGCGTCTACGCTGTAGGTGGAGGCCCATTCAAATATCCAAGTAATGTTGCCTTCCAAGTGTTAAAGCTTAGTTAACACACTGTGTAATTTTTTAAGTCATAGCAAAATAAGCATATACGGACACCACTACGTCATAAAAGACCAGAAAAAAAAGACCCCTGTCTCCCAGTTTTGCCCAAAGTCCTCCAGGTTTTTTTTATGGGCCTTCAAAGATGTCGGGATTTTTGCAAAAAAATGTTCATTTCCTCAAGCTCATATTTTGCAAACCGTTTGAAACCTAAACGGTGTTAAGAATCATTCATATCTTCTAGAAAGTTGTTTATTGAGATCTTAGGTTCATTTTTGTAGTTGATTGTTTCCTTGAATTTTGAACAGTTTGCTACCTATGGACCTGAACAGGGGAAAAAAGGTAAAAAAAATTGAATTTTTTAAAGTTTTTTGCGATTTTGACCTTGAAGATGAAGTTTTTTTGATTTTATATGTTAACAATTTTTGTTCTTTATGACAAGAGCTACAACTTTGCCTCAGAGAGAATATCAAAATTCCAGACGGTTTGCAAAATATGAGCTTGAGTAAATGATCATTTTTTGCAAAAATGACATCGAGGCCCACATCTTTGAGGGCCCATAAAAAAAACCTGGAGGACTTTGGGCAAAACTGGGAGACAGGGGTCTTTTTTTTTGGTCTTTTATCACGTAGTGGTGTCCGTATATGGTTATTTTTTTCCGTGTTGCACTGTGTAATCGATGAAAAATATTCCTAATCAAATTCACTGCCAGTTTATAGGTCCGGAACGAGTTCGCGCCGGCATCCTTTTGTTGTCGCCATCAGGTAGGAAAAAGCCCATTGTCATGGTGCTATAGAGATGGCTACTGCCTGTTATGTTCTGTTTGGTCTATTATTCCACAACTTACCGATAATAACGCCATCCGATTATTTATACCTAACGTTTATTAAACGTACATACAAATTTTCTTTTCATCAATTATGCCAGAAAACCAAATGTTCCGGTATCGTAACGACTGTTCGACAAAATGTTCTGATTTCGAAACCGAAATATTACCGAAATCGCAACGATTTTTATATGAATGGGTTGATATGACTTCGTAACGATATGTAGTTACGAAAGATATATAAGTACGAAATCGCAACGACATATAAGTACGAAATCGCAACGACATTTAGGTATGAAAGCTTAACGACAGATTTTCTGTGAGTACCTCCGTACAGCTAGAACTTCGTTCTTTGAAAGCTGAGAGAATATAATGATTACTCTTCGGTATTTGATACAATACTTTACCGTAATCTGTCCATATCACATATATTTATAAAATTTTTTTTACTATTATGTCGGTTTAATCGGCCCACAAATATTCCTTCTTTAAGTTTATCATAACTTAACTTTGAAAATACTGTCTTTAAATATAATAAGACATATTACCTCTTTATCTTACTCTGACCTTTCTGGTCATAGTGCTTTTCTGTGGCTCAACAGTATTTAGATACACCCTGTAATCCTAGCAACACAGCTATTCCTTCCAGCTGTATTCTTTGTATTTTAAACATTTTGTAGCAAAACTTTTTTTTTTGCTGCATTTAAGCAGCAGCGACGAACACTTAGCCCAATATTCATATTGGATTTTCAAATAAATATGTACAAAGATGACATCTTATCGAATACGAACGATTATGAGTACTAAACAAAACAAAATAATAAAAAAGTACAATACATCGAAAACAATAAGTGTAGTTGCTGCAGTAGCCAGAGGGTAGTAAAAATAATAATTGACATGTACCTCGAACACTAGACGTTTAAAGTATGACTCATTACATACTCATTCCAGCGTTAGCAGTTAACTGTTATTAAGAGGGTACCAAAATCGTGCTACTCTCTGTGATCCCTTAGGTTCGGTCATCACCCCAAAAGAGGCAGAGAATCCTTCTGGTATTCTTTACTAACAGTTTTCTTTGAGTGTATTCTTTCCATAAGGACTTTCAAATGCGTTTAAGTAAACTAACAAGCAACTGGTTTGTTGTTTTCTATTATTTGGATTTTCCATTTTGTATGAAAATAAATTTTACTTTTGGTTTTATTGAAGTTTATAATGCTTTTTGCTTGCTTCAACTTTTGCTCGGCTGCTCTTCAGTTTAGTTTAGTTAAAGTTGAAGTTGAAGTTGCCTACAATTTTTCAGTGATGATAAATAAAAGGTAAAAATAGTAAAAGAAAACTTGGCAACCTAGATGACGGTTGCCATAAAAGTATACAAGTCACAGACAAGACATAGTGATGTGGTGTGTGGTAGAGTGCGCTTGAGGTTTTATTTATTTTTATTTTAGAAAAGGTTTTTATGGCATTTAGCAGTCAATACAATAAATGGCTGAAACTCGTCTAAAAGTAGTAGTTGTTGCTGCTGTTGTTACTTTAAAAGTATTAAAAGTTTTTCTCGTAACAAGAATCTCCTACTACTTCGTGTTCGGCTGAAATTGTAAGTTGGCAGCAGCGACAGCAGCAACACAAGATTTACTATGATCTTGACTTAAAAGATGCAGCTGTTTGGCTGTTACTTTTTTTGTTTGTAATTTTTTGCAAAGTCCACATGAGAAATCCGGTTACGGTTATCTTTGTACAGATTTTCCCTCCTTTTTGTTTGCTACGAGTATACTGACTGGTTTGCCTGTCTGTATGTCTGTCTGTCAGTTACCTGGTATAAAACTATTTTTAATAACATTTATTTTATCCAATAAAAGCAATCGAAAACTCCTAACAAGTTAAGCCGAACAAGGTGAGACCTAATAAACTTGGCATTTCTGTTTTAATTTTAACAAATTATCGCAACGTTCTAAACCCTTAAGTGCGTAATAATTTTTGCTGCACAAAAAATGTTCGCTTAATTTGGTTAAAGAAAACATAATTATTCAATTAAATCTCAGTACGATATAAGTTAAGTTTTTTGGTTTCAAAAAGCTTTAAGTATTTTAATAAAACGCTGCTCATCCCCTTAGTCTTAAAAATAATTTTGGTTTAGAAAAGGTTTTTAAAACAAATGTTGTTTGGAAATGTTTTTAAAACCCTTCTTTAAATCAAAATTATTTTTTTAAGTGAAAGCTTTTTTAGGCACGTTGAGCACTTTAAGGTTGAAGAAAAATTATCGAACTCGACAACCGTAACTGTCGTGACCATTATCACAACCGTAACCGCTTCACCTAACATTGGTTTCTGTACATAGGTCTGCACGTTTTATATATAAGTTCCTTTCACTCCTCGCGGGAGCATAGAGCGTCACCTAACATTGATTTCTGTACGTTTTGGTTGAAGAAAGACGACTGAAGTCGCATCATTGTCACCATCGTCACCTAACATTGTTTCTATGTATAAATTGGTCTGAACGTTTGGGTTGAAGAAAATTTATTGAACTTGCATCTCGTCACCTTCGTCACCTAACATTGGTTTCTATACATACGTCTGCTCGTTTTGATTGAAGAAAAATTATTGAACTCGCATCACCGTCACCATCGTCACCTAACTTTTTTTCTTTACATTGGTTTGCACGTTTTGGTTGAAGAAAAATTCATGTCTTCTCTAAATACCCATTGGATCCACCTAAAAATTTCATAATTTTTCATTTTTTTTCGAAAAATCGAAATTTTAAAATATATATATCTCCGATACTGGGCACAATCTGGACGTAGAAATTATACTGCTGG